>OX456523.1:112498747-112996247 GCA_949748255.1 Eustalomyia histrio
CTCCAAATTAATGTTGCTCTTAGTGTTATATTTATATTATAACAGAGTTTTCAAAATAAATATTATAACAACTATATCATAATATCAGCTGTCAAAATCACGCCAGATACAGCAGATGTTTTTAATGACATTTTGTTTGTTTTACTACACCTTTTTTATTTAAAACACTTGAACACAATTTTTTTTATTCCAATAAACACTTTTTTTGTTTTATTAAAAATTACAAGTTATAGCTCAATGAAACATTAGTTATGGTGAAGAGTTGCCATTTAACTGTTTTATATTTCAGGACTGACATATGGTAAATTGTGTTTCTACGAGTAAATGGAAATTGATTAATAGAATTTCCATAACAATACATTGATATCGTGTCACTTGTGTAAAAATAACATGAGTTAAACGTTAACTTCAAATATTTCTATAGATATTTGGCAGGCCTTAATGAGTTAAATGAGAAAAGAAAATCATGTATATTAATTTTTGTATTTTTATATGCAGTGAACACACAAAAAACGAAATTAAGAGAGAAATGTTAATGTCACTCCATACCTACATTTTATTTTAGTAAATATTTCGAAGGGGATTTTGGACAAAATTTTTATAAATTTTTTTCTGGCTAAATTTGCTCCTGATACGCTTAAATGCTTGATAAGTTATTTAGTTTCCATTACATTGAATGACTAAACAAATTATTTGTAGATTTCTTTGTTTTTCTTTTTAAACTGCCTTTTAATTTCTTAATTCTTTCGAAATTTTAATTTTCTAGAGAATATTATGAATACTTTTATATTATATCAACCCGTATAAAATCTTAAAACATTTTTGTATATTTTTTGTACCAATTTTGATTAATCGAATGTGATTGAATCATTCGAATTATTAAATTTAAATTATTCGAACAATTATTTTACAAAATTGTTCGATTGATCGAATAACAAATAACCTAGTAAAAAGTAACGAAAAAATTAAATACAAAAAATACGTGCTAAAAAGTTAAACAAAAAAGGTACCAAAATTAAGCAAAACTTAAAGCCTAGTAGATACCATCATTCCATTTTCAAGATGAGTGTTTATATTTACAAAAATAAACATATGTACACTTAAACAAGTTGGCAATAAATAATATTTTATTAACACTGTGTACTTGGTTAGGTATAAAATAGCCTGATGTACGGATACTATAAAAATTACAAATGTATTTATATATATACGCAGTCAGAAAAATACATTCGGCAGAACATCGGCAATCATTGGGACGGTACATACGTTGGCAAAACGACTGAATATCAACGATTACAGTAGTCTTTCAACGTCTAAACACCAATAAACGACTTTATTTTACGACTTTGGCAAAACGTCCATAATACAAAACATAAAGTACTTAAAAAATTAAGTATTTTTCGACACTGTAAATACTAAAATTTTAATGCTAAGGTCCAAAAAATCTGTATATTGCCAGTTCTTTAAATCGAAAATTTCAGTATTTTTTCAGTAATTTTTAAATAAGTCATACAGTGCTGGAAGGGCATATCGTATGCTATGAATTAATAAAAATAAGGAATTTATACATATGTAAACAAGAGTTTTTTTATTTATAAATACATAAACTAGCAATTGCAACTTGAGAACAAAATTTACGCAATAAAGACATTTTTTAATGATATTAAAAACAAAAATATAATTTTATTCTGGCATTAAAAATCAAACGTTTATACGCATTTACTTTCCTTTATGATTATTAGAGTTAAACAACTGAAAGGCTACGCAATTTAGATGTTTTTGTTGCATGCTGGTGGGATAGCTTTAAAAAAATAAACTTAAAGGTTATCAATACAGGCATATTTTTGATTTTGTATACATTATGACATATTTTATCCTGTTATATATTCGCAACATTTAAAGCGACTGTTAAAAAGTTTTAAAAGCTTATGTTGAACATATTGCACATTTCTGTCTTAAATTCGCTGACCATGAATATTCATAATTTAATTCATATTGTGCGCACCTACATATATCTCAATTCTCAGCTTTTGATTTTGAAAGCAGTTTTCAATTTCAATTTTCAAATACAGAGAAAATTTCTCGTTTTCCTATATAAACAACAATAACAACCCAATGATTTATCCCTTGCAAAGGAATTTGTGGATAATCTGCACAAACAACTGAATCGAGAATGAATTTTTCTTTTGCGAACATTTATTATGGTTTTCAAATTAGAACCACCCATACTGTCAATGTCTGCTTACTAAACAATGGCTCACAGTGGCAGATATATAGAGAGGCTGTCAAAAGTCCATTTTTACTAGCTCAGATTTGGAATCTATGTAGCTCATATGAAAGAGCACACTTTAGAAGCTCAGGAGCCATAAATTAAAATCTCCCCATGATCTATTTTATGGGTGGTTGAATTATAGATTTTTTTTATAAATTTTAAACCTTTAAATGATCGTGTTTTCTTTGTTTTCAAACGTATTTGTTCTTATAAATTTTGTTGGATTATGTGATTTATAACTCCTTAGGATCAAAAGTCTTAAAAAATCTGGTTACTTAGCCTGGATATTTTGCTTTTGATATATACCCCATTGTAGCTTCGCATATTCAGGTACTTGGGAGCTACAGCCCTTTTTCTCCTCAAAGATCTGAAAACTTGTGTGAAAAATTTTACAGTTTCATGTAAGTAAATATTTTATAAAAGCTGAATTTAATACTTCAAAGAAGAGGTTATTAACTGAGATTGCGTGAAACAAGCGTGAAAGCAAAAAAAAAAAAAGGAAATACAAGAAAAATATCTTGAACAAAGCCTGATGATTGAAAAGCCAAAACAAGGCAAAGGAAACACAAATTACGACGATTGTTCTCCGATCCAGAAACTGCAGCATCCATAAAAGAATTATATGTTGAATTAATAAGACGATCCAAAATATTATTGGAAGTTATTCTTTGCGGCAAAAAGATCGATCCAAGGAAATTTGGCCAGTATGCAAAAGAACAAACTAAACTTTACAACGAAAAGTACTCTTGGAGACACATGTCTACCACAGTTCATAAAATTTTGTTCATGGGGAACAAATTATTCCACACAATATGCTACCAATCGGAGATCTATCAGAAGAATCACAAGAGAAAATAAATAAATATTTCGTGAGCAGAATACAAGAAAAATGTCTACACTCACCAAAAAAAGTCTGCAATGGCAACTGAAAATTTTGCTGTTATTACGGGAAATTCTGCTAATTTAAGCCCAGCGGTATTTTTTGCTAATCTTAGCAACACGTGTCTGCTGACGTGTGGTACAATGAAATTAGTGGAAAAATTAGTAGCCGCTACTAAATTTTAGTAGACTTTTTGTAAAGTGAAATTTAAAATCTGTTTGCTAAAATCAGCAAAAAAAATTACTAAATATTATTAATATTAGTAAAAAGCTTTGAATTTATTTTTCTTATCGAGCATCAAAAATTTTGATTATATTTTTTTAAAAAACGAATTAATCATTTTGTATTAATTTGGTAATTTCTGTTTTGAAAAATATTTAAGGTTAAATTTTAATTGTTTTTAGGGCGGATTTTTAAACCTAAAAAACCTTTTTAGTGCTATTTTAAGTGGATGTCATCTTTTTAGACATGAGTTGGTATCTTCACTTCCGATCCCTTTTTTAATATATGTAACATTTTAAGGAAATTTAAGTTTGTAGGTGTAAGTTTTAATTAGAAATAACATCTCCTTCAATATCCACTTTTTTAACATTAGTAATATTTTTTGCTAATTTTAGCAAATCGGTTTTCAAAAATTTGTAAAATGATTTCTGAAATTAACAACAAAAATTTGTAAATATTCTGTAAAAATTCTGTAATTTGTAAAATGTAAATTGCAAAAAGATTTGCTAAATAATAATTTTTTACTAAAAATTAGTACAAAAATAGTAGAGTGCGATTGAAAACCGTTTACAAATTTTTCTACTAACTTCTTTTTCTGAGTGTAGATGTTATACTTAAGAATATCTTCAATTTTTCTTTGCACATCAGATCCATATTTTACCAACATCCGATAAAACTGAAAATCGACTTCAATTGTGTTAGTCAAATAAGCTAAACAGCTACTTGAAGACTAACAGCAATTTTATTAATATTCTATTTTTCAGAAATAGTTTAATTTGTACTCAACCGATTTCAATAATGTTTACACTGTTTTAAAGGCATTTAAAATTACTTTTAAATGACATATCACATTGCAAAATCGTGCTAAAAATCGCCAAATTACATATATTTTAGATAATTTATAGAAACTTTTTCTTTAAAAAATACATTATTAACACATTTTAAAAAATATATACAAAAATTAGGGAAAAACATTATTGAAATCGGTTGTTTACATCAAGAGTTATATGCTTTATGAACTTTGAAGGCCCTTTTAGTCCTTTGTATGCAAACTTAACACATTCTGGCCTCATATGAGTTTTTGTCATTAGTAACGCTTACATTCTACATAGTTTTCATCCCAATAAAAAAACATAACTTTTGGCGATTATAGTACATTTCGGAAAAATAGTCGATCTTTGCACTAGTGGTTCTTATCGTCGTAGGACCTTGGAACGTATACTTGAAATGGCTACCTCTTTCTTAATTTTAATTAAGACCTGCACTCAGAAAAAAAAGTTAGTAGAAAAATTTGTAAACGGTTTTCAATCCCACTTTACTATTTTTGTTCTGATTTTTAGTAAAAACATTATTATTTAGCAAATCTTTTTGCTATTTACATTTTACAAATTACAGAATATCTACAAACTTTCTTTGCTAATTTTACAAATTTTTCAAAACCGATTTGCTAAAATTAGCAAAAAAAAATTACTGATTTTAAAAAAGTCGATATTAAAGGAAATGTTATTTCTAATAATTTAAACTTATATATACAAACTTAAATTGCCCTAAAATGGTACATAGGATTAAAAAAGGGATCGGAAGTGAAGTTACCGACTCATGTCTAAAAAGAGGACATCCACTTAAAATAGCACTAAAAAGGTTTTTTAGTTCTAAGAATCAGCCCTAAACGCAATTAAATTTAACCTTAAAAGTAAAAAAAAAAAATTGAACAAAATATTTTTCAAAACAGAAATTACCAAATTAAAACAAAATGATAAATTCGTTTATGTTTTAACAATTTTTAACATTTTTAAGCCTTTGATTTTTTTTCATTTTGTATAAAACAACTTTTAAAAAATATCAAAATTGTTGATGCTCGATAAAAAAAATAAATCTAAAACTTTGTAATAATATTTTTACTAATTTTTTTTTGCTGATTTTAGCAAACAGATTTTAAATTCCACTTTACAAAAAGTCTACTAAAATTTACTAGCGGCTACTAATTTTTCTACTAATTTCATTGTACTACACGTCAGCAGACATGTGTTGCTAAGATTAGCAAAAAATACCGCTGGGCTCAAATTAGCAGAATTTCCCGTAATAACAGCAAAATTTTCAGTTGCCATTACATACTTTTTTTGGTGAGTGTAGCAAATTCAACAAAAAGTTCAAAATGGGCCACACTAATACACATGGTCGAATTTAAGTGTATTATCACCAAACTTTATAATGCAACAATTACAAGATCTCTGTTACACAAATAAATAAATAATATACTAAGGACATTTTTTTTATTTATATATCTTTTATTCAATATAATATTTATCCAATTATAATTTTAACGCCTCAGCGCCATTAAGGCTTTGTAGAGGCTAAAAGGCAACTCTGTCTATTTTACATATAGAAGATTTTAAAATCTATTTTAAAATTTACATTATTTACAATAAATTTATAATTAAGAGAAAAAAAAAGAGAAAAAAAATAGTAATAAAATAATATTTTATACTAGAAGTGTTTCAACATTTCGAAGTAAAAGATCTTTAATGGATTTTTTAAATGTAGACAAAGCTTGTATATTACGAATATTGATTGACAATTTGTTATACTCACTTGGTCCAACATAAGCAATGCGTTGTTTTGTTAAATCTAAACGACATCTTACAGTATTTAAATTTAGAGCCTGTCTAGTATTTCTTCGAGTGTGTAAAATATTTTGAGTAAACTGCCTGGAACCACGAGCATTTCCTCCCCTAATTGTTGTAAAAACGTATGTTAAAACATTTTGTTTGTACACTCAGAATATTATGTAGTTAACTGTTTGTAGTTTAATAAAAAAGTTTTCCGTTCCATTTAAAAATAAAGGAAGATACATTTATTTTTCAAAGAAACATCTATATTAACTTTTTTATACATTTATTTGAAATAATTTACTATCATTTACCGATTTTTTTCAGTTTCATTTATTTTTTTCATTTGTTTGAAATTTAATAAAAATTTACCCACAAAACGGAAACTTGTGGTTTATTTGTGTCCGTAACAGTTATTACAAATTTAAATTTTGTTTGCTGTCTGTTTCAAAAAAAAATATTCAAAAAATTTCAATTTGTTTTTTTATTTAAATTGGTTGTATATATACAAAATTTTTCAATACAATTTACAAGAACTTCATAAACACACAAACATATACAAATACATTCTCACAAAAAGTGTTTATAGCTTCATATGCATACATACATTTTGTATTGTACGAGTATATTAAAAAAAAAAAAAACAAAAAATACAAAAACGGAAATAATTTCAAATAAATGAAAAAAACATTTATTTTTTAAGGATTGGTGGGTAAAATTTTGACATTTATTTTAACTGATTATATCAGTTGTTTCTTACGGATGTGTCAGTTGATTAATCAACATTTAAAAATAAATAACAAATGGCATTTAATTTAAATGAAAATTAAGTAGACCGGTTTTTAAATGAACTATCATTTCTTTTAAATGATATTTTCAGTTATTTTAACTTACAAACTTTTTTAAGTGTATAAGCCTCTTACTGGAGGAACCTTTTTAGCATATTTTTTAAATAAGTTTAACGTTGAAAATCTTTTCGGAAGATTAAAAACCAGCTTTAGAGCTTTATTTCGTGCAGATTGAAGGGACTTTAGTGAACTGTTTACTTTGCAGCCATATATAATAGGAAGATAAGTTAAATGAGAATGTATAAGTGATTAATATATAAGCATTTTAACATCAGAATTAAGTTTATTTTTGAATTTGTACAAAATACCAATTCCAGATTAAATTTTAGCCTATAACAAGTTTATGTGCTCATCCCATAATAGATTATGTTTTAATTGAATGCCAAAATAGTTTACCATCTCGGATTCAGTTATTGGAGTTCCATCAATATGAACCAGCATCTCTCCATCATTCCTTGATCGGTATGGTTTAAATCTAACAAATTTAGTTTTATTTGGATTCAAAACAAGTCGATTACATCGTGAAAATTCACTTAAAAAAGCGGCATCATATTCAATTTGAGTTTGTAAAACTTGTTGGTATTTATATCGGTAAAAAATACAAACATCGTCAGCATACATATACAATTTTCCATTAAAATTTATGATTTTTATATCGTTGATAAAAATTTTGAATAATAATGGTCCAAGGACACTTCCCTGTGGGACTCCACATCTGACTGGACGCTTAGAGCTGATATATTCACCAATTTGAACAAATTGCATGCGGTTTATTAAATATTGACGAAATATTTCTAAGGTTTTGTTTGTTACGCTTAGTATAGCAAGCTTTTTAACCAAAATGTTATGATTTACGACATTTGACTATTCAAACGCTTTTGAATAGTAAAAAAAAAAACTCCTGCCCACTATACCCAGTATCAAGCTCTCCACAAATGTAATCAATAACATTTACTACTGCTTCTTCGGTTCCTGCTCCTTTTTTAAAACCATACTGCCTTTGAATTCAAATGTTATTATCGTCAAGATAATTAGATAATTGTTCGCATATAATTTTTTCAAAAATTTTATCCACAGCTGACAAGACAGAAACTGGTCTAAAACTTTCAATATTATTAGATCCAGTAACTTTTGGTATTGGAATTACCTTATGTACTTTAAGTACATCAGGATAGTTCCCTTCGTCGATCATTTTATTAAAAATCTCAGTCAACGTATCAACTACCACATTTTCACTTATTAAAAGCATTCTAGGCGTTATATTATCATAACCTGGACTTTTAAACCAAAGCATTCAAAATATTTCCAACATTGGTTCTATTTACCTTCTTGAGCTCAAAAGTTGTTCTTTCAGGAGTAAAAATACGGAAACAGTTTATATCATCACTTGAATTTATTGTAATATTTGTTTGCATATTATCAACAATATCAACGAAAAAATCATTTAAAGCTTCAACTTTATCTTCATCTTTTGTCAAAACACAACCATCTTGCTTTACAACACTTTTTATTCCAGTTCTATTTCTTCCTAGCGCTTTATTTAAAAATTGCCAAGTTTTCTTTGGGTCTCCACTACAATTTTATAAATAATATGAGTTATAATCATTCATTAGTTTGTTGTTGCTTATTTTGATGATTTTGCTTATTCTTTTTAACCGTTCCGATATGGATTTATCGCTACGATTTTTCCTTCAGTAGATTGTCCTTTAATGCAATCAAAAAGTATATAATTTTCTATAGGGTATTTTTCCCGCTCTACCAGATATTCAACATGGTACAGAGTTCAGCGGCAACATTTTAAAATGAGAGGGCAACATTTGCAAAGTTGCTAAAGTGTTGAAAAAAATTAAATTTGGTGTATGCAGTGTAATTTTTTATACCAGTTATTGGGATTCTTAACTGTTTACCAGTTTTTTTATGAAAACAATTTTTTTTTCAAATTATTGCATTTTTTCTAGGTTTTTAGTTATATGTTGCAACAATTAATATCATATTTATTCTCTTTATTATATATTTTACCATAGAAATGGAAAATAATGGATATGAATAGACATAGTTGGTCAATGTGTGTGTACACACTTTAATACTTTTCATGTCACAATGTTATGTTTGAATTCGTAACTATTTTTTAACACAATTGCAAATTTTTGATGTATTTTTTTACTTTTTTAGACATGTCTAATTTAAGTTAAAATAAATAATATATTGAACAAATATTATATTTTTATATGAAAAATCTGAAAAAATACATGAATAAAATAAAAAACCATTTTTTTATGAAATAATCTGAAAAATCTCTAGCATCCCAAAAACCGGCAAAAAAATAGTTAAAATTGGTTATATGGCAGTACCGCTAAACACTACTTAAAGTTGCCGACCAAAACTCACCTTTGTTGCCGCCAAACTATGTTCGTTTTCTAAGAGAGTACTAAAAAGTTCGTGAGAGAGAAACATACTCTATAGAAAATTATATACTTTTTGATGCAATTAAGTTAAGCAAGTTGTCCGATATCCACGGTGTAAGTTTTTTACGATCATTAAAACGCTTGGTAGTAATTTTCGTACTATGTATGGCAGCTGCTGAAAGATTGTTTATTAAGCTTTGGCACAAATCACATGAATTGTTACAAGATGAATTAACATTTAATAAATCATTATCCAAGTTACTTTTGAACTTGTTGTAATCAATTTCATACTTTTTCTTAATCATTACATCCTCACCCATAAATTCCAAATCCAAATTACAACTTATCATATTATGATCACTTAGATTACTTTCAATATGGTATATATATACTTTATTAGATAAATTCGTAAAGTATGGCGAAGGTTTATTCATTATTTTGACATCTGGAAACTCTATTGATATAATATCTAAAAATTCTTTACTTAAATTTTGTTTGACTTTATAATTCAAAGCAGTCTTCACAAACACAGAAGTCCTAACATATCCATCCTTTCTGCAACAATTAACAACTTCATAACCGAAAATTGAGTATAGATTTATACATTGCTTGCCGAACCAAGTCTCCTGAATAGCAATTATGTCAGGAAGTTCTTTAAACTTGCTAAGTTCATATTTAAATTTATTAAACTTAGATATTGAAGAAACATTTCTAATATTTACCGATAAAATATTCAAAAATTTTGTATTGTATTTATTAATAAAACAATTATAAGAATTTAAATTTTTGAAATACTTTGAATTCATAATTCATGTTAAAAAAATTGTTAAAAAAGCATTTATATTTTATGCAAGAAAAAACTTGTAAGGATAAGGAAATCTAAATATCAACTTCATCAACGTTACCATTATCATCACCATCATCATCAGTTGCTCCAACATGAACCACAGAACCATTTCTTCTACCACCTACACCGGAAGAGTTAAGTAAAATGCGATCCACATCATCCATTGATTTAATTCGAAATGGTCTTGAATTAGAATCCTTCCTTGCAAATATAATTCTTTCTCTAGCATAAACAAAACTGTATCCAACTTCTTTAAGTGATTTTGCATAGTTAAGTACTTCCATGGACTCTTTGTTTGTTTCATGGAAACACATAGTATATTTAGGTCAGTGATCGGCAAAGAGTCGCCCATGGGCGACTCACTTATACTAACATACTAACACAGATAGCATGAAAATGAAAATAATAAATCAGTCTCAGTTGAGCTTTCGTGCAGTAAGGTAGTGTCGACGGATAGTACGTACATTACACTGAACGAAATGTTTTACGAAGAATGGGCAAACTTGAATGTTTAATATACCAGCGTCTTTTATTGTTGCTGCTGAACTTGCAAATCGTTGCCGTCCATTCGGGGATGGCCAGTTTTTCAAGGATGTTATAAAATATGCAATTAATGAAATTACAAATTATTTTGTAGTTTGCAAGTTAAAGTAAATAAAAATCTTTAATATTTCTCTATTTATTTATTTTTTTATTTATTTATTTATTTATTTATTTATTTCTTTCTTTCTTTAATTATTTTTTTTTATTAATTTATTTATATATATTTATTTGTGTATTTAAAATTCATATTTAAATAGGGAAGGGTTTGACTTTCCCAGGCTGTAACTGAGAAACTTCTTGGATCTTAAAAGATTTTAATTATAAATTTTCGTTTTTTTGTTGTTTTTTTATTTGCTTTTGTTATATATTTTTTTGTTATGCTTTTTTTTGTTCTCATCCTTTATTTTTTTATGTTTGTTTATATGCACATAGTTTTAAGAAAATAACGAACACATTTCTTTCAGTGCATTAAGAGAGGGAGAGCGTAACTCACCTATACAATGGCAACAATATGGTTGTATTAGTTTGCCGATCACTGATTTAGGTACAAACGCAATTGGTTGTATTAATTTTACTCTCCAAGTCTCTCTATATTTAAATAATAAACCTGGAAAATTAAATAAATAAATATATTTTTCGCGAATATTAACTGTCTTTAACTAAAAATATTTTAATTCAAGCCAAACAAAATGTGTAAAGCCCAATATTTTAATGCACAAATAATATCACTTTTAATAATAACATTTTTATTTATTATAAAATAAGTAATACACTTAAATACACTAATTCCAATTCTATAGTATTGTGTGAAAAATAGTTTTATTAGGTTTGTTTTTTTTTCGAATTTTATATTTATATCTGTAACTACTTATAAATAAAACGACTATCCCTACTTACCTGTCTTTTCCTTATATTTCGTAAACAAATACAATTGAACTTTTGGGGCCGACATTGTACGAAAGCTGTTCGTATATGGGCATCGAGAGGACGCGTAATGGAGCAATTATATTGTTTGCCGTGCTCAACCTTTTGTAAAAAAACACATAATTGTAAATTTCAAACACTTTTTTGTGTTTTAATTACTTTATTTCAAAAAATTTAACGAACTGGTTCACAAATCGAATAGAACGATAATGACAGAGTCACCAAAATGAACGATTAAGCTCAACTATAGTTTTATTTAAAGGCTACAGATTGGTATGCAATATTTTAAATGTCAATAAGCCGTGTTTGCAAATATTTGTTTTATTGAATCGCACAAATATAATAATGATAAAATTAAAATTCCAAAAATATCTTTGTTTAGATGTAAAAATATGACAGACATATAAACATTCAACGTTTGCCTAGAAACATAACAAGAATATTTTTTTGTAAACATTTTTAAACAAAATCCTAGAAAAAATGGTATTCATTCTGCGGCTATAATTTCTTTTATGATTTTTTGGTGTTATTCTAGGGAACTCCTAAAAGAATGCATATCTTCAAATAATAAATGTAGTGATGTGGATATAATCCCGATGCATATCTTAAAAAATAACTCTTTATTGCTTCTAAAGCATAAGTTATTAGCATTTTTATTATTTTATGAATCTTAAGCATTCATTCAAAATATTGATTTCTGATCATTTAAAATCAAAAATTTCAATGAGAAAATAGTTCTGATGAACTTTTATAAATTTTCTATTAAATCATTTATTATATTTTTGTTTAAAATTTCATGAAGGTTAGAATTTATGCAGTTTTGAAAGTTTTGAAAAATGAAGTAAAACAGGTTTTTTAATCTTTAATTGAAACTAGCTTAGCCTGTCATTTGCATTTTTTTAGCTTTAAATGTCGACGCAATATGTGCATTTTTGCATTGTGTATTTTATTCAACACTACACAATTTCCAGTTTTAATTCAGAATTTACCAACAACATTTTAAAATTGTGTAAAAATGTTTTAAAATTAACAAAAAAAATTTTACAATTATGTAATAATGTTTTAAAATTATCCAAAATGAATAGTATTAATAGGATTTAAGATCATATAATCATATTCTTTTTATAAATTATTTTATTGTAAACAAACATGAAAATTTTTTATTAGTAAATTATAGAGAATAAAAATTGAGAAATTCCACAGAGCCAGCAGGATAGAGTACATAGTATTTTCGGTTAAAGCTACCCAACCTATAGATAATAAAAATTGAGAAATTCCGCAGAGGCAGCAGGATAGAATACTTAGAATTTTTGGTTGACGCTACCCAACCTTATCAATATCCACGCTCTTCTTTCTCCCCTTTAGTCATTGCTTTAAAATTGTGTACAAATTATTTAAAATTGCCCAAAAATTGCCCAAATTTTGCAAATTATTTAAAATTTGTTTTAAAATATTGTCTACAAATGTTTCAAAATTGTACAACCAGTTTTTAAATTATCCAAAAATATTTTAAATTTGTCCAAAAGTTAATTAAAATTTTTGAAAAATGTTTTAAAGTTGCCCAAAAATGCTTTTTCACTAATGCAGAATTATTTATTTGTTGTAATAGATAGTATTTCTAAATAAATACATAAAGTTCGCTTCTTTAAACTTTTTTTCTGCATTCTTATGAATTAAATTTTCATCAAAGCTTAAATAATACAAAGTATATGAACATTTTCCTCTCATGCATCAGAATGTCTAATCATTGTATTTTCATTGCTTTCTGAGAGTAAAGTATGTATGAGTAATGCTAATAGCTATATTTGAATACTTCCATCCTATGACATGCCAAAGTCAAATTCATCGATGAAACCATCAGAAAAGATACCTTTGGCATAGTAGTGATGCTTTAATTGCTTCTTTGGCACCTTCATTATTGCCGGGGTACGAATAAAAATGATGCTGTTTCTGAACAAAGTGGTGATGATTATGATGAACAACCAGACGCTGGTAATGAACTACAAGAAATAGAAGATTATAATGCTATGCAACTAATGGAAGATGATAACCAGGGAAACCACAAATATTTTATATTAAAAAATCAAAACAATTTAATTTAATATACGCAAAAAATTTGCATATTAAAAAATCAGATAAACATAACAACAAAAACGAAGAATAAAGGAATGCAAAACAATAGGAACTTTAGTTTTTTAAAGGTATTACGAAAAACTCTAAAAAAAGAGATTATCCGTATTCATTGAATTAGGTCATGTTTTTGTTTTCTCTATTATAAAAAATAAAAATAATTCATAATAATAATTTTTGATTGCATACAATGCACTCTGCCTCATTTAATATATTTCAAGAAAATAAAAATTCTTCCCACTCAACGTTCCACATTTTTAATTTAAAATGTAAAAGAAAACAAAATAAATACCTACAATAAAAAAATAACCTATAATAAAAAAAAATTAGAGTGTGCTTTATTTCTTCAACAAAGCGGCATATACTTGCTCTGTTGAAAGTTAGCGAACTACCAACAAGTAAATAAAAGATAGAGAGCAGTTCGCTCTCACGAATTTTTTAGTGCTCTCTTGAATACGAACATAGTTTGGCGGCAATAAAGGTGAGTTTTGGTCGGCAACTTTTAGAAGTGTTTTGCGGTGCTGCCATATAACCAATTTTAACTATTTTTTGCCGTTTTTGGGATGCTAGAGTTTTTTTAGATTATTTTATAAAAAAATGTTTTTCTATTTTATTCATGTATTTTTTCAGATTTTTCATACAAAAATATAATATTTGTTCAATATACTATTTATTTTTTACTAAAATTAGACATGTTTAATAAAGTAAAAAATACAACCAAACTTTGCAATTGTATTAACAAATAGTTACGAATTCAAACATAACATTGTGACATGAAAAGTATTAAAGTGTGTACACACATTGACCGACTCTCTCTATTTATATCCATTATTTCCCAATTCTATGGTAAAAATATATAATAAAGAGAACAAATATGCTATTTATTGTTGCAACATATAATTAAAAAAACTATAAGAAATGCATGAATTTGAAAAAAGTTGTTTTCATGAAAAAACTGGAAAACAGTTAAGAATCCCAAAAACTTTGATAAGCAATTAAACTGTTTATGTGGCAACACTGCATACACCAAATTTAATGTTTTTCAACACATTAGCAACTTTAAACATGTTGCCGCTGAATTCTGTAGCATGTTGAATTTCTGGTAAAGTATTTCTGACACTCTATTATAAATTATTATATTTTTGGTACTACTGAATGAAATAATTGTATTTTTTGCAGGGTTGGCAGGCAATACCGTTTCAACTCACTATCCATACCCCTAAAATACCGTTACCGAAATAACTGAAAAAATCGTTATACCTAAAATAACGTTACCGAAATAATAGAAAATAGCGTTACCGAAATAAACGAAAATAACTTTACCCTTAATATACCGATAGATTTTTTTATTAAGTAATGTCTACACAAGTTATGTCTACACAAGCATACCAGGTGTCTTCAATTGCAATAAAATTTGCCATTATATATAAAAATTGGACAAAAAACAACAATAAAATTGTTTTCGTTGTTATTTTGTGTGTAATTTTCGAATTTTATTTTTTATTATGTTATGAGATATAATTATATGGGGTTTAATATATGTTCTAATATAAGAAATATTTTTTAATATGATATACCTAAGATATAATTATATATGATACAAAATGTGTAAATTTGAGATATTGTTAAATATAGTTCCATATCTAAAGTATTTTTGATATGGTAAAAGATATAATTTCATATAATTATATGTATCCCCATGTCAATGGTTTCAAATCCCAGCCAGTGAGATAAATTTGTTGTGCTTTAAGTTTGTTTTTTTTTTCTTATTAAAATTTTTTTACAAAACTTTCAATTTTAAATTATTTCGGGATAACAAGAACTAAAAATTTTTGATAGGATATAAGTACTGCAAATTTATATATATTTTTTTCGCTTTAAATATCATTATTTTACCATGTCCCGGAACTCTAAGATGTACCTCAATAATGAGTTTGCCCATACTCCAGGTAACACATATTTCAAATTTCAGGCTTCTAGCTAAATCGGTGTGGGCAGCCCGGTAAGGGAGGCTGTTCGTAGACATTGACAAAAATCCGACCTAGGTGAATGTCTACACCGGAGGAGGAACATATGAACCAAATTTCAACTTCCCAGCTCCAGCGGTTTTGGCAGGACGTCAAGGGTGAGAATTTTCCCCTCTTCTGCCCCTCCCCTTTGGATTTTAACTTCATAGGGCCAACAGTTTGTGCATGCTGTTAAAGCATATTTAAAATTTCCGGTTTCTAGCTATAGGGTTTGGGCAGTCATGAAAGGGGAGTTTTCCCCATTTTGCTCTTCCCCGAAGGAGTTTCTAAGAACCTCGTCTTAGCGAATGTCTAGGCCGTAGGGGGAACCTACATAGAAAATGTCAGCGTCCTACCTCCTGTAGTTTGGCTGGGCGTTGCTATATGAAATAACGAAATAAATATTTACACAATTACACATTTGCCCATTTGTACATGTGCACATTTGCATATTTGCACATTTGCATTACCATCAAACCATCCATCCATCAAACAATCAATCGAATTTTCACTTTTGCACTTTTGCAAATTTTCACACTTGCACTTTTGTAAATTTGAACTTTTTTAAATTTGCACATTTTCACATTAGCATATATACACATTTGCACTTCTGCAAATTTGCCCACCTTCACATTTACAAATTTGCACTTTTGCACATTAGCATAATTGTACATTTACATTGGATGAGGAATCTATGTACCAAATATTAACTTCACAGCACCAGCGGTTTTGGCAGACCGTCAAGGGGGAGAATTTTTCACTTTTTTGCCCCTCCTCTTTAGATTTTCCAAAAGTTACGCCATAGCTGTTATCTACACTGGAGAAGGCACCTGCATACCAAATTTCAACTTTCAAGTTTCAGCATTTGAAAATAAAAAAAATTATTAAAATACAAGACAATAACGAAATTAAATATAACAACTCCAAATCGTAGGGTGTACTGTTTTTTATCTCTGAAATACAATTGACTATTTCTGAAATACAATTGACTATTTCTGAAATGCAATTGACTATTTTTGAAATACAATTGACTATTTCTGAAATACAATTGACTATATCTGAAACGCAATTGACTATTTCTGAAATACAATTGACTATTTTAGAAATACAATTGACTATTTCTGAAATACAATCGAATATTTCTGAAATACAATTGATAATTTCTAAAATACAATTGACTATTTCTAAAATGCAATTGACTATTTCTGAAATACAATTGACTAATTCTGAAATACAATTGACTATATCTGAAATACAATCGAATATTTCTGAAATACAATTGACAATTTCTAAAATACAATTGACTATTTCTAAAATGCAATTGACTATTTCTGAAATACAATTGACTATTTCTGAAATGCAATTGACTATTTTTGAAATACAAGTGACTATTTCTGAAATACAATTGACTATATCTGAAACGCAATTGACTATTTCTGAAATACAATTGACTATTTTAGAAATACAATTGACTATTTCTGAAACACAATCGAATATTTCTGAAATACAATTGATAATTTCTGAAATACAATTGACAATTTCTGAAATACAATTGAATATTCTGAAATACAATTGACAATTTCTGAAATATGATTGATTATTTCTGAAATATAATTGATTATTCTGAAATACAATTGACAATTTCTGTAATACAATTGACTATTTCTGAAACAAAATTGGAAAAGTGGTAGTTGTATACAGTATAGTTGGATCTAATCTGATACAATTCGATCTGACTTTTTCCGGATAAATTTGGATATTACTTTATAAATATATTGTTGGGTCTAATTTAATCTGCCATTTTTCGGATCAATTCAGATCCATAAAATATATTTCTGTATCCAACTTGATCAGCAATTTTTCGGATCAAATAAGATACTAAGGAATATAAGATTGGAAATGATTAAATATTGTGCCAGATTAATTTCTTTATACTCGGGCCTACTTACACGGACCTACTTACGGACCAATTAATTTCAAACCATCTGTGGTTCATTATGTAAAAATGTTTGTGTTAGTTATAGATATTTCTGCAAGGGGCCGCTGTGAAGTAACAAGATTCAAAAATATATTCTCTGTACATACATACACTCAAAATATTATGTAGTTAACTGTTTGTAGTTTAATAAAAAAGTTTTCCGTTCCATTTAAAAATAAAGGAAGATACATTTATTTTTCAAAGAAATATCTATATTAACTTTTTTATACATTTATTCGAAATAATTTACTATCATTTACCGATTTTTTTCAGTTTCATTTATATTTTTCATTTGTTTGAAATTTAATAAAAAATTTACCCACAAAACGCAAACTTGTGGTTTATTTGTGTCCGTAACAGTTATTACAAATTTAAATTTTGTTTGCTGTCTGTTTCAAAAAAAATATTCAAAAAATTTCAATTTGTTTTTTTATTTAAATTGGTTGTATATATACAAAATTTTTCAATACAAATTACAAGAACTTCATAAACACACATACATGTACAAATACATTCACACAAATAGTGTTTATAGCTTCATATGCATACATACATTTTGTATTGTACGAGTATACATATTAAAAAAAACAAAAAATACAAAAACGGAAATAATTTCAAATAAATGAAAAAAACATTTATTTTTTAAGGATTGGTGGGTAAAATTTTGACATTTATTTTAACTGATTATATCATTTGTTTCTTACGAATGTGTCAGTTGATTAATCAACATTTAAAAATAAATAACAAATGACATTTAATTTAAATGAAAATTAAGTAGACCGGTTTTTAAATGAAATATCATTTCTTTTAAATGATATTTTCAGTTATTTTAACTTACAAACTTTTTTAAGTGTATATCTTTATTCCAAAAGTCTGATCATGATGGGGTTAAATATATCAGTGTGCATTGAAACTAGCATTATTACTAAAATACCGATACCGCAATAACAAAAATAATGTTACCCTTAAAATATCGTTACCGAAATAACTAATAAAACGCTATCGCTAAAATACCGTTTCCGAAATAGTGGAAAATACCGTTATCGCTAAAATACCGATACCGAAATAACTGAAAAAATCGTTATCCCTAAAATACCGTTACCGAAATAACTGAAAAATCGTTATCCCTAAAATACCGTTACCGAAATAACTAAAAAAAAACCGTTATCCTTAAAATAACGTTACCGAAATAATAGAAAATAGCGTTACCCTTAAAATAACGTTACCGAAATAGTAGAAAATAGCGTTACCCTTACCGATAACCGCATTTGTTTCGGTAACCATCGATGATTTTTTGTGCTCTTAGCTGTGAGCTTTGTTGACATTCGTGTAGTGTACGTGTAAGTTGCAGATTGGGTTCGGCCCCTGAATGCTATGAGTGCCGATCACTGATATAGATGTATACTTCTTATTGCTGCATAGCTAAATTTCGATAAAATTAAAGCTCTTACTATTGATATTGTAGCTTAGTTTAGGACTAGAAAGACATTTTAGAATTTTAAGTTGTTTATTCAGAGAGGTTGAGAGATTTTCTATTTGTGTGGTCCAATTAAATTTTTTGTTTATGTGCAATCCAAATATTTTGAGATTTTATAACTGCAATTTCTTTTGTTACATATGTACAAACTTTTGCATTTTGACCTTGAAAATATTGCACCAGAATATTTGCACCATTCTTGGATGTCTTTAAGGGCTTTTTCGATATTGTTTGTTGGGTTATTTTTGCGATCAGATCTGATAAAAAGATTGTATTATTTTTCTGTTTGACATAAAGTTTTTTATATAATTTATGATTCTTCGTCCTTTCCATGCAAGGTCGATGATCGTATCAGTGCCGATTTTATTAAATGCTTTCTCAAAGTCAAGGGATATTATTGTGACGGGTTTTTTAAGGAAAGGCAATTCGCAATTTAATGGCATGTTTCTAGATAACAAGTTTCTCAAAAATGTTGCCCAATTGAGTATTAAAAATTAGTTTGCGGTTCTGTAATACAAATATTAAGTTTTGTTGAGTGAAAACGTAAGTGTAACTCTTTTTTGCGGTTTCTACATAACAATTTCAATTGTCAATACTGTCAAAAACATACAAATAAAAAAAAGTAATTGTGTGTATCACAAAAGAGTATTTTATTAGTTTTTTTGCTGTTTTCTTTTGTTTTCTTCATCTACATTTCTTTTCAGCAGCCGGTATGGGAGTGGTTCGATATGCTGCTTTTAATTTTGGCTGTATTTCATTAAGAATCATTGAAAAAACTTCCTTGTTGATGCGAAATGTAGCAATGAAACTGAAAAATCACATTAATGAAAAGAACTTAAATTTTGTTTTGTTTTTACTCACCGCTCTTCCGGTAGATCCATAACATTTAAGGCATCTCGGATATTTCTGCGGGATAAACGAATGTCTACACCGTCACTTGAATCACTATCAAAATGTAATTCAATAGATGGAAACATTTTCTTCTTTATTTTTTTTTTTTAATAAATAACAAATTTTATTCACAAATAATTATTCGTATAAATTATGTAAATCAAAACAGCTGTTCGTTTATATTTGTACTAGAGTTGCCATTTAGTAATGAAAGAGTTGTATTTTAGCACAAAAAAAGGTAAACAAAAGACAAAACTATATACTATGGCAATAATGTAATTTGACAATATAAAAAAAAAACAACGTAACAAAACGTAAGTAAGACAAGAGTACTATAACAACTCATTCGCTTACGTACTTGTTTGTGTACAGCTTGTCTGTTTGAGAAATTGCTTGTTATGTAGAAACATGGTATAATAGTCTACGTAAAGTAGAGAATCAATTGTTGTTTTTTCTTTTTTAAATCAAAACTGTCGTAAACTTAGTTATATTTTATTTAAGAATGCAAATTTCTTAATACTATGATGTATTTCTTAAAAATTTATACATTAATGGAATTTTATGAATTGTTGATCTGTTATTTTGTAAGTGAATAGAATAGAATACTTAGTATCAATACAGTATCAATATAAAATAGACTATCATCAACAAGCAATGACCGCAAAGGGAGAAGAAGGGCATGGATATTGACAAGGTTGGGTAGCGCCAACCGAAAACACTAAGTATTCTATCCTGCTGGCTCTGTGGAATTTCTCAATTTTTATTCTCTATAACTTACTAATAAAAATTTTCATGTTTGTTTACAATAAACTAATTAATAAAAAGAATATGATATGATCTTAAATCTAACTATACTATTCACTTAATTGATACATTTTGAATTAATAAACTTGTATATAAACAAATTCGTTTTTACCCAAACATAGGAATTTTTATTCATTTTAAGAAAATTGTTCATGTTTTTTTTTGAGTGCATGTTTTCCATTTGTTTTTACAAAGTCCATAAGTTTTTTACCTGAATATTTTAAAACAATATAAAATACATCAATCCTTTAAATTATTGTAAAATGGAGATATAATAAATTCGCTAAAGGAAAAAAGAATACCTACAATTTTTAATCTCTTATATCTGCTTAATAAAACCATAAAACCAAACCAAACCGAAGATTTTTTAAAATTTTTTAAAAATTGTTGATTTGCAAACAGTTTTTATTTTATTTATTTATTTTTATTTATTTATATTAATCATATAATTACAATATATATCCTAACACCCTAACCGAGCACTAGCAACAAAGGCCATCGGCTCGTTGTAGCGAAAACAGACCAGAGCCTCTGGTGGGAATCGAACCCACGACCCCCGCACTGATAAGCTAGCACGCTACCAACTAGCCTACCGGGGCGCTCAAGTTTTTAAAAATTCTGATACATATAAAATTAATTTAACACAAGTTAACAAAGCACAAAGTGAAAAATAATTCTCACCTAAGTACATTGGAATTAAAAGAATACAAAAATGTTGTAGAAGATAATTTCAATAAATTTTAAAATTTGTGATTGAATTTGTTGATAATGCATTTATTACCGGGAAAAGTTTTAATAAATTATCCGTTTTTCAACAGATTCGTTTTTTATTGCCTTATTAGAAAGATAATTTATAGTAAATTACAATTCTTTAATCATTTAAATTCAGAATCGGTTTTGAATATATTTTTTTTTTTGAGAAAATCAATAGTCATATTTTCCCCTTGTAATCCCTTTTTCGAACTTTAGAGCCGATGCGCCACCTCTGGCCGATGTATTTTTATCCTAATTTTTTTCCAAGACGCGGTTTTACAACCAAATGAACATTTCTAGTGTCGGGAATAGTCAATCGCTTACATGTTTTTCTCCATACAAGCTTGAACGACCCTAATAAACATGCAAAAATATACATTTTATTATAACATACATACATATGTATTGATGACTCGTACATATTTTTTGTTTTTATGGTTAACAAAAAACACTCAATTCAAAATGGAAAACCCATTAAGATGGAAGAGGACATCGCTTTTATAACATGGTATTTGTAGTGTGTGAGTATGTAACTATTACTATAGTATAAGTTTTATGTATTTCTACGTTATATTTATATTCCGGTTTTTAAGCAAGGTTAAATAGGTTGATGAAACTTATTGCGATGTAAGAAAAGTACTTAAATTAATTAATTCTTTGTTGTACGAATTTTAAAATCTACAACGCATATTTTAAAATATTTTTTCGTTATAGGATCATTTGTGCCTTTAATTTCATTGTTAAACAACAAAAAAAAAAAACAAATTAACTAAAATTTAAAAAAAATTAACTTATTTGGAGGAAAAAGACACTTTTTACAAGAATTTAATAAAATTTTCCTTGAAATTTAGAAACACATTTTAATAAAAATTTGGTAAAAATTTCTAAATTACAGAAAAAATTTTACCATTGAAAACCAAATTTTTGTTAAAAAACATAGCAAAATTTCCTCTTATTAGTTCATATATTTAAAACATACTTGGGACCACGTTTTTGGCTATAACTCAGAAACGAACTGAGTGTCCACCTTATTTTTTCACAAAAATGTGGATAAAGGTTCAATATTGAACATATATTAAAAAAAAAAACAAAAGATGAGCATTTTGAGAAATATGGATTTGAATTCTAGACCCCAAAAAATGACCTTTGAACCTTCCAGTGAAGAATTTATATGACTATCATTTAAAAGTGCTCTCCTAAAAAATAAGGCTAAGACGAATTTTGTATATGAAGATGCCCTTTTTTTGATCGAGTTGACATGGTTTGACTCTATATCGTCATATATGGTATCATGTATGAGCATATATGGTTTCATGAATGTGCATATATGAACATATATGTCATATATGTAAGCATATATGGGCAAATACATTCAAAGAACAAGAACATATATGTTACCATATATGGCAATAATGATAATATTGTTACATAAATTCGATTTATCAATTTCCATTTACTCGTAGAAAAACAAATCCCCATATGTTAGCCAAGATATATAAAACAGTTAAATGACAACTTTTCACCATAACTAATGTTTCTAATCAAACTGCAAAAGAACATTCTCAAAGTTGGCAGTATGCAGTTTCTTGACGGTGCTGCCACATCCTAGTTATTTTAAACCGCACATATAAAACGCCAGCAAGGCAAGTCAGTTGATAATAAAACGCTAAAGAAGCATTGACGATTAATTGAATTGTGTGGAAGTGTAAATTTAATAGAGTTCAAATAAAGTCTCTTGTGTAATCGTTTTAAGTTTGTATTTCAATAAAAGAATTTCAACGGTGTTTATTATTTGCAATAAGAAATGAACTAGATTTATTTAAAGGAATAAGCACTTAGCTGTGCTTATGGGACTATGCCAAACACGATGGTATGATTTAGGTGAACTTACGACTGCCGATGGTCTTACCCTACTCTATTCCGGGAAGACAAGTGATGAACCTCAATCCAGTGGGGTGGGCTTTTTATTGTCACATGCCGCGAAGGAAGCCCTTATCGACTGGAAACCATATCCAAATCGAATTATAACTGCAAGACTGCATACTCGAGCTCGCAAACTTACATATATACAATGCTACACACCAACAGAAGCAGCCGCATTATCTACAAAACTAATCATTTTATGACCTTACCAGAGTATTAACATCGGTACATCGTGGTAATATTGTGATAATGATGGATGATTTTAATTCCCAGGTTGGAGCAGACAATACCAGCGTAGGGAACACGATGGGTAAGCATGCGGACAGAGAATGGAGGATTGCTAGTGGATTTATGTAAAGGGTGGTTAAATTTTAAGGGCCGATTTTGAATGTGAACCACACCTAAACGTCAAGTTTTTTCTGCATTTCATTTAATATTTCTCAATTTCAGACTTACTCAATTTGAACCATGGAAAGATACACAATCGAGCAACGGGTCAAAAATATTCAGGCTTATTATGAAAATGGGCGTTCAAATAAAAATGCATTTCATGCACTTCGTGATTTTTTTTTTGGTCAGCATAATCGACCAAATGTGTCCACAATCGGAAGAATTGTGGGCAAATTTCAGCAAACCGGGTCTGTGAAAGCAACTGTGTATGCTCGCCCAGTTCGTTTTGCGGAAAACATTTCTGTTGTTCGCGAAAGTGTGTCATGAGGTCGGCCAATCATTTAACGTGAATGGTGTTCGCTATCGCGAGATGATAACGAACTTATTGTGGCCAAGAATTGAGGATATGGCCCTGGACGATATGTGGTTTCAACAGGACGGTGCCACTTGCCACACACCTAACGAAACAATGGCTATTTTGCGGGACAAATTCAATTGCCGTGTTATCTCACGTGTTGGCGATGTCAATTGGCCGCCAAGATCGTGTGATTTGACACCGTTGGACTTTTTTCTTTGGGGTTATTTGAAGGAAAAAGTGTACGTTGATAAGCCAGCAACAATTCAAGAGCTAAAGGATGAGATAAGTCGCACATTAACGACATATAACCTTAATTATGCCTCAGCGTCATCGCAAATTTGAACCATCGGATGGAGGTGTGCCGCCGAGGTCGCGGCGGCCATTTGGCCGATATTTTGTTACATACATAATTGAACCATACCATATTATAATAATAAAAAGAAATGACAATAATATCCTAAATAATTTGTGTTTTATTCAAAATTAACATCGGCCCTTAAAATGTAACCACCCTTTACAACGAACAATCTAGTAATTGGTGGCACGTTATTTCCTCATCCGAGGATACATAAAGTGACATGGGTTTCTCCTGAAGGGATAACTGCGAACCAGATCAGCCACATCATTATCAGTAGAAAATGGCGCGGCTCGCTGCTAGATATGCGTAATAAAAGAGGAGTAGAAGTCGCAAGTTATCATCATTTGCTAATCGCAACGATCCGCATAAAAACTGCCGCTTTTAAAAATAAGAAACCCCCCAAAGAGATATAACATTGAAAAACTCAAATATTCAACAGTCGCAAACTCCTTTACGTTAACATTGAAAACATCGCTTCTGAACTATAATAGGGATCGTTGTTGGGAGGAAACAAAGAAGATAATAACACGAGCAGCAGACGATCACCTGGGGCATAAGAACAACTCCCGTAAAGATTGGATTAGTGATGAAACCTGGAGACTGGTGTTGGAGACAAAGGAAGCCAAAGCTTCAATCAATGACAGCAAAACGCGTTCGTCCAAAGCATTGTGTAAACAGTTACATAATCGCCTTAATCGAGAAGTCAAACGAAATGCCCGACTTGACAAACGAAATTGGGTTAACAATATCCCTAAAGAAGCGCAGGCTGCTGCCGAAACGTATCGTAAGGGAGATCTTTATCGTGCTGCAAAAAAGAACTAACCAATAGCTCAAAACCCACTGATTAACCATTAAAAAACGATGCTGGAGAATTTGTTACATCTAAACAACATCAACTGAAACTTTGGAAAGAATTCTATGTAAATATGTTATCGTCGTCTCTACCCACACAGCAGTGGATCACAGACGCCGCACACAAATATCTCCATCGATTGCCCCAGCACTATTGAAATTCGCTAAGCAATTAAATCACTAAAAAACAACAAAGCGCCTGGTATAGATAATATTTACCCAGAGTTCTTAAAAATTGACGTAACAACGAGTTCCCATTTACTCAGGCCTGTTATAAACCAATTCTGATGTACGGAACTCCTCCCGGAGGAAAATTTTTGAAGGAGTTATCGTGAATTTACCGTCCCCGCAACATGTGCTGTGCATATATATATATATATATATACACTCACAATATATTTTCCGTTACCGACTGTAGTTTATTTAAGAAGTAATACGTAAAGTTTGTTTTTAAATGAAGAATCAATTGAAATTCATAGAAATATATTTTTTAACTATTTGAATCAGTCATTCAAAAAACAAACTATAAAAACTTACAGACATTCAGTAGGAGTTGATATTTTCAGTTAAATGTTAAATTTTATGTTTTCTGTTTCAAAAAATATAAATTCATATAATTCCTTTTTGTTTTTTTACCAAAATAGTTTGTATATATACAAAATTATTTCAATAAAAATTACAAGAAATTATTCAAATATACATACACACAAAGCCAATAAAAATATATACACCTGCATGTGTTGTGTTTTGTAATTACGCACAAATAAAAAAACTTTCAATTTAAAAAACGAACCACAAAAGTATTTTTTTTTAACTTTTTGTTAGTAAAAATTTGATGGTTATTTTAAACGACTTTCTATTGTTTTTACTTTTTTCGATTATTAAACAATGATTGAAAATAAACAACAAAATGGATTGAATATAATGAAAAATCAGTAGTCCTCTTTTTCATTGTATTTTCGATTAATTTAATATGTATTTTCAGTTGTTTTTAACGAAATAATATTGTGAGTGTATATATATATATATATATATATATATATATATATATATATATATATATGTGCACAGCACATGTTTCGGGAACGGGTTTTCGTTCCACAAGTTTCTATGAAGACATTTTGTTACTTTGGGGACTGTCCTTAAACTTTTTGTTATTCTACTGTTTACACTGAAGACATTTTACTGGATACAGCGCATTTTATAGGGACTTTTTTGGCTGTATATACAGATGTCTTCAAAGTATGGGCAATGAATATATATATATCCAGTAAAATGTCTTCAGTGTAAACAGTAGAATAACGAAAAGTTTAAGGACAGTCCCCAAAGTAACAAAATGTCTTCATAGTAACTTGTGGAACGAAAACGCGTCCCCGCAACATGTGCTGTGCACATATATATATATATATATATATATGTATATATATATATATATATATAAAATCGTTGATTTATTTACCTTTTAAATAAATCGAGTTCTTTCTATATTGCAAATAATAAACAGTCACTAAATATTACAGAAAAACACTTTAAAAGCACACTTTATTTAAACGATGTAGATAGACTAGACGTTAGCCACACTTTAGTTCTTCACACTCTGCGTTTTACTTATGAACTGAACTACTTTGCCACCTTGCTGGCGTTTTTATATATGCGGGTTAAAATAACTAGAATATGGCAGCACCGTCTGGAAGCTGCATAATGGCAACTTTGAGAATGTTCTTTTACAGTTTGACTTAAGAAACATTAGTTATGGTGAAGGGCTGCCATTTAATTGTTTTACATTTCAGGGCTAACATATGGGGATTTGTGTTTCTACGAAAAATGGAATTTCTGTAACAATATAATGAATTAAAAGAATTGTATACCTATTTATTGTGGGCGTGGCAAAATATATCATTACCCACTCTAGATTTGGTTTTTTATTTACCATTCTTATACTTATTAAAGTATTTATTTTAACACTTAAGGGTTTGGCCACATGAGATTGAACACTGAGAAGTATAAAATAGGTTTAAAATAAGTGCTGTCATTCGAATTTGATTTAGTAGCTTTAGTTTAACATGATTTTAATAAAGTTTTAATATTTGTAAAGAAACTAATGCATTTTACTTATTTCCGATTATATCTCATGAATTATTTACACGATATCGATAAAAAGTTTATCATCGGAAAGCTTATAATTATATTTTTATTGACTTAAATAATTAAAGAATTACAAATATTTATATTAAATTGGCCACCCCATGTGCATTAGGTTGTCAGTTTTTTCTTGACTTTCGAATTTCCCAAAATATCAAGCAAATAATTGCAGAATTACCTCTAAAATTTTCATGTTAAAATTTAAGACAAAAGAAAATTTAACAATACCAAAAAAATTCAACAATACTAAAGAAAATAAAATAATACCAAAGAAAATACAATAATACAAAAAAAGTTGACATTTGACCTCTTTGAGCCAGGCTTTAACGTCAATGAATTTGGCTGACATTTGATAAAGTGAAGGTCTATATACTCTAACATAATATTTTCTGAGGTTGTGTAATATATCTTAAAACGTATTGAATGTGTATACTGTTTTTCAAAGAAAATTCTAAATATTGAACTTTGACATTCTTTAGGCACTGTCTAGAGTTCTTCGATTGGGCTCAAATTTTTATCAGCAAAGTTTTAGGGGTACTTCTACAATAATTTGCTTGGAATTTGAGAATTTAAAGAGAAACTTTTTTCGACATACAAACAAATGCAACCATAATGTATGTACATATTGTGGCAGAACTTTAGTATATCATCAAAAATCATATTTCTTAACTGTATGCTAAATTTCATCCAAATAAACAAGTAAATTAAGAAGTCATAGAGTTTTGGCCAAACTATACCACTGTGCAATGGTTTGTATCGGACCATATACGGGAGTTCAACTAATTTGCTTGTTCTTCTACAAATTTACTAATATCTGAAAATTTTCTGTTAATTATCATGATCAATGGAGTTTTATGTGCTAATTTGGTAGAGTTATCGGCGAGTTCGTTACCTGATACCAGGGAGTGGCCTGGTACCCAAATTATAATAACTTTTGGAAAATATTGTATAAGAAAGTTTATGATATTGACTGAATATAAATTTTTGTTTTTAATATTTATAATGGCTTTGACTGCAGATAGTGCATATAGCAAAGTTACCAGGTTTCTTACAATACTCAATTGCTTTATATTGGTATTATTTCAGCCGTAAAAACGGAACTGAAGTTAGGAAGTAGCATAGTAAAAATTTGTTTGTTCTCAAAAGAGACTGTTTTCTTAGATTAAGAACTATCTGTGTTGATGTTTGTTTATGATTTTATGAAAAATTAAGCGATATTGGATTGGTAAGGTGTCTTCTTTTTTATAAGCTGAGAGAAATGAGTCGATAGATTCAGCTTTTAATCTCCATAAAGTTTTGGGTTAAGAGATTTTTGTTGGAAGGTCAAAATATGGGGAAGGTCTGATTATTTTTGGTCAATTTATGATAATTTTTGGTCAATTTATCATAATTTTCTATACCATTGCGTAATGGAGTATCATGATAAGATATGATTGATTTAATGGCTTTTTTTAATTCTAGTTGGCATAGAGTATTCAGATTTAGAGTATTGGTTTCAAGGTGTATATTCTATTGTTTTTACTTTTTTCGATTATTAAACAATGATTGAAAATAAACAACAAAATGGATTGAATATAATGAAAAATCAGTAGTCCTCTTTTTCATTGTATTTTCGATTAATTTAATATGTATTTTCAGTTGTTTTTAACGAAATAATATTGTGAGTGTATATATATATATATATATATATATATATATTCATTGTGCATACTTTGAAGACATCTGTATATACAGCCAAAAAAGTCCCTATAAAATGCGCTGTGTCCAGTAAAATATCTTCAGAGTAAACACTAGAATAACGAAAAGTTTAAGGACAGTCCCCAAAGTAACAAAATGTCTTCATAGTAACTTGTGGAACGAAAACCCGTCCCCGCAACATGTGCTGTGCACATATATATATATATATATATATATATATATATATGTGCACAGCACATGTTTCGGGGACGGGTTTTCGTTCCACAAGTTTCTATGAAGACATTTTGTTACTTTGGGGACTGTCCTTAAACTTTTTGTTATTCTACTGTTTACACTGAAGACATTTTACTGGATACAGCGCATTTTATAGGGACTTTTTTGGCTGTATATACAGATGTCTTCAAAGTATGGGCAATGAATATATATATATCCAGTAAAATGTCTTCAGTGTAAACAGTAGAATAACGAAAAGTTTAAGGACAGTCCCCAAAGTAACAAAATGTCTTCATAGTAACTTGTGGAACGAAAACGCGTCCCCGCAACATGTGCTGTGCACATATATATATATATATATATATATATATGTATATATATATATATATATATATATATATATAAAATCGTTGATTTATTTACCTTTTAAATAAATCGAGTTCTTTCTATATTGCAAATAATAAACAGTCACTAAATATTACAGAAAAACACTTTAAAAGCACACTTTATTTAAACGATGTAGATAGACTAGACGTTAGCCACACTTTAGTTCTTCACACTCTGCGTTTTACTTATGAACTGAACTACTTTGCCACCTTGCTGGCGTTTTTATATATGCGGGTTAAAATAACTAGAATATGGCAGCACCGTCTGGAAGCTGCATAATGGCAACTTTGAGAATGTTCTTTTACAGTTTGACTTAAGAAACATTAGTTATGGTGAAGGGCTGCCATTTAATTGTTTTACATTTCAGGGCTAACATATGGGGATTTGTGTTTCTACGAAAAATGGAATTTCTGTAACAATATAATGAATTAAAAGAATTGTATACCTATTTATTGTGGGCGTGGCAAAATATATCATTACCCACTCTAGATTTGGTTTTTTATTTACCATTCTTATACTTATTAAAGTATTTATTTTAACACTTAAGGGTTTGGCCACATGAGATTGAACACTGAGAAGTATAAAATAGGTTTAAAATAAGTGCTGTCATTCGAATTTGATTTAGTAGCTTTAGTTTAACATGATTTTAATAAAGTTTTAATATTTGTAAAGAAACTAATGCATTTTACTTATTTCCGATTATATCTCATGAATTATTTACACGATATCGATAAAAAGTTTATCATCGGAAAGCTTATAATTATATTTTTATTGACTTAAATAATTAAAGAATTACAAATATTTATATTAAATTGGCCACCCCATGTGCATTAGGTTGTCAGTTTTTTCTTGACTTTCGAATTTCCCAAAATATCAAGCAAATAATTGCAGAATTACCTCTAAAATTTTCATGTTAAAATTTAAGACAAAAGAAAATTTAACAATACCAAAAAAATTCAACAATACTAAAGAAAATAAAATAATACCAAAGAAAATACAATAATACAAAAAAAGTTGACATTTGACCTCTTTAAGCCAGGCTTTAACGTCAATGAATTTGGCTGACATTTGATAAAGTGAAGGTCTATATACTCTAACATAATATTTTCTGAGGTTGTGTAATATATCTTAAAACGTATTGAATGTGTATACTGTTTTTCAAAGAAAATTCTAAATATTGAACTTTGACATTCTTTAGGCACTGTCTAGAGTTCTTCGATTGGGCTCAAATTTTTATCAGCAAAGTTTTAGGGGTACTTCTACAATAATTTGCTTGGAATTTGAGAATTTAAAGAGAAACTTTTTTCGACATACAAACAAATGCAACCATAATGTATGTACATATTGTGGCAGAACTTTAGTATATCATCAAAAATCATATTTCTTAACTGTATGCTAAATTTCATCCAAATAAACAAGTAAATTAAGAAGTCATAGAGTTTTGGCCAAACTATACCACTGTGCAATGGTTTGTATCGGACCATATACGGGAGTTCAACTAATTTGCTTGTTCTTCTACAAATTTACTAATATCTGAAAATTTTCTGTTAATTGTCATGATCAATGGAGTTTTATGTGCTAATTTGGTAGAGTTATCGGCGAGTTCGTTACCTGATACCAGGGAGTGGCCTGGTACCCAAATTATAATAACTTTTGGAAAATATTGTATAAGAAAGTTTATGATATTGACTGAATATAAATTTTTGTTTTTAATATTTATAATGGCTTTGACTGCAGATAGTGCATATAGCAAAGTTACCAGGTTTCTTACAATACTCAATTGCTTTATATTGGTATTATTTCAGCCGTAAAAACGGAACTGAAGTTAGGAAGTAGCATAGTAAAAATTTGTTTGTTCTCAAAAGAGACTGTTTTCTTAGATTAAGAACTATCTGTGTTGATGTTTGTTTATGATTTTATGAAAAATTAAGCGATATTGGATTGGTAAGGTGTCTTCTTTTTTATAAGCTGAGAGAAATGAGTCGATAGATTCAGCTTTTAATCTCCATAAAGTTTTGGGTTAAGAGATTTTTGTTGGAAGGTCAAAATATGGGGAAGGTCTGATTATTTTTGGTCAATTTATGATAATTTTTGGTCAATTTATCATAATTTTCTATACCATTGCGTAATGGAGTATCATGATAAGATATGATTGATTTAATGGCTTTTTTTAATTCTAGTTGGCATAGAGTATTCAGATTTAGAGTATTGGTTTCAAGGTGTATATTTTTAATTGGCGTAGTTCGAAGTACACCAAGTTCACATCGGGTGACTGTGCTTATAATAGTATTAATTTTTTTAAAGAGGTTGCAGAAGAGTTTCCAAATAAAATCAATCCATACTTAATTTTATGTTTTCTACATATATGCATGAATTCACATTTTGAAATACGGCCCCCGATTCATCACACCACTCTAGATAAAGTATCGTCGATTGTATTATTAATATTAATATTTGGACTTAAAAAAAAAACTAATAATCAGTCATTTCATAAAAATTAATTATTCATATATTGCAAAAACAAAAATAAATTATTAAATTTATAATTTACGCATTACGATTTTTATTTTTTTAATGCATAATCTTTATAATAAATCTCAAAATTCTTTTTTTAAAACATAAATTTTGTACATTATCCATGATAGGTCCTTGAACATTATCAACGTCATTATATAAATTATAGCTTAACTAATTCAACTTTTGTAAAGCAAAAAGGGTAAAATAAAAAAAAAAAAAACAAAAAGTGCTAAATCCACAAAAAGTTCACTCAAAAAAAAAAAAAATTAACAAGAATTCAGAAAAATTAACTTATTTGGAGGAAAAATTTAAATGAAAACGGAGCCAGACACTTTTTAAAATTTTTAATAAAATATTCTTTGAAATTAAGAAATCAATTTTACTTAAAATTTGGTCAAGATTTCTAAATTATAGAAAAATTTTACTTATCAAAAATTTTTATTAGAAAACAGTAAAATTTCCTCCTAATAAATTCATGCATCATCCAAAATTTTACTGTTAGTTAGGAAATGTTTCCTTGGTTTTAAGAAAAATTTTATATTATTTAAGATCATTAGATAATTTTTTTTTACAAAAAACTAAAAATAAGAAAATATTTTTTAACATCATATTAAATAGCACATCTTTAAAGGAAAAATATCCTTAAATTTGATAAACATTTTTTAATAAATATGAAACTGTTTCTATGGTAAAGGTTATATATTTTACCACTCACTGTGTATTATCCCACTTTCGGAGGACTTTCGCTTTGTGCCTTTAAATTTAATTGAATTATACCAAACTTATATATTTTAAATATAAATTAAATTTCATTAGCAAAAAGGTAAACAAATTAAAAAAAATTACTTCAAGATATCCTGAAACGTAATAAATTGTGACCAAGTCAGATTCTTTCCTTGAGAAAACTACGAAAAGGGACGCCCTAAGTGACACATCTAAGTGGCATCAATGGCTAAGGAACACTGGTGGTGCTTTGTCTTCATAAATTAACTAATTAAAGGAAATTGTTGCAAAAATACAAAATATCACTGTTACATTTCTTGTTATTATTGGAAAATGGAAAAATGTCATAAGTTTATTTTATGACATTTTTAGCTTAAACTTTAATTGACATATACAAATTTTAACTTTTTTTATTATAAAGTAAAATTTAATAGTTTTAGTGCCTTCGATAAATATATAAGTTAATAGGCGCAACGTCAATTATAGAAAAGCCATTATGAGGTAATGTATAAAATGTGCTTGCGATATTTTGTATTGTAGTCGGCAAACAAAATTATGTCATAAAAGCGCAGAAAATAAAAATTCTCAAATTATTTTCTTATTAAATTTTTTAATTTTTTTTAACGTTTTTTTTTACCAATTATTCGTTATAACGAGTATAAATTTTCAGAAATATTCGTTATATGAGGTAGTTAATGCGGAGTTATTGTGTTTTGGTTATACCGAGTGTTTAATTACAAATCATTAATTTTTGTTGCTCATCACTTTAGATAAGTAGTCTCTTTTTTTGAGATATTCATTCGTTTTTTGAATACCTATTGTGCTCATCGTCACCGACGGTAATATATAAAAATTTGAATATAAATAAAATCTGAGATCTTTTTCTCAACAATTCGAAATTGTATTTTTCTTTTTATTTTCATATTTTGCCCTCACGCAAACATTTTGATCCTTCGAGCCGGATATTGTTTATAAAAGTCAGGAATATACAAATTAATTTATATTACATCTTAATTTTCCCGCATCCTCCATCTTGGTGCTTTGGAAACAACTACAACAAATTATAATTTTATATTTATCAAATTATTTTATTTAATACAAGGTGAGTATAGTGCAGTTATATGTGAGCTTTTTAATGTTAAAAAATAAGAAAAAATAAAAAGGATTAAGTGCATAGATAAAGATATTAAATTTATTAACTTAATAAAATTGAATACAACACAAGAACCTTTTCTTTTGATATCTTGGTTTATGTTGTCGCTTTACAACACTTATTTTTATTGCATTAGAACAATTGTTTTCATTAAATTCTCTTTGGTATCGTGAGTATATTTCCACGGACGGACATTATTATTTTTTTTCCCCTAAAAATTTATAAAAATAATTGTGTTTTATTACCAAATAAAAGATATAAATATAAAATAAAGTTTAGATTTGCAAAAAGCCGTCGGGTTGTTAAAAGTGTTTTTATTTTTCCTAATAATTTGTAATATACATACTTACATATATACAAGTGGTTTTTATTTTTTTCTATTTTCTTTGTGCTATTCCTTCAATTTAAATATACAAACATACAAACTGTGTTCTTTACAAGCAATTTAACATTTAACAGCTTCATACTCGTTGTTGTTATTACTTTAATAAAATGCGTATAAGCACCCTACTGTCCGTTTTAGTCGCGACTTATTGAGTTTGTGTTTTTAATTTGAAATAATTTTGAGATTATTTATTTTCGGATTTTTGGTCAAATTTATTGCGAAATTTGAAAAATATTTTAATTTTCTTCGTAAATTTTCGATTTTTTTTTTGGATTTTTTCGTGGATTTTCGGAATTTTCGGAATTTTTTGATTTTTATATTTTTTTAATTCCTTTATATTACTCTTTGAAAATTTGAAAAATCTTTTGATTTTCTTCGTAAATTTTCGTATCTTTTTAGATTTCTTCGGGTTTTTTCAAATTTGTTTGTATTTTTTGGAATTTTTTTTCAAGTTATTTTTTATAAACTTAAAATAAAATGTCTGATAACGCTTTAGATATTTTTATTAGAGAGTCCGATGCTCTTATAAAATTCGAATCCAAATTTAATGAACTTCGCGAGAATGTACACACGGTATTTACGCTCGAAATTCGCGTAAAGGAACTAAGTATTCTGTGGGAAAGCGTTAAATTGTCTAACAAATCGTGTTTAAGTTTTTTGGAAAATGTGGATAGCGCTGAACCAGCTGATGTAGACGCAGCTGAGGCGAAATGCGACGCGACCTTTACGTCAATTGTATAGCTGATATTAACGAGAATTGTATAATTTTGAACCGCGAAACGGCAATCAGTCTCCGGTTTTACCGGTCAACTCTGATGATTTTTGCCACAATTTCAACATTCCGCTGTGCAATATACCTGTTTTTGACAGTAAAGTTATTTCTTGGCCCACTTTTCGCGATCTTTTTACAGCGCCGCTTACGAATAAAGGTTTCGATATTTCCTGGGAAAGTTTAACGGACAAATACGAGAATTTACGTCGACTGGTGAACCACCAGCTTATTATGCTTTTCGATCTTCCGTTCCTTGACAAGGAAACGGATGAGGGCTTAAATACTTAACAGCGCGGTATAAACGGTTGTCTTTCTGCCTTGTCTGCTTTGGAGATTTCCGCGACCGGGGATTTAAGTTCGCATATGTTCGTTTTTATGTGTATTCAATGGTAACCTGCGATCACCGTTAATCTTTGGGAGCAGTCCGTTAGGGATAAAAAGGCCTTGTCCCTCTGGAGTTCGTTCATTTTTATGTGTATTCAATGGTAACCTGCGATCACCGTTAATCTTTGGGAGCAGTCCGTTAGGGATAAAAAGGCCTTGTCCCTCTGGAGTGATTTAGATCGCTTTCTGACATAATCGATCGACACTTAAGAGTGCTCTCGTGATCTTAGGGGTTCACATCTTTTGATGTGAATTAGAGATAAAATCCGATCATACTGCGGCTTCCTCTTCTACGAACACTACATGCGTTTTGTGTAAAAATCAGGTGCATTTTTTGCGCTCTTGCCCTCTATTTAAAAGTTTATTGGTTGCTGATAGGTATTCGAATGTAAAGAAATTTCATTGTTGTGTCAATTGTCTCTCAAGGACACATGAAGCCAAATATTGCAACAGCATTCATAGTTGTTCAAAGTGCAATAAACAGCATCATACTTTGTTGCATCACGATTCCGCTACTGTTGAGGCTCCGAAGAATACTTCTTCTAACTCGGCTGCTGGTTCGGGTACAGCTCCTCGTCTTCCCAATCTGGCACCAGTTGATCCAAATAAACAGTCCACTTCTAATGGCGGTAATTCCGCATTGCCTCTTAATAGACAGGTATTTCATGCTTCTGTTAATAGAAATGTGCTTTTAGGGACGGCTATGGTTAACATTGTTCACCAGGGTATTACGTACCCTGCCCACGCACTTATTAATCCCGCCTCCGAAACTTCGTTTCGGAACGTTTAGCGAATCGTTTGAAACTTCCGACGCTTTCTACGAAGGTCGGCGTTTCAGGTGTGGAATTAATCTCGACTTCGCCGAAAAAACTTTGTTCGGTAAAAGTTAGCTCTCCTATTTATTCCGCTTTTTGATTAGAGGCCTGGAATATTCCGTCTTTTAAAGTACCTTCAAATATAAGAGAAAATTTGCCAAATCTTCGTTTGGCTGATTCTAATTTCTATGACAGTCAACCTGTCGATCTTTTGCTCGGTTCTGAACTGTATCCTAGAATTATCGTAAAAGACTTTCCTCGAGATATTTTGGGTTTTTTGATAGCTCAGAACACGGTTTTCGGCTGGGTGATTTCTGGTCCACTAGTGCAACCTCGAGTTCAAGTCTATTCTACTCATGTAGACCTTTCAGAAGAAGATAATCTTAATAAAAATCTTCTTCGTTTCTGGGAAATTGAGGAAATTTATCTCTTTTTGACAAATATTGTGAGGAAATTACAAAGCGACTACTCGACGCTCCCCTGATGGTAGATATATTGTGACTCTGCCTTTTAGACCCGAATTTCCTAAAACTCTTTCGTTAGGATCGTCTAGGTTAAGTCTCTTGGGACAGTATCTTAGGACCGAATTTTCTCTTCAGCGAAAACCTGAGATTAAGGAGGTGTATGATAACGTTGTAAGGGAATATTTAGATCTCGGCCACATGAAACCTGTTTCGAACCCTATTTTTAATTCCAATTTTTCTTGTTATTTGACTCATGACCCCCTTATTAAACCTGAAAGGAAAACTACAAAGTTGCGAGTTGTCTTCAACGATTCAAATAAGACTTCGAATGGGAATTGTCTTAACGATTGCTTATATGTTGGGCCTAATTTACAGGCAGACTTGGTCCTCTTGATTCTTCGGTGGCGCCTTTTTAGATTTGTTTTTAATTGTGATATTACCCAGATGTATAGGCAAATTTTGGTCGATTCTTCTCATACCCCATTTCAGCGTATTTTTTTTTTAAGTTACAGAATGTGACCTATGGTGTCAATTGCGCTCCATATCTTGCGATTCGGACTTTATTACAGTTAGCGGACGATTCTGAGGCTGAGTTTCCTCGGGCATCACACATTCTTCGAAAGTGTATGTACGTTGACGACGTTTTGACGGGAACTCACGATGTTTCTACTACTTTGATCGCTCGTGATCGGCCGATAGCGGCCTTGTCTTCTGCAAAGTTTCAACTTAGGAAATGGACTTCAAACGAACGTACGATTTTAAACGGTCTCCCTTCGGAACATTTAGTTGACGCTAAATTATTGACGTTTGTGGAGTATAGTAGCTCAAAGACTTTGGGAATCCAATGGAACGCTCGATTGGACTCTTTTTATTTTAATGTGACTCCTATGGGATATAGGTTAAAAAAGGCACCCTGTTCTTGGACCACTTTTGTTGCGAATAGAGTTTGTCGTATTCAGGAAAACGTAAGAAACCATAATTGGTACCATGTCCGATCTGGGGACAATCCTGCAGATTTAGGTAGTGGGAGAACTTCTCCCTCAGAGCTGGCGATTAGTAAACTTTGGTGGCATGGTCCACAATGGCTTCGACAAAACAGGGCTAAGTGGAATATCTGATCTTTCTTGCCTTAGTACAGACATTGAGTGTCGGGTTGTTCGAACTAATGCTTCGTTTTGTTCGGCGTACAACGTACAGGGTCTGTCGTGGCGTTTTATCCCAGCTGGGGCTTCTCATATGGGCGGTCTTTAAGAAGCCGGTGTAAAGAGTTTTAAACTACATTTTAGGAAAGAGGCACAAGCTTTTAAATATACATTTAAGGAATTCTCTACGGTTCTTTCCCGAATTGAAGCTTGCTTAAATTCGCGCCCTCTTTGTCCTAAGACAGACAATCCTCAGGAACCGGTAGCCCTGACTCCTGGTCATTTTTGATTGGTTCTCCAATTCTGCCCTCTTCTGAACCTGCGATACACGACCCCCCTTTGAGTTTATTTAATCGATTTCGGAAAATGAAGGCACTTGCTCAACTCTTCTGCCGTCGATGGAAAGAAGAGTATTTAACGAGCTTACATAAGCGATATAAATGGCAAAATCCGCAACGCGATCTTCAGGTAAACGACTTGGTCGTAGTTAGACACAAGCAATTACCTCCGACATCGTGGTGGTTAGGCAGAGTCATTAAAGTTTATCCTGGAAGCGATGGGCATGTAAGGGTTGCGGATATACGTACTTCAAACGGGGTTGTTAAGCGACCGATCACAAAACTGGTCATTCTGACTAATTTACTTTAATTATCTCGCTATTTAATTAATCGGTCCTTACTGGCCGCTTCGGGGTCCTTCCTGACACACTATACTATTTTATATCTACGGGGTCCCTACTGGCCCACATTCACAAAAAAAATTATTTAAATTTTAGTAAGTTTAAAGTCTACGGGGTCCCTACTGGCCCACTTAACATAGCATTTAAATAAACATTTATATATAAATTTTCTGCGTGGTCCCTACTGGCCAAATTAGTTGTAAGTGTTATTTAAAAAAAAAAAAAATATTTGAATTCAAGCTCACATTCTTTTATTTATAAACTGAACTATACCTCTTGTTAGTTTAAGGATAACTTTAAGATTTGGTTTGCAACACACCTGCATGTTGCAACTTCGTTGGGAGTTTTTACACAGATTCTAGCGAGTAAAACCGTTAACGGGTATTAAACTTTAGATAAGTAGTCTCCTTTTTTGAGATATTCATTCGTTTTTTGAATACCTATTGTGCTCATCGTCAACGACGGTAATATATATAAATATTTTAATATAAATAAAATCTGAGATCTTTTTCTCAACAATTCGAAATTGTATTTTTCTTTTTATTTTCATATTTTGCCCACACGCAAACACCGAGTATTTGTTATACCGGGCTTCGTCTGTAGTTTGTTTTTAATTGATTTTTTTTTTGAAAATAATTTAAACGTTTTTCAACAAAAACAATTCATTACCTAAGTTAATTATTCTTCAAAAATTAGAAAACTTTTACTTGAAAAAAAAAATATTTTATTAAAATTTTTAAAATTTATCTGAACTAAGTTGCATGAAAATTTTCCTTAGAAATAGCTGATCAGTTTCAAAAACAAAATAAATTTTTATTATTACACAGTAAAAAATTTATTACTTTTTGTTTGTATCTGCCTAAACTAACCTTTAGAAAACAATTCTTAAAAATTAGGAAGTGGTATACTTAAAAACTAAATTGAGAAATGGCTTTCTAACATTAATTTAATTTTACTACTCGCTAAAAAATTAACACACGTTAAGTTCAAGTACTTTCCCATTTTAAGTTAGACACATTTTTTTAACTAAATAGGATTAATTTTTTTTTGTATTTCTTTTTTTTTAACTAAACTTAGTCTTATTACATTTAAGTATGCAAATTTCTTAAAACTGAGATGTTTTTCTTAAAAATTAATAAATTTTTATTTAATATACAGTGCACTCGCTTGAATATGAATACCCTAATATATGAACACCCCAAAAATTTGAACACTTTTTTGCTTCCATTGACTACACTCTAAAAAATGACTTTAAATTTACTACATTAAAGTGTGTAACATTTTATTTAAAATGTATACATTTACGCACAAAATGCTTTTTATTTCTTTTCAAACACTTTTGTTTGTTGGTAAACATTTCTAAAAAATTCTAAACATTATTATTTTAAAAGCAACACATTATGTGAGTAAACTTATTTTATTGTGTACAAATTTTAATATTAGGCATTAACTGCGTCATCAAATGTACTATGAACTGTTGTTCATGAATTGTCAAAAAATAATTAGAGAAAATAACAAAATATCTAAAAACAAACTAAAAAGGATCCTCTAACATAAAAGCTAAAAATTAAAAAAATAGTGTAAGTGACGCAATGTATAGGTGCAATATTTGCAGCGTAACAATTAAATAACGGGATATTTATCGTATGAAAAGCATTTTTATAATCATAAAAGTTTCAAAATGTTTATTTGAAAATTGCTAAAAAAATTTTTTCTAATTATAATGCATTTAAAAGCCATTTATTTAAACCAAGAGGAATCTCTGGATGTTTCTTTCAGTAATGATTGAAATGTCTCGATTAATTTGCAGTGACGAAATTCACAAGGGTCAGTTAGAACTTCTCACATATTACATTGAAATGTACATGCAGCTTAGAATAGAGCGCTTTCCCAAATTAAAACTTCGTCCAAAACATCACTTTATTTGCCATTATCCCAATCTTATAAAACTTTTTTTGTCTTTCAGAAATTTATGGACAATGAGATTCGAGCAAAAGCACCAATATTAAAAAAAAAATTCAAAAAATACCAACAATTTTAGAAACATAACTCAAACTCTTGCTGTTAATCATCAACAATTACAATCAAGCTGTTGGGGAGATCGTTTCCGGTTACGTATCGAATGCGATGAAACTGACCAAATATATCAGGATATTTTCAATTATACCCAGCAAAAATGAAGCTGCCAAAGAAGCAATAAAAGCATTACTACTATGGCAAAGGCATCACTTCTTTTCTAATGGTTTCATCGATGAATTTAACATTAGCGTGTCATAGGATGGAAGTATTCAAATAGAGCTACTAGCATTACTCATACTTTACTCTAAGGAATCAATGATAATACAGTGATTAGGTGATCTGATGCATGAGTGGAAAATGTTCATATATTCTGTAGTATATTTCATTAGAATGCAGAAAATATAAGTTAAAAGAATCGAAATTTATGCATTGATATACAAATACTCTTTATTAAAACAAATAAATAATTCTGCATTAGTGAAAAAGCGTTTTTAAAACATTTTTCAAAAATTTTAATGAATTTTTAGATAAATTTTAAAATATTTTTGGATAATTTAAAAACTGGTTGTACAATTTGGAAACATTTTTAGACAATTTTAAAATATTTTTGAACAATATTAAATAATTTTTGTACAATTTTAAAACATTTTTGGGCAATTTGAAATAATTTTTACACAATTTTAAAATTATTTTGATAAATTCTGAATTAAAACTGGAAATGGTGTAGTGTTAATTAATAAACATAATGCTAAAATGCACAGATTGTGTCGTCAAAAAAATATTTAAGGCTGAAAAAAATGCAAATGACAGGCCAGCTAGTTTCAATTAAAGTTTTAAAAAAATCAGTTTTTCTTGATATTTCAAAACTTTTATAAAAATTTCAAAACTGCATAAATTCTAAGCCTTATGAAATTTTAAACTAAAATATAAAAAATGAGTTAATAAAAAAATTTCATCAGAACTATTTTTTCAATTTGCATTTATGCTTTAGATTAAAGAAATATACGATATACTATAACTTATGCTTCAGAAGTAATGAAGAGTGATTTTTTAAGGTATGCATCGGGTTTATATCCAGATCACTGCATTTGAAATATGAACACATGAACTCTTTTGGAAGTGCCTTAGAATAACACCAAAAAATCGTAAAAGAATGTTAAATGAAGTTTAGGAAGCAATGAAAGAAGTTATAGTCACAGAATGACTACCATTTTTTTTGCTGGGTAATTAACCAAACAAATTTATATTCGTAAGAAAAAAAATAAGGAGTTTTAACACCGAATTTAATGAGAATGGTTTCGTTGTAATTGACTTGCACGAAGATGAAAATATTAAATTACGAAAAATAAAAAACTTATTTGTGGATACAAATTATCAAAATGCAATTTTTTATGGTAACGAAATTAATATGTGGTACAACTACAAAACCATTTTATATGAGAGTTTTGGTTTCCAAAGGTTTTTACTTTGGCAAATTTGAATGATTTGGTTTTACTTTTTTAAAAATTCATATTTTCTTTCAACATTTTCATCGTTTCCTGAAAATATTTGCAAACAAACTCAGTAAAGGTAAGTTTAGTTTTTACAACAAATAAAGTAATTTTGTACTTTAAAATATAATATCATCGGGTTTAATCGAAACAGTATATAGAAAATGTGTTAAATATAAATATTTTTATTTGTTTAGACACATAAATTTTTTGGAAATTGAAAATTATAAAAATACGTAAACAAAATAAAATAAATTTATATAATAAAAAATTTAGCTATGGAATTTTACACATATAAAATTTGGAATAGCGATCGTCAAATAAAGAAAACATTTATGACGACCGTTCATTTGGATAACGTCATTCGGGAAGGTAGGTAGGCAAGTATAAAATTATTTTTGCAAAAACCCTTAATTTCAGTCCACAGTCCTCATATACTAGGAATGAAAGTTAAAAACTGATGTTAGAATGTGATGAAACAGAAATTTCAAATGATGCCGGTCTGGAGCACTATTTTAAATCAGACTTCTTTTCTTATTCATGGTAATTGACGGTTTAAAAATCTCTTCTGGAAAATTCGTAGTTTTTCCTTTTTTATATACATATATTTTTTAGCATTTAATAATTAATATTTGTGTAATTGCAGTTTGGGATAACACTAGATAAAGTAAAAGAACAAATTCAAACAAATACTCCATTTATTGCAATTGTTCGTAAGTATTCATTTTAAGACAATATATTTTTAGATTTGACATTAATTTTAAATTTTTTCTATAACTTGAAGATATGAAGAATGCATATATCTTTATACAAAAAATATATAATTCTTAAGAGTATAGTTCGATCTCACGAGTTTTTGAGTACTCTCTTAGAACAGGAACATAGTTTGGAGGCAACAAAGGTGAGTTTTGGTCGGCAACTATTAGTAGTGTTTAGCAGTGCTGCCATGTAACCAATTTTAACTATTTTTTTTTTGCCGATTTGTGGGATACTAGAGATTTTTTAGATTATTTCATAAAAAAATGTTTTTCTATTTTATTCATGTATTTTTTCAGATTTTTCATACAAAAATATAATATTTGTTCAATATACTATTTATTTTTTACTAAAATTAGACATGTTTAATAAAGTAAAAAACACAACCAAACTTTGCAATTGTATTAACAAATAGTTACGAATTCAAACATAACATTGTGACATGAAAATTATTAAAGTGTGTACACACATTGACCGACTTTCTCTATTTATATCCATAATTTCCCATTTCTATGGTAAAAATGTACAATAAAGAGAATAAATATGCTATTAATTGTTGCAACATATAATTAAAAAACCTATAAAAAATGCAATAATTTGAAAAAAAATTGTTTTCATGAAAAAACTGGTAAACAGTTAAGAATCCCAAAAACTGGGATAAAAAATTAAATTGTTTATGTGGCAGCACTGCATACACCAAATTTAATGTTTTTCAACACATTAGCAACTTTGAAAATGTTGACCTCTCATTTAAAAACGTTGCCGCTAAACTCTGTACCACGTTGAATTTCTGGTAAAGTGTTCAAAACACTCTATAGTAAATTATATACTTTTTGCTTTATAGAAAAAGAAATGGTAGCAGATGAAGTGGTCGATATGGTTAAACTAGTGCAAAAAGCTATACATTTTTACTACGTTTTTAATATGATATATGCACATGAAATTTCACAATCAATGGAATTAATTTTTAGATATTTTTATCAATACTCGTATTACCTCCAAATTTGCGTGGAAAGAAAAAAAATATTAATAACATCCAAAAGATTAGTTCACTTATAAAAAAAAACTTTCAATGAATTAGTTTGTTAATGCGCTTATCTTATTTAATATAAATAATAATTTAATTAATCACTTTTTAGTTTTTTTTTTTGATAATTTTCTAATTTTGTACTTTATAATTTCACTATTTTAAACCTTTTTTAAATCTATTTTACACCTTTTCTTAATTATATTTTTGATATAACAGGCCCAATTTTATTAATTAATAACTTAATTGTACCTTCGTTTTGTTTATAACATATGCGTGTATGCTAATAAAAATGCAAAATCAAACATTTGTTTGATTTTAAATTTTGAATAGGTTTCAAGTATTAAATAGAAAACATTTTCAAATCATATAAAAGCATTTGCTATTTGTTTATAAACATTCAAAAATGTACCCGTATTCATCTTTTTTTTTTTTGTTTTTTTAGGCACACAATTTTATTTTTACACACATAAAAAAGTATTTTTCTATAATAATTTATAATGTTTCAATACCAATTTTTGTGTCTATAATTTTTAGACACAAAATGTCTTCATATTTTAATTTTACACACTTTTAGTAATTTTAAGGTTTAAGGCATAAAGTTACCTACCATTATGGTAGTAAATTTAAATGAAAATTTAATAGAGTGTACTCTAAAATATGAACTTAGTGCAAAAGCTTTAAAATATGAAGTATTTTATCTACCTACACAGTGTTGAAATCTAAGTCAACAGGGCAGAGGTTAAATTCTTATTCAACTGCATATAATTTGAGGATTCCCTAGTTGTTTGCTTTTTAAATGTCTTCAGCTGTCAATCAAAATATCTTACATACATGTTTTAGTTAGTCCTCACATTCACCTGTTATTCCATAATCGTTTTGTAAATTCATATAAATTTAACGTGAAAAGTTCTTAAATATGCACACAAAAAAGCATAAGTTTTTAACTTTAATGGAAAAATCAGAAATCTTAAACATTTAGGAAAAGGTGCAAGTGTTACTAATTTAGCTAATAAATTTGGGGAGAAAAAATCTACAATATGTGGAATAAAAAAAAATAAAAATGCTATTATTAAATGTGTTAACAATACTTTTATTGGACCTGGAAAAAGAAAAACTGTGCGGCCTTCCGAGTACCCAAAAATGGATGCTTTTTGAATATGAGAGACAAAAAGATCCCTGTTAGCGAACTTATGTTAAAATAAAAGGCCAAAGAGCTTCATAATAAAATTAAAAAAGATTGTTTGGAATTCAATGCCAGCGATCGATGGCTTCAAAACTTCAAAAAGAGACACGGCGTTCTCTTGCTTCAAATATCTGGAAAAAAAACTTCCTTTACAGCCCCAGTTGGTGGATCCTTTCAAAATGAAGCTAAAGAGCTTGGATAAGTCAATGATCAGCTCTATAACGCTGACGAATACGGATTGTTTTGGAAATTGTCGCCACAAAAGACATACGTGTCTTTATTAGAAAAAACAGCTTCTGGCGCAAAAACTGAAAAGCAGCGATTAACTTTCCTGTGCTGCGCAAACGCCGCAGGATCTCATCAACTTAAACTTCTCATAGTTGGAAAGGCTAAAAAGCCCCGCTGTTTTCAGAATTTTAATTGCCCTGTTCATTATACCCATTCTAAGTCAGCATGGATGACAACATCCCTTTTTAAAGATTGGTTTCATCATTTATTTGTTCTTGAGGTAAAAGTTATCAACTTGTGTTAAGAACATATAATCTCACAACTTCTATTGTGCAATTTAGGTAAAACAATTTTTATCACAAAAAAAGCTGCCGCTGAAAGATATTCTCTTAATAGACAACGCTCCATCTCAGCCATCTGAGGACGAAATAAAAACTGAAGACGGCTGTATTTTTGCAATGTTTATGCCAGCTATCAGGATTACAAAACTTCATTTCAGGAACAGTATTCTAGATTCAGTTGCTGCAAAAGGGGCTACTTTGCTAGAGTATTTGAAGCAAACAACACTAAAAGAAGCCATAATAATTTTAGAATCTGCATGGAGAAGAGTGGATGCTAATGTCTTATCTAAATGTTGGAATAGTGTTTTGAATATGATACTAAATTGAAACGATACTGAAGATGATATTCCTTTAAGTGTTCTTAAAAATAACTTGAATGGGCCGAAAGTGAAATGGTTGATCAACAGGATTTGAATGTATTGAGACAGTTAAGAGTGCGGGCTGTTTTGAAGGTGATTGAACAAAAGAAACAGCAAAAAAATATCACAGATTTGATCACATAATACGTACCTTTAAGTTTTTTTCAAAAATAAATAGTTGTTTTTTAAATCCAATAAACAATAAGTAAAAAATTTAACACAGGAAACTTCTATTTATATGGAAAAAAACGTTTTTAAAGAGAAATAAGATGTCATTCGCAAATATGAACAATCTTGCAAAAGTGAACTGGCTTGGTTTTAATTAGTTCATACTATCGCGAGTGCACTGTACTTGTTTTTTTTCTTAAAATAAAGAAATATTACTTAAGAAAGGTATGAACTATTTCTGAGTATATAAACTATTTCATTTTTACCCAAACAGGAATTTTTATTCATTTTTCTAAGTTTTAATAAAATTTAACCCTTTGCGTTGCAAAACCCATTAACAAATTTTTAAACTTATATTTTTAACTGATTTGAAAATTTTTCAACAATGTCCTATTGCTGGAAAAATTCAAAACAAAATTTTATATTAAATAAATTATTTAAATTCAATTTGTTTAAATTAAAAAATTAGTATACAAAAACAGAAACTCAACAACAATTAAAAGTTGATTACATACATAACCTTATCTCTAAATAAAAATTAAAAGTACATAAAAGACTTAGTAAAAAAATAAATATACATATCGATGGCTTGATGTAAGGCGAATCTTGATTTTTCGATACTTAACACGATAAGGAAAAAAATAAATAAAATTAAAAACTTATTTATTTATTTCCTTTTCTATACAACAAGATAAAAATCTTATAATTAAAGCATATATATAAATATATATGTATGTTCATAAGTTAGCTTTACAATAACATACATCAAGTCAAAAAAAAAAAAACAATAAAAAAATATAATTTATGGAAAAAACAAGCAAAATTAGATATCAAAAACAATTAATGAAAGATTATTTTGAGAAAGAAAGATATAGAAGATAAATGAGAAAAAAAAATTCCCATCAAATAGAGTATTCCAAAAACCGGCCTAATAAAACCGGTTTCGGTTTTCTTCGAAAAATTGAATTTTAAAAAAACCGTTTTCGGTTTTTGCCGGTCAACCGGTTTTTTCGGTTTTTTTAATTTGAATAAAAAGCTTATATAATTTGTTAATTGTTTTAATTACAAATAAAAGAAATTTAATATATAAAGTATTAAAAATAAAAAAAGTACATTCTTTGAAAAAAAAAAAATATATATATATATATATACATATTCATATATATATTCATTTAAATTTAATTTTAATTTTTTTATTATATTTCATTTCAACATTTTATTTATTGGTTGTAATATCTTAAAAATTAATATTATAAAACTATATTCATATCAAATGAATAGAGATCATTAAGTTTGTAAATTGGGTAAAATTAGGTACGTTAGTAATTTGAACGTTTAAAACGTTTGGCATTAAATAAGTTTTTTTAATATGTAATGTTTATCAACAATTATTACACCAAAAAAGATCTGCAAATGTGAGAACCCAATACAAGTCAAGAGATCAGCAAATTCCACCAAATTCTCAGAAATTTCCTCAATTGTATCCGTCAGAAAATAGCACTACCAATAATAATAATGATAATAATAACAATAACAACGCCAACGGAAGAGAATATGTCTCATATTCTCAGGCAGTCATAGGTAATGCTGAAAGTAGGATAATGGAGAGATTAGAACGGATGATGGACAAACTCTTTAATATGATGACCCAAATAATGATGAAACTATGCAAATGAATCTAAGAATTGCAACATGGAATGCGAATGGTGCTTCCAATCATACCAAGGAAATAGATATTTTCCTTAAATCTAATTGTGTAGATATTTTATTAATATCTGAAACACATTTTACTATAAAAACTTATTTTAACATCCGAGGTTACGACCTAATTCAAGCCAATCATCCTGATGGTAAAGCGCACGCTGGTTCTGAAGTATTGATAAAGTCTTGCTTAAAATTCGAAGTTTTGGATGCAGTAATTAAGCCATCAATACAAGCAAGTGGTATTAAACTCAAATGTGATAACGTTTATATACATGTTTTTTCAGTATACTTTCCCCCAAGACATAAATTAGATCTTCAAGATTACGAAAACTTTTTTTATACACTTGGGAGCAGGTTTATTGTTGGTGGAGACTTTAACGCAAAGCATCCCTGGTGGGGATCTCGACTAGCTAATCCCAAAGGAAAAAAACTTTATGAATGTATTAATAAACATCATTTTAAAACTTTATCTACTGGTAGACCAACATACTGGCCAAGTGATCCATATAAGATACCGGATTTACTGGATTTCTTTGTTACATCTGGAATATCTAGTAACTTACTAGATATAATAGATTGTAATGATCTTAGTTCTGATCATACACCTGTAATTCTAAACTACAGTACTGCTTTGCAAATCGAATCTAAAAACTGCAAAATAATAACTTCAAAAACAGATATTGATTATTTCAAATATTGGATGGATACACATTTACAACTAAATATATCTGTAAAGACAGCTGATGAACTTGAAGATGCAGTGGAAAAAATTACAAAACTTGTTCATAAGGCTTCATTATTGTCTACTCCGCCAACATATCAGCAAAATGGCAGAAAAGTTGTAATATCAGGCGAAATAAGGGATCTACTTAGAAATAAAAGGAGACTGAGAAGAATATGGCAACTGAGTAGAAATCCTAGAGATAAAACTCACTACAATCAGGCATCAAATCATCTCAAACAACGTATTAGTGAGATAAAAAATGAAGAGTTGTCTAATTTTTGGAGAAATCTTGATTCCACAAACAATAGTGACTATAGTTTGTGGAAAGTTACAAGGTACCTTAAAAATCCAACAAAAGGAATATTCCACTTAAAAGTCCAAGCGGAACTTGGTGTCGAAATGACAAGAGTAAAGCTGACTTATTTTCTGAACATTTGAAGCAAACTTTTGAATCATTTCCACTCACAAATACAACAGCAGAACATTCTATATTAAACTTTTTAGAATCTCCATGTCCAATGGATATGCTAATAAAGTCATTTTCACCTAGAGAAGTTCAAAATGAAATTCATAAACTAAATAACTCCAAATCTCCGGGATATGATAAAATAGACTCAAAAGTAGCCAAGTCTCTCTCAAAAAAATCTATTTTGTTTTTAACTCTCATTTACAATTCTATTTTAAGACTGTCGCACTTTCCCCTTCAATGGAAATGTGCGGAGATAATTATGATTCCAAAACCCAACAAGCCAGAAAATAATATCACATCATACAGACCAATTAGTTTGCTGCCCGTTTTTTCTAAAATCTTCGAAAGATTATTCTCAAGCAGACTACTACCAATTTTAGAAAAGCAAAATGTCATCCCTGATCATCAATTCGGTTTCCGGCACAAGCATGGAACCCCGGAACAATGCCACCGAATAGTAAACGTTATAACAGATACCTTGGAAAGAAAAATGTATTGCTCAGCAGTTTTTTTAGATGTAAAGCAGGCTTTTGACCGTGTGTGGCATGAAGGACTTTTATACAAACTTAAATCAATATTACCAACTCCATTTTACTTATTATTTAAATCGTATCTAAATGAACGAACATATTATGTAAAATTTTGCGAAGAAACTTCCAGTATCTGCAGTATTAATGCCGGTGTACCACAGGGTAGTGTGTTAGGGCCGGTGTTGTATACTATTTACACTTCAGATATGCCATTGTCAGATAATGTAATAATGGCTACATATGCTGATGATACGGCTATAATATCGTCAAGTAAATCACCAGTGGAAGCATCCTTTTTTGTTCAAACACAATTAAATTTAATCCAGCAATGGCTAACAAAATGGAAAATAAATATCAATGCAGAAAAATCAAGTCATGTTACGTTTACCCTTAGAAATAAAGAATGTCCTTCACTATACGTAAATGGTACTGAGATCCCAAAAACTAATTCTGTCAAATATCTAGGAATGCACCTTGATAAAAGACTCATATGGCGCGAACATATCAAATCAAAAAAGCATCACCTTGATATTAAAACTAAGAAGATGTATTGGTTATTGAGACCCAAATCAGACCTCAGTCTTGAAAATAAAGTCAGATTATATAAATCCATTTTGAAGCCAGTATGGACATATGGCATTCAGTTATGGGGAACTTCAAGTAACTCCAATGTAGAAATACTGCAACGGTATCAATCCAAAACTCTTAGGGGTATTGCCAATGCGCCATGGTTTGTAACCAACAAAAGAATTCATGAAGATCTTAAAATACCCTGGGTCAAAGATGAAATAAATAGGTATAGCACCCGATATATAAATCGACTTAGTGATCATTGTAACACATTAGCTATAACTTTATTGGATGAAACTGAAGAGATTAGAAGACTGAAAAGAATACATGTATTAGATCTACCTTATAGATAACAGCATAATTTTTTCTCTTTTATATCTTTTTATACCCTTCACCATAGGTGGAAGGGTATATATAAGTTTGTCATTCCGTTTGTAATTTCTACAATATTGATCTTAGACCCTATAAAGTATATATATTCTGGGTCCATATGAAGAGCGAAGTTGATTTAACGATGTCCGTCTGTCCGTCTGTCCGTCTGTCCGTCTGTGTGTTGAAATGGGTTTTCCGAAGAACCCAGACATGATGAGGACTTGATTCTTTTTTATTTCTGTTACATGTGATCCATTTCTGTTTGCTATTAAAAATCAGACAGATCGGTTAATAAATGGCTGAGATATTAGCAAAAAACCAGGACTACCTCTAATTTTTCCAGTAAAATCCCTTTGTTTAATAAGAGTGTGAAGATAAATACGTAGGTTAAATACGTTTCACAACTATTGTGAATGATATAAATAAAAAACAAATAGTAGTGTCGCCAACTTTTTTTTGCCTAGAAAATGCCAAATTTGACAAGAAAAGCGCTGAAACATATGGAAAAATATAAATTTGAGATTTTACATGACATATTATTTTGGATTCAAATTTTTGGACATTTAAGAAAAAATAAATGGGGATACCGCTTGTTTGTGGAGAGCTATGAGGTAGTAGATTCCAACGATGTATTCATCTCCTTCAGAATCACTCTAGGTTTCGAGTTTTGCATTTTAAAGAAAATTTATTTTTGAAATTCCACATAACATTATTTAAAATTAAAATTTTTGGACATTTAAGAAAAAAATAAATGGGGGTACCGCTTGTTTGTGGAGAGCTATGAGGTAGTTGATTCCAACGATGTATTCATCTCCTCCAGAATCACTCTAGGCTTCGAGTTTTGCATTTTAAAGAAAATTTATTTTTGAAATTTCTCATAACATTATTTAAAATTAAAATTGTTGGACATTTAAGAAAAAAATAAATGGGGTTACCGCTTATTTGTGGAGAGCTATGAGGTAGTAGCTTCCAACGATGTATTCATCTCCTCCAGAATCACTCTAGGTTTAGAGTTTTGCATTTGACAAGAAAATTTATTTTTGAAATTTCTCACAACATTATTTAAAATTAAAATTTTTGGACATTTAAGAAAAAAATAAATGGGGGTACCGCTTGTTTGTGGTGAGCTATGAGGTAGTTGATTCCAATGATGTATTCATCTCCTCCAGAATCACTCTAGGATTCGAGTTTTGCATTTTAAAGGAAATTTATTTTTGAAATTCCACATAACATTATTTAAAATTAAAATTTTTGGACATTTAAGAAAAAAATAAATGGGGGTACCGCTTGTTTGTGGAGAGCTATGAGGTAGTTGATTCATTCATCGTTGGAATACATCGTCGGAATCTACTACCTCATAGCTCTCCACAAACAAGCGGTACCCCCATTTATTTTTTTCTTAAATGTCCAAAAATTTTAATTTTAAATAATGTTATGAGAAATTTCAAAAATAAATTTTCTTGTCAAATGCAAAACTCTAAACCTAGAGTGATTCTGGAGGAGATGAATACATCGTTGGAATCTACTACCTCATAGCTCTCCACAAACAAGCGGTACCCCCATTTATTTTTTTCTTAAATGTCCAACAAATTTAATTTTAAATAATGTTATGAGAAATTTCAAAAATAAATTTTCTTGTCAAATGCAAAACTCGAAACCTAGAGTGATTCTGGAGGAGATGAATACATCGTTGGAATCTACTTCCTCATAGCTCTCCACAAACAAGCGGTACTCCCATTTATTTTTTTCTTAAATGACCAAAAATTTTAATTTCAAATAATGTTATGTGGAATTTCAAAAATAAATTTTCTTTAAAATGCAAAACTCGAAACCTGAAGTGATTCTGAAGGAGATGAATACATCGTTGGAATCAACTACCTCATAGCTCTCCACAAACAAGCGGTACCCCCATTTATTTTTTTCTTAAATGTCCAAAAATTTTAATTTTAAATAATGTTATGAGAAATTTCAAAAATTAATTTTCTTGTCAAATGCAAAACTCGAAACCTAGAGTGATTCTGGAGGAGATGAATACATCGTTGGAATCTACTCCCACATAGCTCTCCACAAACAAGCGGTACCCCCATTTATTTTTTTCTTAAATGTCCAACAATTTTAATTTTAAATAATGTTATGAGAAATTTCAAAAATAAATTTTCTTGTCAAATGCAAAACTCGAAACCTAGAGCGATTCTGGAGGAGATGAATACATCGTTGGAATCCACTACCTCATATCTCTCCACAGACAAGCGGTATCCCCATTTATTTTTTCTTAAATGTCCAAAAATTTTAGTCCAAAATAATATGTCATGTAAAATCTCAAATTTTTATTTTTCCATATGTTTCAGCGCTTTTCTTGTCAAATTTGGCATTTTCTAGGCAAAAAAAAGTTGGCGACACTACTATTTGTTTTTTATTTATATCATTCACAATAGTTGTGAAACGTATTTAACCTACGTATTTATCTTCACACCCTTTTGTTTAATATGTATGTAGAATTTTGAGCATAACAACACATCCATGTGTTAAAATTCTTTTCTCTCTATTGACGATGATTTTGTGTGAGCTTCAATAGCTCAGTTGTCTAGACGCTGTGTCACAAATACTTTTTTTTTCTCTAAGGCCGTGGGGTTCGAAGTTCAAATCTCGGTGAGGTCAATTCACTTTTTTTTTGTACATTTTTTTTTTATTATTTTCTTAAGACTTTTTTTTTTGCTTATTTTTGTTTTTTTTTTAACATTTAATAATTAATTTATATAAAATTTTATATTAATAATTAAAATTCTTTTCTTTCATCTCCACCTTTTATACACAAACAACAAACACATATAAAGATTTGTCATTTAAATAAAAACTAAACAAATCTCTAATGAACGAAGACTTTTATATATGTACCTCTATTGACGATGATTTTGTGTGAGCTTCAATAGCTCAGTTGTCTAGACGCTGTGTCACAAATACTTTTTTTTTCTCTAAGGCCGTGGGGTTCGAGGTTCAAATCTCGGTGAGGTCAATTCACTTTTTTTTTACATTTTTTTTTTTATTATTTTCTTAAGACTTTTTTTTTTTTGCTTATTTTTGGTTTTTTTTAACATTTAATAATTAATTTATATAAAATTTTATATTAATAATTAAATAATCCATAAATAGGCTAAAAACATCAACATTTTTATAAAAACCCTCTGATACAAACAAAATACAAACGTTTTTATACCTTTCACCACAGGTGGAAGGGTCGCGGGTTCGTTAAGATTTTTTTTTTGTTTATTTTTTGTTTTTTTTTTTACATTTAATAATTAATTTAAATAAAATTTTATATTAATAATTAAATAATCCATAAATAGGCTAAAAACATCAAAATTTGTATAAAAACCCTCTGATACAAACAAAATACAAACGGTTTTATTTCTATTTTTTGCACCGATTTAAAAGAATTTATAAAAAGATTTTTAAACCATTTTATTTCTCACATATTAAGAAAATTTTATACATAATTTACCTTTGAGTGCAACTATTTTAGGTCATAACTTATAATAATTTATAAAAAAATTATAAACTATTTTCCTTCAAATTTTTAAAATTAAGCTAAAGAAATTACAAATATTTCTAATAAAAAGCGAAATAAAATCCTAAATGCAAATTTGCCACCTAAATCAAACTATTTTGTAGAAATAAAACACATGCAGTTCTAGTGATTTCTTTTAACGATTTGTTGAAATTCTTTTCTTTCACCTCTTAACCTTTTATACACAAACAACAAACACTATTCTAGAGCTGTATTATGACCTATGGATACGTCTTATATAGCAAAAGATCGAAAATCTTTAGTATAACATATTTGCTGAAAAACTCGGAAATATCGGTTCAGATACAAAAAAGTTATGCCCAAAACATACATTTTTTTAAAATACATATTTTCTGGAACCATAAATCTTCCCGAGTCCAAGTTTTATCTCCAAACTAAATGGTTAATTTCCTCTTAAAGGCCTCCGTATATAAATCTGTCCATTTCATATATGTCCATATATAAACTTCAGTTTTTTCCCAACCATGGTGAAGGGTATATAAGATTCGGCATAGCCGAATTTAGCCGCTCTTACTTGTTTTATTTTAATAATGTGCATATAACTTATAATTTTATACAAAACCAAATTTTTAAGATTAGGTTATTAGGCTTAATGAAGTTTAATAACATATGTTAAGGTATCCTATATTATCACATTTACTAAATATTGTAGAAATAGATTGTAAATAAAACGTTAATAAAAAAAAAAAATAATATTTTAGAAATAATTTGCAATTTAAATGTTTCGTTTTAAGACGATTTTTTTGTTTGCTTTTGATAAAGCTAGAACTGGAAAATACTCTTTCACTAATAGTGGATGTTGGACAAATAGTCAAGAGATAATTATATAAATTGTCCAACTTTTCAGTTCTTTTGTCGCATTTATCAAGATATATGACATCATTATATGTGTGTCAAAGAACGGGTTTGGACTTAAGAGTGGATTCTGGTACCTTAAAGGGTGTAGAATAAGATGAAATGAGTTAGATTTTTGATAAAAATTTATTTACCCCATAAAACGTACAAAACCAACTTGGGAAAATCGATAAAAATGAGAAAAACATTAAAATTTTACTTTTTTTGATTTTTTGGGCTTAAATTGTTTTTAAATTGCCACTCTAAAAGCGAAAAAAATACGTCACTACATAGGCAAGACGTCACCAAAGTCAGCAACCAATCATAACTAATCATACCAAATCGCATCTCCCAATTGAAGGTGCGTTCACAGTGATAATGCGTTATGAAATTTTAAATGCGTTTTTCTCAAAACTTCATTTTCACACACTACATAGGTCCCTTTTCTCGGAGAAGGTCACATATAATGATGAATGATTTTGTACAGTCTCTTTTTTAGGATTTTGAATACTGTTTATTGTGTTATTTAGATCAGAAATTAAACTATTTGAATTTGGAATATTCAAAGTTAAGTGTTCATCGGAATCTATCAGACTTACATCTAAATCTTCATAACCAAACAAACGATTATAAAAGTGTTCGGAAAAAATAAAAGAGACTAAGTAATGGCAAAAAAGACCGGGCAAAAAAGACCGGTTTTCGGTTTTCTTCGGGTTTAAAAAAAAAAGAAACCGGTTGACCGGTTTTCGGTTTCGGTTTTTGAATACTCTAGCAGCAAAACTTTGGTAATGGGTGCGATAATTTTAATTACCTTTTTAATTATTTGCAAGCATAAAGTAAAAAGTTACTGATTATTGATTTCGTAATATATGATTTATAAATGTAAAGTAATATTTGAAGTATTTTTGAAAATCTATTTTTAGATACATTACTTTGGGTTTTTTTTTGTAAGCAAAATGGTAATATCAATTTGTTTTGAAAACACTAGCGAAAAAACGAAGCTCAACAATTCATTTAAGTTTAAAGCAATCAAATACTATATGCGTCGATAGCTCAGTGGGTAGAGTTCTTGGCAACCAGAGTTCCCTGGTTCGATTCCCATCGTGAACACATTATTTTTAATAACGTTTTAAATATTTGTAATAATTTTTTAATAAAAATTCCTCTTTTTAAAAAATCTATTTTTAGACACATTACCTTTTCCATTCTCGTAACCATACAAGTATCCCCTTACATTATCACCTCTAAAATAATGGGTATATACATTACTTTGAGGCTCATCGCCTGCAAAATTCACCAGTGAAGTAAGGTATAAAGTAATCCATGAGCCCCTATGGATACACATTACTTTACACATTATTTGGTAATGTGTAGTTTTGCTGGATTGATTACGTTGTGCAAGTCAAAAGTAAAAATCACTAATCATTACAAGCATAATATTTGTTTTTAAACATTAATGCATTACTATTACCCTGAAGTTTAAGTGGTAGTTTATTCCAAAGACGAGTTACGGCGACAAAGAATTGCCATGTTGACGATAGGTAATTATATTAAAGGACTGTATAAGCTTTCCTCTCTCCGATATTGCAAACTCAAGACGTTTGTATAAATAATTTGGTTCACGATGATATACAATTTTATGGAAAAATGTTAAACATCTGATTTTTATGAATTATTAAACGTGGTTCCGTGTAGTTTAGTGACATACAATGATAGATCAACATATCTACTCAAGACAAAAACATATCTTATAATACTTTTATAAGCAACACTCAATTTCCGCTAACTAATAGAGTCACCATTTCCAAAAATTTCACATCCATAGAGTAGACAGGGCATGACATAGGAATTTGTAATGAGTTTCCTGGTTTTTATAGGGTGTAAAGGGCTGTGTTACCCAAAGGCTACGTATCATATCATAGTTCTCCCAACAATGCTGTTAACGTGATTTTCCCAAGTAAGAGTATAATTAAAAATAATTCCCAGGTTTTTAACTGGTGAGTAAAGCTCAATTTTCTCACCATTGAGCTTTATTTCCATTTCACGTATGAGTTTTAAAGTTTTCCTGCGAATTATTAAACATTTGGATATTTCGGATTGAAGCCCATTGTTGTATCTTGGTTAAGTCCATATTAAGTGTATGTAGGAATTCATCTAGCTTACTTATTGAGCTTACTTAGAGCTGGACATCATCTGCATACATATGCACATTGCAAGTCTGAGTAGGAAGATCATTGGCATGTAATAAGAAAAGAAAAGGCCCAAGAATTGATCCCTGGGGTACCCCTCTTGTCACAGCAAGTTAAGACGAAGTAGAACCATTAATACACACCGATTGCGTACGACCAGAGGGATAGGAGTTCAGTAATTTTACCGAAGTGGCAGAAAAGTTGAACATGTTCCTTAGCTTTTCACACAAAATATGGTGGTCTACCGTATCAAAGGCCTTAGAGTGATCATGTAAAAAAAGGAAAGTATTTTTATCTGAATCAAAATTTTGTCTCAGGTCCTCAGAAACACTGAGTAGGGCAGCTATGCTTAGGCCGAAAGCCAGATTGCTTGTCTGTTAGAAGGTTGTGCCTTATTAAGAAACTGTTCATCTGATGATGCAGTAGTTTTTTCTAAAACTTTAGAAGAATGCGACAAAATTGCTATAGGTCTAAACTCAGAGTTTTATTTGAGTACCGGTAAAATTGTTACATGCTTCCAGCAAACGAGGAATGAACAGGTGATCTGTTATATAAGGTAAGAGTTTAAGCAGTAATATTTTAAAAAATTTTGGATGAACCTTATCAGAACCAACGGCATTGGATTTTATACTTTAGCAACACTTAAACACATCAATTTGGCATACACATTCGAATTGAGACTGCGAAATGTTCAGTAGTTCAATATTGTTATTGTAATGTTTTTTGAATTATTAAAATTGTAAAAACTTGGATTAACTTCCCAGCTCAAGCGGTTTTGGCAGACCGTCAAGGGGGAGAATTTTCGATATTTTGCCCCTCCGCGTTAGATTTTCCAAAAGTCTTGTCTTATCTTTTACCTACAGTGAAGAAGGAATCTGCACCCCAAATTTTAACTTTTTTGTTTCTGCGGTTTGGGCAGGCCGTTCGGTTTAGGCAGGCCGTTAAAATATACCTTATTAAGGAGTTAGCACATACTCCCAGGAAAGCATATTTAAAATTTCAGGTTTCTAGCTAAAGGGGTTTGGGAAGGCCGTGAAAGGGGAGCTTTTTCCTTTTTTTGCCCCTCCCCATAGGAATTTCCAAAAACCCCGTCATAGCGGATGTCTACGCCGGAGGGGGAACCTTCATACCAAATTTCAGCCTCCTACCTCTTGCGGTTTGGGCTGGGCGATGTTGAATGAGTGAGTCAGTAAAGTTATTCCTTTACATATATATAAAGATTATAAGGCTATTTAAGTTTTTAAAATTAGTAATTTTTTTTTGCTAATTTTAGCAAATCGGTTTAAAAAATTTGTAAAATGATTTCTGAAACTAGCAACAAAAATTTGTAAATATTCTGTAAAAAGTCTGTAATTTTTAAAATGTAAATAGCAAAAAGATTTGCTAAAAAATATTTTTTTTTCTAAAAATCAGTACAAAAATAGTAAAGTGGGATTGAAAACCGTTTACAAATTTGTCTACTAACTTTTTTTTCTGAGTGCAGAAACCTGAAATTTGAAATATGTGTTACTTGGAGTATGGGCTTACTTATTGATAAGGTATATTTTATAATTTCGGCGATGGTTTGTTTGTAGGAGGTAACCTCCGAAACTACTCATCTGATTTCAAAAATTTTGGTTCCAATATTTAGAATGGTCCTTACTCTTTACATCACTTAATTAAAATAATTAATAAAAAACTTGTGAGTAAAAATGTAACCACTACTGACTTACTGATTATTGATTTCGTAATATATGATTTATAAATGTAAAGTAATATTTGAAGTATTTTTGAAAATCTATTTTTAGATACATTACTTTGGGTTTTTTTTTGTAAGCAAAATGGTAATATCAATTTGTTTTGAAAACACTAGCGAAAAAACGAAGCTCAACAATTCATTTAAGTTTAAAGCAATCAAATACTATATGCGTCGATAGCTCAGTGGGTAGAGTTCTTGGCAACCAGAGTTCCCTGGTTCGATTCCCATCGTGAACACATTATTTTTAATAACGTTTTAAATATTTGTTATAATTTTTTAATAAAAATTCCTCTTTTTAAAAAATCTATTTTTAGACACATTACCTTTTCCATTCTCGTAACCATACAAGTATCCCCTTACATTATCACCTCTAAAATAATGGGTATATACATTACTTTGAGGCTCATCGCCTGCAAAATTCACCAGTGAAGTAAGGTATAAAGTAATCCATGAGCCCCTATGGATACACATTACTTTACACATTATTTGGTAATGTGTAGTTTTGCTGGATTGATTACGTTGTGCAAGTCAAAAGTAAAAATCACTAATCATTACAAGCATAATATTTGTTTTTAAACATTAATGCATTACTATTACCCTGAAGTTTAAGTGGTAGTTTATTCCAAAGACGAGTTACGGCGACAAAGAATTGCCATGTTGACGATAGGTAATTATATTAAAGGACTTTATAAGCTTTCCTCTCTCCGATATTGCAAACTCAAGACGTTTGTATAAATAATTTGGTTCACGATGATATACAATTTTATGGAAAAATGTTAAACATCTGATTTTTATGAATTATTAAACGTGGTTCCGTGTAGTTTAGTGACATACAATGATAGATCAACATATCTACTCAAGACAAAAACATATCTTATAATACTTTTATAAGCAACACTCAATTTCCGCTAACTAATAGAGTCACCATTTCCAAAAATTTCACATCCATAGAGTAGACAGGGCATGACATAGGAATTTGTAATGAGTTTCCTGGTTTTTATAGGGTGTAAAGGGCTGTGTTACCCAAAGGCTACGTATCATATCATAGTTCTCCCAACAATGCTGTTAACGTGATTTTCCCAAGTAAGAGTATAATTAAAAATAATTCCCAGGTTTTTAACTGGTGAGTAAAGCTCAATTTTCTCACCATTGAGCTTTATTTCCATTTCACGTATGAGTTTTAAAGTTTTCCTGCGAATTATTAAACATTTGGATATTTCGGATTGAAGCCCATTGTTGTATCTTGGTTAAGTCCATATTAAGTGTATGTAGGAATTCATCTAGCTTACTTATTGAGCTTACTTAGAGCTGGACATCATCTGCATACATATGCACATTGCAAGTCTGAGTAGGAAGATCATTGGCATGTAATAAGAAAAGAAAAGGCCCAAGAATTGATCCCTGGGGTACCCCTCTTGTCACAGCAAGTTAAGACGAAGTAGAACCATTAATACACACCGATTGCGTACGACCAGAGGGATAGGAGTTCAGTAATTTTACCGAAGTGGCAGAAAAGTTGAACATGTTCCTTAGCTTTTCACACAAAATATGGTGGTCTACCGTATCAAAGGCCTTAGAGTGATCATGTAAAAAAAGGAAAGTATTTTTATCTGAATCAAAATTTTGTCTCAGGTCCTCAGAAACACTGAGTAGGGCAGCTATGCTTAGGCCGAAAGCCAGATTGCTTGTCTGTTAGAAGGTTGTGCCTTATTAAGAAACTGTTCATCTGATGATGCAGTAGTTTTTTCTAAAACTTTAGAAGAATGCGACAAAATTGCTATAGGTCTAAACTCAGAGTTTTATTTGAGTACCGGTAAAATTGTTGCATGCTTCCAGCAAACGAGGAATGAACAGGAGATCTGTTATATAAGGTAAGAGTTTAAGCAGTAATATTTTAAAAAATTTTGGATGAACCTTATCAGAACCAACGGCATTGGATTTTATACTTTAGCAACACTTAAACACATCAATTTGGCATACACATTCGAATTGAGACTGCGAAATGTTCAGTAGTTCAATATTGTTATTGTAATGTTTTTTGAATTATTAAAATTGTAAAAACTTGGATTAACTTCCCAGCTCAAGCGGTTTTGGCAGACCGTCAAGGGGGAGAATTTTCGATATTTTGCCCCTCCGCGTTAGATTTTCCAAAAGTCTTGTCTTATCTTTTACCTACAGTGAAGAAGGAATCTGCACCCCAAATTTTAACTTTTTTGTTTCTGCGGTTTGGGCAGGCCGTTCGGTTTAGGCAGGCCGTTAAAATATACCTTATTAAGGAGTTAGCACATACTCCCAGGAAAGCATATTTAAAATTTCAGGTTTCTAGCTAAAGGGGTTTGGGAAGGCCGTGAAAGGGGAGCTTTTTCCTATTTTTGTCCCTCCCCATAGGAATTTCCAAAAACCCCGTCATAGCGGATGTCTACGCCGGAGGGGGAACCTTCATACCAAATTTCAGCCTCCTACCTCTTGCGGTTTGGGCTGGGCGATGTTGAATGAGTGAGTCAGTAAAGTTATTCCTTTACATATATATAAAGATTATAAGGCTATTTAAGTTTTTAAAATTAGTAATTTTTTTTTGCTAATTTTAGCAAATCGGTTTAAAAAATTTGTAAAATGATTTCTGAAACTAGCAACAAAAATTTGTAAATATTCTGTAAAAAGTCTGTAATTTTTAAAATGTAAATAGCAAAAAGATTTGCTAAAAAATATTTTTTTTTCTAAAAATCAGTACAAAAATAGTAAAGTGGGATTGAAAACCGTTTACAAATTTGTCTACTAACTTTTTTTTCTGAGTGCAGAAACCTGAAATTTGAAATATGTGTTACTTGGAGTATGGGCTTACTTATTGATAAGGTATATTTTATAATTTCGGCGATGGTTTGTTTGTAGGAGGTAACCTCCGAAACTACTCATCTGATTTCAAAAATTTTGGTTCCAATATTTAGAATGGTCCTTACTCTTTACATCACTTAATTAAAATAATTAATAAAAAACTTGTGAGTAAAAATGTAACCACTACATGTATTCTATTGACTTCACGCAGAGTAAAAATATGGTTGCAACATGATCACTGCTACTATTTATGCTTTCTGCATTCGGGTATGTTTGTCACAATCAAGTTATGATCGCTACCATCATTATTATAGTAAATTGTTATTATTTTATGATTGCCACTTTATATTTTATAACATGAGTGCACTCACCAAAAAAAGTCTGTAATGTAAACTGAAAATTTTGTAATAACATTAAGGGAAATTCTGCTAATTTGAGCCCAGCGGTATTTTTTGCTAATCTTAGCAACACATGTCTGCTGACGTGTAGTACAATGAAATAAGTAGAAAAATTAGTAGCCGCTACTAAATTTTAGTACACTTTTTGAAAAGTGGAATTAAAAATCTGTTTGCTAAAATCAGCAAAAAAAAATTACTAAGTATTATTAATATTAGAACAAAGTTTTAAATTTATTTTTTTATCGAGCATCAAAAATTTTGATTATATTTTTTTAAAAATATTTTATACAAAATTAAAAAAAAATCAAAAGCTTAAAAATCTTAAAAATTGTTAAAACATAAACGAATTTATCATTTTGTTTTGATTTGGTAATTTCTGTTTGAAATATTTTAGTCAATTTTATTTTTATTTTTAAGGTTAAATTTTAATTGTTTTTAGGGCTGATTTTTAGAACTTAAAAACCTTTTAGTGCTATTTTAAATGGATGTCCTCTTTTTAGACATGAGTCGGTATATTCACTTCCGATACCTTTTTTAAACCTATGAAACATTTTAGTTTATATGTATAAGTTTATATGTATAAGTTTTAATTATTAGAAATAACATTTCCTTCAATATCCACTTTTTTAAAATTAGTATTTTTTTTGTTGCTAATTTCACCAAATCGGTTTTCAAAAATTTGTAAAATGATTTCTGAAATTAGCAACAAAAATTTGTTAATATTCTGTAAAAATTCTGTAATTTTTAAAATGTAAATAGCAAAAAGATTTGCTAAATAATAATTTTTTTACTAAAAATTAGTATAAAAATAGTAAAGTGCGATTGAAAACCGTTTACAAATTTTTCTACTAACTTTTTTTCACCACAAAATTTTTTTATCGCTCCAAAAAATTTGTTTCACCTTAAAATTTTTTTCCCACCAAAAAATGTGTTTACATCCAAAAACGTTTTTAACCTCAAACAATTTTTTCACCTCCATAATTTTTCTTCAAAAGTTTTTACATTATTAGTATCAAACCCAGTGGAGAACTTTTTTTGGATATTGGTGGAGGGTATTCAAAGAATTTAAGCCTTTCTTTACTTATTTTTAAATATATATTTATTAATTCATTTCTTGTAAAGTAAAGTCTTTCTTGTGGAAAAAGCAAGGACCCTTTAAACCATGATGAACAAACTACGAAATTTTTAGCCACCCATGATCCCATGATAATACCACGAAATTCTTAGCCGATTTACAGAAAAAGATAGCCTCTAGATATTAAATATCTTCGATATGATGAGAGATCTCGAAAAACGGGCTTCGAAATCAGAAAGAGGATATTTATATTATATATAATCAATTCCTAACTCTGTTATTACAAAAATGGTCAGTGGGCCAGACCAATAATAAGCTGCAGACATCAAAATCAGACGCAAGTAAGAGAGGCAGAATTATTTTCCATGCAGTTGTTTCTATCTCACTATCGTTGGGTGAGTAGTTGCTTTAATAGTAGTATCAGAGTTGCTGAAATAGTAGTTTCCACGTAGTTTCCAAAAATGTCCCTGTGGTTGTTGCGTACAATAAAATATTTCCCAAAAATTTAACTTTTCAAATATTATCCTATGAAAAAATTTATTTTATTTGTCTAAGCAAATAAAAAAAATACATTGTTTGTTGCTTAATTTTTATTTTAAAAATTTGAATTAATAGGCATAACGTTATAAACATATATTTTACATTTTATAGAAATGTTAGCACTAAAAAACATTACTGAATATTAAATTGTAATGTTAACCTTGTCGGTTCTCTACAACAACAAAAATTTAAAAATGTTATAAAATAAGGCTCAAAAACCTAAGTGATTCTTAAATGAAAAATTTAATACTAGAGTTATGAAGTTGATATATGGTAGGCATTCCCAAAGACGAGATCTATAAAAATTTCTACAGGAAGGAACGAAAAGGAGAAAAGTCTCTCCATTGATTGCCTGCCCACACCGATTTAGCTTGAAACATGAAATTAAAATATATATTACCTGGAGTATGGGCTAACTCAATGATAAGGTACACTTTAGAATTTTGGCCAGGAACTATATATTTCATAGCAATAAATCTAAAAAAGTTTTTAAGAGTAACACTAAATTGTAAAAAATTGTTCCAAACTGCAAAGAAAATGCATCTGGTAAAATCGGCAAATTTTTTTAAAATACATTAACCCTTCAATGTCAAATGTTGCTTATAGGCAACATTGTATATTTTTGGGCATAGTTCCTATAATGTTTGTTATTTCTGCTAACGGTTTTTTCCCAACTGAAATTAATATGTGTGATAGAGGCTTGAAATTGATATCAGTTCATATTAAAGGCCAATAACCTAATATATTCAAAATATTTTTAGGCACGCCCACTTTAATTCTGGCATCAAAGGGTTTAACATAATATAAAATATATTTTTGTTCATAATCTTTAGAGATTTTCACAATGTTTTGAACATCATAATTTCAGCAACTCGTTTTAAAAAAATATAATATATTTTTAGCAACAAAAATTAGTAAAACCTTTATTTACATGTAAAAGGAGAATAACTAAAATATATACCACAAACTAATATTTTACTTAAAATTTGTACAAAAACTGTTATATAGAATACAAGCCCTTTTACTTATTATTTTAAATGTTTTATTCCAAAAAGCTAACTTTATTATGTTTGTGCTTAATGTGTGTAACTATATTGTAGTTAACAAACTTTTCGTCAAGCTTTTTCAAGTGTCATTTGCTTCTTTACTTAAGGAATCAGCTGTTTTCTAGAAAAACTGTTTGTGAAAAAAAATACATAACAATTAGATTAGTCTAAAAAAACATCAACGTTTGAATTCGCAATCTACACAATGTTGCCTCTATCTCTTAATGTCTAAAAACTCTCTGTGCCAAGTTTCAGCAAAATTCTTTTATATTTAGGGGTAGCAGAAAAAGTAAACTTTTAAGAATAAGTAATTTTTCGTTTGAGTAATTTATACAGAGTGGGGTTTTTCTCGGTTTTTGAAAACTCAACAAAATTCATTTTTTTTTTTTTTTGGTATTTTCCTAACTATATTAAAACATTGTCATCGAAAAATCCAACTTCTTGTACTTTTGCAACCTACTTACCAAGGGTTTTCATTAGACATGGTGTTGTTTTTAATTTTTGAAAGAATAATAGTTATACTTGTAACTGAACGTAAAATTTGTTTTTTTAGTTTCTTACTATTATTAAGCGTATTAAAATTAAATTGTTAACAAAAGTCTTGTCTTATATAAGAAGACATTCCGTAAACATATAATCATTCAAAAAAGAATTTTGCGCATAGGCAAATATAACCAAAGTTCTTGGTCAAAGTGGAACATTTTTGTATGAAAATTTTTGCAAATTCGCGATTTCGAATTTAATTTTGATTTTATATTCGTAATATATGCGGATATGATGAGATGATATGATGAGTCGCGATCGTAATAATTATTTTTTACTTTTTCGCAACTTTTAGTTAATTTAAAATTATAGAACAAGTACAACTTTGACATTTTAATGGCACTGTGCTACCTCGAAATAAATATTTTTAAATTGTACACATTATATAACATTTTTCATATTTTTAGGAAATATTAGAAGAAAACAATTTTTCAAAAAGTACAAATGTTTGCAAACTAAGTGTAGTAGTATTTGAGTTTAGAAGTACAATGTACCCAATAAAAAGTCCTTCATTAGTTGCTTAGGCATTTGACACTAACTTAAGTCAGCATAAGCAAAATATACTTAGCCCTTTAAGCATAATAAATAGGGTTATCCCATGAAAAACTTTTACTCGAACTGTAATGGATCAAATCGTAATTTAAATTCCAAAAATTTATATTTTTTATTTTATAAAAAAGAAAACTGTAAATATAAACTCTGTAAGTATAAACTCTTTACTAGGAATGTAACATTCATGGGACCATTAAGTGGAATAATTAGGTCTGTACGAGGTAATTTTGGGTAAAGTCTGGTAAAATAAGAGCAATCAAAAAATTCTCTCACAAAACCATAAAAATGCCCAAAATACTGCGAACGCACAAAGGCACATTTCATACCTAAAAAAAAACGTCAAATTTATTCATATTAAAAAACAGCTTAAATAATAAATATATTTGAAATGGCAGATATCTATTTACATTTTCAAATGTATTTTTCATTATTACGAAGGAAAAGTTATTTATGGTAAATTTTTATTTAACTTTAATTATTTTCAAAAATGCAAAACGGCTAATTTATTAGCAACAGCTGATGATTTGACAATTTTACCATTTTACCCAAACAAAAAGTACGGGTAAGTTCTGGTAAAATGAGAAACACAATTACTCTCTCATGAACGCTCTAATTTACCCAATTTTTGTTACAAGAAACGCTTTCTGGTAAGATTGGGTTCCCGCGGGCACCCGCGGTAACGTACGTCGAACACACCTATTAATTGTATAGAAGTCAATTAACCCTTCGTCAGGCACATATTTTGAGCCCTTAGTTCTGGCACATGGTGTCTGGCCAGACCCCTATACATTTACATGCATTTGTATGGAAATAAGGGCTGTTTGCCGTTAAATTTTTTACTAAGATAGGAAAATATTTGTTATATTTTGTGTTTCTATTTCTTTTTACTATGTTATTAGCTACCTGAGGAAGAAAAAATAGACCTGAAAAATTCTTTGGAATGAAAAGGGCAACAATTTTTTTGTTCTATATATATTTCTCTTTATTATGGGTAAAGTAATAAATGTTTATGATAAAATAGAAAATTATTATGAAGAATACATTGATTTTTTTATTCAGAATTTTGCGGAAGGCAACAAAAACATAAATAATCTACTTTCGAATGTTGCTGACAAACAGGATTGTTGCATTTGCAGCAAAAAAAGCGTGTCTTACGACGTATTTTGTCACCTTGCTGCAGGCAAATTCTGCAATCTTTTTTGGCAGCTAGTGTGTCTGGACCACTGCGTGAAGCCACATTACGGTTTGCTATATTGAGAGGTCTCCCAAAGTACGCTTCAAATGCTATACGAGTTGTTGGTTGAGCCACAATGTGCGGATTATTGATGCGATTTTCAACGTTGGCCAGTACCAATTGCTTTGCAAGTTTATATAAAAATATGCCTCTTCTTTCTCTTCTTGTATTTTCATCATTTAGCTTACATATAATGTAACTTGCCAATGCCATGACATCAATCATGTTGCAGAAAAACGCGTATGTCCAGCGTCTGGTTGACCGTTTTGTTGTGTAATGAGTTAGCATTTGATCCATCGTATCGACTCCGGCTTTAGTTGAATTATAAAATAAAATTGCTTCCGGTTTCATGGCTACGCCTTCAACATATATCGTGTAATGCACGGTTGAAATTAAATTGACTGCCTTATTTTTTTGGGCACGTAGCTGCAAAGTGCAACAAGATTTTCATGAAAACCAAACACACTTGAAAGAATTGGTCGTCTGGTGCTCTTCATAACTTCCTTAGGAAGACATCTTTTGTTTGCTCGAATGGTGCCAACAAATGCCAGTCCCATAGCAGCCAGTCGTTTAGCGCCCTTCAATGAGGTGAAAAAATTATCAGAAATAATTGCGAAATACATTAGAACGTTTTCACATTGATTTATCTCCCGATTGTCTCCTTCCTTTCCAGTGTATAGTTTTCCTTTCAATGGAAATTTAGTCTTAGCATCGCATGCCCACCAAACTTTGATCCCATACCTTGCAGGTTTTGATGGGATATATTGGGTGAACTTTGTGCGCCCACGATACGGAAACAACTGCTCATCGATGGTGATATTTTCATAAGGTTCATAATAATTTTGCAGATTTTCATTGAGAAAATTCCAAAGGTCCCGGATAGGAGCTGCTTTATCTGTTTGCTGTCGGAATGCCCGCGTACGACTATTATCGAAACGAATATATCTGGACAGAGTAATAAATCGTTTGTGCGACTTGCATATTATTATGGCTGAGACCAGAAGCCAACAAAATCCCAATGAATGCATCTAGCTAAGAGCTTGTCAAATCTCTCTGGATGTTCTTCATTCCATTTTCTAATTGATTCTCGCCCATGCCGATTTGTTTCACTAATGATGACGAACGTAATATTGGTTGAGAAAAATAGCTTGAATACCTCAACTGGATTGGTGAGCCTTGTTTTTGTTCCAGATCGAATACGCATGATATTATGCTGGCGCAAACGAGATGCAGGGGGTTCAGTTTCGTTCCATTTAGTACCGTCTTTACCATAAAAACAGCCTGAGTCGACTTCATTTGCTGCTTCAGCATCATTTCCACTTTCTTCTTCTTCATCCACGTCTTCATCACTATCATAAAGTTCGTTAGGTTCGATTTCCAAATCATTTTCTATGTCTGATGCATCATCTTCTGGCACATAATCAGCAGTGTCGTCACCATCGTTTTCAAAAACATCATAATTTTCATCAGCTTCTACCTCACACACTAATGCCTCTGACAATTGGAGTTGCAAATTCGCGCTACGCAAGCGTGTATTATAAATAAATTCCAGTCTGTTATTCCCCCCCTGAATCCGAGCCGGTCATATATGAATACACATATTATTACACACATGGCCATATTACATTTCATTACAATTGACTTTTAGCGTGAAATATGGGTTTTTTATTTTTATACCCTCCACCATATATGGTGAGGGTATATATCAGTTTGTCATTCCGTTTGTAACATGTCTAAATATAGGTCTAAGACCGAATATAGTATATACAGTCACTCAAAGAACTGTCCCAGTGTTTTTCTATTTCTAACAAATATGAGTACAACAACAAAAATATTGTCCAAATATTTATTGTACTTTTATTTACAACTACAAATTAATAACTTTGTTGTAATATGTACCGTTATCAAAACTATCCAAAATCTGGGTAATTAGTCATTGGGTCAGTTTTTTGTGTTTAATTACTTGTTGAAGCTTCACGTGTTTTCTTATAAAAACAATAGTATACAAGTTTTCGCAAGTTTATTATTCTTGGTTAAATAACATTTTTAAAAATGTAAGACTAACGACGCATTTTAAAAGATCTTCAACAGAAAAAAGTTGCAAACGCAGTTCAAATTCAGAAACAGCTTGCAGAATATGAAAATATTGAAGTTTCTGCCGAAACGGTAAGAAACACGCTGCGGTCTGCTGGCTTGAAAGGACGTGCCAAAGTAAAAAAGCCATTACTTACCAAAAGACACCAAAAAATCGGTTTAAACTTTGCAAACAAATATGCCTAGTGGATGGTGAAGGTGATTTGGTTAGATCAGACCAAAATTAATCGTCTCGGGTCGGATGGCAGGGAGTGGTGTTGGCGAAAGCCAGGAAGAACTTTGCAAGTGAAATATGTTAGATCAACTTTAAAGTTTGGCGGTAGATCCGTCATGGTATTGGGTTGCATGATCGCTAAAGGAGTTGGAACAATGCACAGAAATGTTGGTACGATGACTGCGCAATCCTATGTCGACATATTAAGCACTAATCTCCCCGCCACTGCAGAAAAATTTGAAATTAAGTCGGCGAATATCGGGTTTCAACATGATAATGACCCCAAACACACCGCCAAACTTACGCAAAAACGGCTTAATTACAACGGCTACAAAGTTCTTGATTGGCCACCTCAGTCACCCGATCTTAACTCCATTGAACACCTCTTGGGAGTTCTCAAAAGAGGTGTTGTTGGTACACCTGGAAATTTGGATGAATTGTGGAGTAATGTGCGAGCAGCGTGGAATGGTATTAATTCAAGTGATTGCCAAAATTTAGTGGATAATATGCCGTGCCGTATAGAGGCTGTTATTACTACCAAAGGAGGCTATATAAAATATTAAGCATTAAAAATATTATAAAATTATTATTTAGAGTAACCACAATAAACTGTGCCAATAACTAATTCACACATGTTTTATTAATTTTTGTAACCGTTACGTATTACAACAAATTTATGGTATTGCAGTTGTAGATAAGAGTTCAATAAACATATAATGCAAATATGAGAACGATTGACAGAATAGCTTTATTGTTGTGCTCATATTTCTTAGAAAGAGAAAAACACCGGGATAATTCTTTGGGTCACTGTATTTTCATTATTATTATGGAAGATACATCTAAATTTTCCATACAAATTGGTGTATTTTAGTACAATTTCATAGTAGCGACTGGTACATAATATATTTTCCCATATTTTTTCACCAATCGCTTAGAAGTAAATAATATTTTGTATTAACCTCAAACAATTTTTTTCACCACTAAAATTTTTTTCACTACAAAAAATTTTTTTCACATCAAAACTTTTTCCACCAAAAAATTTGTTTTCGCATCCAAAAAAGTTTTTCACAGAAAATTTTTTTTACCTCCATAATTTTTTACATTATTTGTATCAAAAACAGTAGAAAACAATTTTTTTGGAATTGGTAGAGGGTGTTCAAAGATTCGAAACAGCAGAATTTAAGCCTTATTTTACTTCTTTTTTTTTTATTAAAAAATGTTATATTTGGATTTTAATAATAATTTTAAATATTTTTTATAATAATGGGATTTTTTTTTTTAATGTTTACATTGAAAAAAATGTTTACGCTCAAACAAAAATAGTAAAATCAACTGGAAATTATGATATTTTTGCTGAAAAATTAACCATTTTTTCCTGTCAAATTTGTTTACACTTACAAAATATATACACTTAAAAAAACGTTAGTAATATTATCTAAAAATCTTGCTTTTACTACAGAGAAATGTATTATTTTTTGCTGTCAGATTTGTTAATTTTAGCAAAATAAATCTGCTGAACATTAGCACAATGATTTTGATTTTTTTTGACATAAAAATATGGGTTTTTATTTTTTGAATTTTTCTTATCTAATAAAACATTTCATAAATACATATGTGGATAAAAGAAACCTTTTGAAAATAAAAACTGCAATAGATTTTAATAGCTTTATTTTATATTAATACTATATTTTTCGTACTAAAATAACAATGAAAGGCAATTATAATTATTCATTTGTTCATCTGTTCTGTGTTATTTCCCTTGATTTCTGATTGATTTCGAACACTGGAGATAAACGGATCTGACGTTGCCAATATATTAAATAGAACTTCATTTGTGGATTTTTTTCTGGTATTCTGCTCTCTATAAAATCTTGAATCCTTATTATTTATTTCCTGAGCTTCTTCTGATCTCCAAGTGGCAGCAAATGATATTTAATGACATCTTCTCCATAATAGAGGATTTTGTGAACTGTTGCAGACATATTTCTTCATGGGTATTTGGTTGTAAATATTTTTGTAGTTTCCTTACCATAATCTCCAAATTTGCTAGAGTCAATTTCTCATTGCACGCAAGTACTGCTAGGTTTATTTTAAATCTGAAAATAAGGTTTAAATCCACTCCTGTTATATCAGATGCTGTTTCTGGACCTGAAAATAATCTTCTTGCTGTATTGCCATCATTTGTATTGCCTGTCCCTTGTTTTGGCTGATCTATAATCAATCCAAATTTGCGATATTCATCTTGAACATGTTTCTTTTTTGAACGTCATAACTCATTGTTGGTTTCGTTGTTTCTTATTGGTTCTGAACATCTTTAAGTTTTAGCCTCTTACACAGAGAAAACAGATTCATTATGACAACCGAGTTTCTTGCCAACGGAATATTTTGGTTGCAGCAAACGAATTATTTAGTTTTAGCAGCCAAATGTTTTCCTGATACAATTGAAATATTTAGTTGCAACCGATATTCTGTTGCATTAACCATTCTTAAACCATTCGGTTGGCAAAAAATTCGGTTGTTACAATGAATCCGTTTTCTCTGTGTAGGTATATTGCTGCAGTTGTCCAATGATTTGCGTGGTCATCCAGCCTTATCTTGCTTTGTTGTTTCTGAAGCGACAGTAAGTTGGCCTTCTAACCAGCTTGCACTTTTTATATAAAACTTTTGGTTACTGAAGCTAACTTCTTTGTAGCGTTTTTTTAGTACTTTGACGAAATTAGATAATTGCTATTGTATTTCGGTGCTACACGAATTTAAGTTTAATTTTATTTTGTTTCTAAAATACTCTTTGGACAGTTCTTTATAACTGAAGCTCTCCACATTTTTCTAAATATTTTTAACTGGGCCTGTTATTGCTGAAATATATTATATCATTGAGTTTGTATTCAAATGGTACTTTCTTATAAGCCTTTTCATAAGCCATCAACTATGTTTTTAAGTAAAATAAAAAGGCAAGAAAATGGCATTAGTGCATTACTATGTAAAATAATATTTTAAAAAACCTACTATACAAACAAACTACCTGTACTTTCTTTATTACTTGCATTAGAGAATTGCTAGCTAAAATAAAAAGGGTTAATAAAAACCCAGGTTACAAATGAATTACATCCTCTTTATATTTTCATTCTTACTTACAAATATATAAAAAAGGTGGTGTATTTTGTAAGCAGGTATCATTACTGGTAATATAACAAATAATGACTTTAAAAGTTATAAAATACCTAAAGCACAAATTTAACACATCATTGTATACTTATAGGGCTGTTTAAATTACTGCAATTGGAATTTTGATTCGAAAAATGCCAGATCAAATTAAATCCAGCAATATATTTGGGGATTTAGAAGGATCTACATTGATCCGAAAAACGGAAGATCCAATTAGATCCCGCAATATATTTGGGGATTTAGAAGAATCTAAATTGATCCTAAAAATGACAGATCAAATTAGATATAGCAATATATTGGGGATTTAGAAGGATCTAACTTGATCCAAAAAATGGCGGATCAAATAAGATTCAGCAATATATCTAGGGATTAAGTTAGATCCAAATTTATCTGAAAAATGTTTTAGATCGAAGTGTATCAGTTACATCCAACAATATTGTATATATGGAATCTAGTTTATTACAAAATGTAGAAAAAAATATTAAAAAATCTAAAAAACAGTGGCTTTTTTTTAAACATTTTCAGTTTTAAACATTTTTATTCGCATTGAAATTCAAGTAATTTTTATTTGATTTGATTTTTATAGATTTTTCTTCTGATTCCAAATTTGGTCTCCAAAATTTTCAATCTCTTTACAATTTTGAAAAATTTTATAGAAAAGGATATTTCGGAACTACAGTTAAATCTCGATTTTCGCCCCAAGATGTTTTAAATTGTTTTGTCGTATTCGTGATCTGAAAACCAAAATTAACTATATAAGATGTGTTATAACACAATTAAGTTACAATAAATTAATTCGACACTTCTATAAACTAATCTGTACACTCTAATAAATTTCTGTTGAAATTTACCCAACTTATAGTAGGAAACTGTACTTCTACTATAAATGGGGTAAATTTGCTCTGTGTGCGTAAACGAAAAAAAGTACACACATTATGCGTAAGTTGGTACACACATAATTGGTAATTTCACATTGAAAATGCGTAAAAAATAAATTAAATTTTAAAAGTAATTCGAAAATTTACTAAAATTGAGCGTAAAAACCTATTTAAATATAAAAGGGTGTACGTGGTAAAGTGGATAAGGATGTACGTAAAGTGGCTAAGAGTGTACGTGGTAAAGTGGCAAAGCAATCCCTAACAAGCCTTGTCTAGCAAGCATAGGGTAACGTGTTCCCACGATCCATGATAATTCACTTAAAGCCGACTCGTAGATGATCTTATCTGTACTTGGACTAAGCTGGCTTTCCCATATTTGCAAGAATAATGAGAAAAAGAGACATGTCTAAATTATCAATAAGATTACCCCATTTTCTATATGAAAGTGGCCTCCTTGTGGTATCCTCTAGGGACTGCCCTAACTATCAGGGTGGAAGCGAATTCGGGCGGCCTCGAAATTTCCAGTCAGCCAAAGGATATGTCGGGGAATAACATGCTCTCTGTTACTTAGTAATAAGTGAGCGTGCCGTAACTTCAGATCCGATGATAGTACACTCATGCATGCTCTTTTTTGGAGTTAGGCTGGAAGCCAACATCACAATATGTGATGTGTTGCTGACGTTGGTTATATGCGAGTGATGCGGAGAGATGGTTCACTATCTTAAAACAAAACCACCAATCTAAAGTGGAACAGCATCTGCCGAGAGATGAATGGCTGGTGGGTTAACCAGTCGTGAATATGCGGACTTGGGGCACCGGACGACACCCCATTTCAATGTAGCCTTACTGCGCTGTATCGGGGCTAGGCGTGGCAGACCGTTTCTTTCCCTGACTACTCGTGGGACCAAAAAAGAATAAACCCTTTTTTAAAAATAAAAAAATTTATATGGATGAAGAGAAGAAGGAAGCAGATAATGCTTCGGAAGATAAGGACGCACTACCTCAAACCCCTACTACTAAAGGCATGAAGGATTCAAACCCCTCAACTAGTGCCAGTGAAGATGTCACTCAAAATATAGTAAACAAACCAAAGAGATAAAGGGGTGCTGCGAGGAAGAGAATGAATTTTCTTGCCCAAAAAGGTCACGACAAAGAAGAAGCTCGAGTAAAAGCCCTAGATCCTTTGGAAAAAGAGAAAATTGTTGCGAAGAGGCAAAGGTCGACGGAACAAACTCCTCCAGAAGCAACTTTAAAGAAACGCCAGAAGGACCTGTCAACTAAAGACAACCCAACGGCTAAAAAGTGACAACAACAACCTAAATCCCAGAACAAACCTAAATTTTAAGATGTGTTGATGGGACAGAAGTTAGCTTTACTGGCGAAGGACTTTCCAAATATTGTCCCGACTACAGCTCAAATGGATCAATTACAAGATTCCATAATGGACAAAGTGCTAGTAGAAGAAGGAGTGAGACCCCAAATTTAAATAGCACCTACAAAGCTGGTTTTCTAACCTTGCCCTGCAAGAATGAGGCTACGGCGGCGTGGATAAAGAAGCTTGTTCCAAACCTCAAACCATAGGCAACAGCAGATTTATGGGCTACGGAGGAAGCAAAAGTGCCTCATCCCAAAGTCGTTGTTGGCCTTTTCCCCAACCCTGCCAATATAGAAACCGAAAGGTGGAGGCGTGGAGACTGCTTCGTAGACTGACACGTAAGACGAGTGCTATGCTGGTGATGTCAGTCGACCAAATATCTGCGGCAAAATTGGAGGAGAACAGGGGCCAGATCTCATTTAGGTTTGGACAAATCCAGTTGAACCTAAAAGATGCCGGTGATAAAGAAGTGGGGATGGATACGCCCGAGGAAGATGCGGCACCAAAAGATGACGGTGGTCCTAATGAAGACGTGGATGATGCCGGGAAAACTCCCACTGCTCCAAAAGCTAACAAGATACCACAACATCATAATGAAGGTGATACAGGCGAATCTTCAACAAGCTAAATCTGCTTCGGCGGAGATTAGCATAAGGTTTGCCCAAGGCACCTCCCACATTGGCTTGATTCAAGAGCCATGGATCTGGTCAGGTAAGATATGTGGGCTGAACATAGAAAAATGTAAGTTGGTTTATGACACAAGGGCGGAACCGCCAAGGGCCTCCATTTTATTAGATGAAAATATTAATTCTCATTTAATTTCAGAATTTACCGATCAGGACACGGTCACTCTACTGATACAGGCCAACAAAATGGGAGTGCGAAAGGAGGTAGTTTTATCCTCAGCCTATTTTCCGGGGGAAGATGGGGATGCGCCTACTGTGATGGTGAAAGAGCTGGTGGCTTACTGTAGGGTACATAACAAAGCATTGATTATTGGATGTAATGCCAACTCACACAATGAGGTATGGGGTAGCACTGGTACCAACAAAAGAGGCGAGTCTCTACTTGATTATTTACTGATAAATAATATTATGGTAGCAAATAGGGGTAAGGAACCTACATTTATGAATGCAGTAAGAACGGGGGTCATTGATTTGGCCCTTGTGACTAATAATATGCAGGATATGATCATGAACTAGAGAGTCCCTAACGAGTACTCATTTTCGGATCATAACCATATCCTTTTTGGTATAAAAAATTGTCGAATGAATAGATTAAACTACAGGTCTCCGAGGGCTACTGACTGGGTTGGATACGAATCTTACCTCAGAAATAGGCTAGGAAACGATAGAATAACCATAAATAATGTAACGGAGTTAAATGCGGCAGTTGGTAATTTGACTGCTGATATTATCTCCTCCTATGAGGACAACTGTCCGGTGAAGACAATGACCACAAATAAGAAGGTAAGATGGTGGAATAGGACACTTTAGGAGCTTAGAAAAGTGGCTAGGCAGGAATTTAACTTACTAGATACAACAAGGAACTAAGAAAATCGAAAAGGTTGTCTTGGAAAACCTTCTGTGAGGAGGTGAAGGAGGTACCTGAGACGGCACGTATTCAAAGGGCCTTATCCTCAATCAAAAAATAAACAATAGGTACTTTAAAGATTGATGATGACAATCAAACAGCATCCTTTGGGGAAACTCTGGAGTTACTTCTAAGAACTCATTTCCCGGGATGTAGTTTCAAAGGGTACTGTGGACAAGACAACAGGAGAAGCGGCAAATACATTGTTGCGGTGCTCCTTCGTAAGACAATTAATAACATATGAAAAGGTGGAATGGAGTTTAAATTCCTTCAAATCATATAAATCACCAGGGCCTGATGGTATCTTTCCAGCGATGCTAACGAAAGGGCCTGAAGCACTGATAAGGTAATTAGTGCACATTTTTAGAGCTAGCCTTGGGCTTAGCTATATACCAACCAAATGGACGGAGGTTAATGTAGTGTTCCTTTCAAAGGGTGGTAATAAACCTGCTAACCTCTCGAAATCTTATCGGCCAATTAGCCTCTCATCTTTTATGCTGAAGACAATGGAGAATATTATAGATCTATATGTTCGTGATGAACTTCTCATGAGAAAACCTTTGCACAGGCTTCAATTTGCCTATCAGAACGGCAAATTGACGATTTCATCCGTCCATAAGCTAACCTCAATGATTGAAAGGGCTATGGAGTCTAAAGGTATTGCCCTATGCTCATTTATGGACATTGAGGGCACCTTTGATAATGCTAGCTATCAATCTATGGAGAGGGCTTCGGTGAAGCTGGATTCTGATCCACTGATAACTGGGTGGGTAAACAAGGTACTCTCGGGTAGACAAATTATAGCGAATCTTGGTGACACCATTAGAAGGATCACAACGATAAAAGGATGCCCTCAAGGTGGGGTACTATCTCCGCTACTGTGGTCGATTCAAGTAGATATCTACTAGTTAAACTGAATCAATGAGGTTTTACTATGGTAGGATACGCGGATAACATCACAGTTGTAGTGAGTGGCACACGTATCATTATGCACTTAAATTAACATGGGAATGGTGTGAAAATGAAGGACTTTCTATAAATCCTACGAAAACCACAATTGTTCCATTTACTATAAGAAGGAATTTAAATTAACCTAGGCTGTATATAAAGGACATTGAAGTACCATTCAAAAAAGAGGCGAAATATTAAAGAATAGCCCTGGATAAATCGCTCACCTGGAATTCTCATCTGGAGACAACAAGCAAAAAAGCCGTAAAATTAATTTGGGCTAGTAAACAACTCCTAGGTAAACCGTGGGGCTTAAGCCCAAAAATGTCGATGTGGATATATAAACAAATGATTCTCCCCAGCATATTGTACGGATCGGTCATATGGTGGGAAAAGACAACACAGAAAACAGCTCAGTAGAGGCTATCGAAGGTTCAAAGACTAGCATGTCTGAACATTACAGGTGCAATGAGTTCGACTCCAACTGCATCACTGGAGGTGAAACTGGATCCTTTGCACCTCGCGATACAGGGAGAAGCTATGAAGCAAGCAATCGAACACCACAAACTATTTAAGTTCAAAGAAGGTGACCATAAAGGCCATCTGAAGATCCCTAACGAGGCCAGTTCCATAAAGAACATGACCCTATGAAGTGAAAAAATAAATCCAGTGATTGAACTAGGAAGAGAATACAAAGTTCAGATCCCAACAAGAGAAGAATGGGAACTTGATCCCCCATGGTTGAAGGAAGATGCACAGAAGTGGTATACTGACGGATCCAAAACTTCTAGCCGAGTTGGAGCAGGTGTATACGGACCTAGGTGCAGAATTCACATACCTCTGGGCAAAGATTCAACTATATTTACTGCAGAATTATATGCTATCTATACTGCAACGACCGAACTTCTGAAAAGGAATCTTGTGAGAACAAGAATAAGCTTAATGTCGGACAGCCGGGCTGTAATAAAGGCCCTGAAAAAACCCATCTATTACCATAGATCAGTGCTATAATGCCATAAGGCCCTCAACCAACTGGCGACCAATAATAAGGTAACACTTATTTGGGTACCCAGTTACAGTGCGCATGAAGGCAATGAAAAAGCTGATGAACAAGCGAGACTAGGGGCGGAACTGCCATTTATAGGCCCCTTTTTTCTTAATTTGGTTTCACGAAAACGGACATCACAAATATGATATCGGATCTGATCAAGACGAAATCCGTTAAATATTGGAAGAAACAGAAACCACTGACACATTCAAAGAAATTCTTATCATACAATGAAAAGAGGAGCAGAGAAGGCCTTCAGATGAACAGACCAAATCTATGACTCCTATGAGGTGCACTCACAGGACACTATCCATGTAATTACATCCTAAATAAAATGGGACATGATCGAGATCCGACATGCAGATATTGTATGGAAGATGAGGAGACCACGGAGCATGTAATGGCTAAATGTCCTGCCTTTGCATACCTACGATTTATCACATTTGGCAGACCTAATATCATGGAGGAACAATACAATAAGCTGGAAATGAAGAACATTGTACTGCTACTCAAGGCTGCACTGGAGAACAACTGAGGAAAATACTAGAGGGTGCACAATAGATCTACTTGGTCGCGGTGCTGGAGATACCGACAACTCAACCCAACTACATCGTAAATCGTATTTGAAGAGTAAATATACGCATGAAATGCCTAAAAATGCATTTCTATATGCGTAATTATATGAAAAAAATGCGTATATTTACCAATGCATGGTTTAAATTAAACTGCAGAAAAAAAATGTTTGAAAGAATTAATTTATTTTATGTATGTACATTATTAAAACATTAATAATAATGAATTATAAATATAAAAGATAAGATATTTCAAATGGGTATTTGCTGTGATGATGGTCATCTTGAATTAAAATTCACAATATTTACAAATATTATATTTATAAACTTTTTAAAAATTGATTTTCGTTTATAGCTTTTTTTTATTTTTTTAATATTTTCCAATTTCCAAATGTCAAAATATTTATTACCATTCTAAGTTAGTATATTTACAAAATTTGTGCGTAAAATTTTAATTTAAAAAAATAATACTAATTTTAGGCACAAAGCGTTTAATTTTAAACACATTATGTCTAAAAATACTTTTTGTGTGTAGTATTGTATATGAAAGTATGTACAAAACATTTTTAGGCATTTTGTCTTTATACAAGGTGGCGCAAAAGTAATCCTCCTATCAGAAAATGCTATAAATTTTGCGATTGGCCGCTAATGTCAGTTCTGTTTTGACATTTGTGTAGTAAACACATGCGAAATACACGTTAATAAACAATGTTACGCTACACTGCTCCAGAACACGGAATATTGGTGACTATTTATTTGAGCAATAATGAAGATGATTTTTCATCAAAAATAATCATGAGTGATGAGGCTGTAGGAACTTGTTCTTAAAATACTTGTTATAAAATTTTATATATTCTATCATTGAAATTTTATGTTTGTTTTGAAATTGAAAAATAATTTTATTATTAATTTTCTTTTGATTGAATAAAGAAGTTGTTTTATAAAAATACAAATAGAATTGTATCTACATAATTAAAATACAAATAGAATTGTATCTACATAATTTGGCGATCCTGCTTAACGGATATTACAATAATTTCCTTCTGTGAATAAATTAATCGTTTGAATCTAAACATTTACAACGCATTTTTCAAGATAACCAAACTGATTACGGATTTCAAGAGAAATTTTCATCAATCATTAAAATCAAATCACAAATTTTCATCAACCGTTTTATTAAAAAAATGGATTTTAAAAACATCTTTCAATCCATTCTGGCAACATTCTTCAATCAAATATATGTAAGCGATTTTATTAAGTAATATAACAGATTTCAATAAGTTATTGGTGTCCACAAAAGTTAATTTTCTATTGTTGTCCGTGGTGTTTAATATAAACATTTTATTTTGGTTTTTGTATTATTTTTTATATATGTATGTTTGGTTAATTTGTTTGCGTTTTTGTTTGATAATTTTTGTTACCTACAATCTCATCATCTTATTTAGTTATGGTTCTTACTAGGTCTTTTACAAGAAATAATATATTATTAGATCCACTACAATCTGATTTAACAAACGATTTGAATTCTTCAATTTCTATTCCATTATCACAAAGTTCTCCTAGTGTCATTTTAGAAAACGGAGAACAGCAACAAACAACAATTATTCAGAATCCAAATACTTCATATATGAATACTCAAGCTTTTAACTTCCCAGTTAGGAATAATAATGAAATTTCCTCGCTTAAACTACCGTCCTTTTGGATCTCTTGCCCTGGGGCATGGTTTCTTCAAACGGAAATGCAGTTCGGTATTAAACAAGTAGAAGATGATACAATAAAGTATCAACATGTTATTGTCGCTCTTCCTCAGGAGGTAATTACTAAGATTTTAGATGTTTTACAGAAACCCCCTACAATTAACAAATATGAATTTATTAAAAAAGTTTTGTGTGAGAGATTTTCTATTAGTGGAGAGAAGAGATTAGAACAGCTATTTTCTGATGAACCGCAAACCTTCTGATTTTTATAGGGAAATGTCGAATATTGCTGGATCAAATTCTATTATAGGCAGTGAATTCCTTTATAAATTATGGATTCGTAAACTTCCTCTGGAACTTCAAATTCATCTAACTTCCAGCAATTTGGAAAATATAGAAGAAAAACTTGTTCTTGCTGATAAAATTTGGGATCTTTTGACTAAGAATCAAATATCCCAAATTGGTTCCAACAGTGTTGTTGATCAGGAAATGTTTCAAAATTTTTCAAAAATAACTTCACAAATTTGTCAGAACTTAGATAAACTTAGTTTAGAAGTTTCAGAACTACGAACTTCCAGATCAAGAGACGGAAATGTTCAAAAATTTCGTAGAAATTCAAGAAGTAGATCGCGTCCAAAATTTGAAAAATGTTGGTATCATTATAAATATGGTTCCAATGCTCATAAATGCATACCACCTTGCAATTTTCAATCAAATAATTTAAACTAAATAATCCTATCATGGTGGTGACGAATGATAGGATATCTTCTAAGCCATCTCGTCGCCTATTTATTTACGATCGTTCGAATAAATTAAACTTTTTAATTGATACAGGTGCTTGTGTTTCTGTTATACCGGTTTCAAAATTCAAGATGTAAATCAGATTTACTATTATCAGCTGCAAATGGATCAAGTATTAAGACATTTGGTAGTAAACTATTGGAAGTAAATATTGGTTTGAGAAGAGCATTCATTTTTCCATTTATATTGGCTGATATTAACACTCCAATTATTGGAGCTAATTTTCTGGAATATTTTAGTTTACTTGTTGATATGAGAAATAAACAACTACATGATTCTTTAACAAAATTGAAAGTTTGCGGTTTATTAGGATTTAGTGATATATTTTCTTTAAAAGTATTATTGCCGGAAAATAAATTTACAAAATTACTAGGAAATTTTCCGAGGATCACATCAGAACCTGATTATACCAAAACTGTCAAACATAACACTGTACATAGAATTATCACTAAAGATGCTTTACCCTTTTCGAGGCCGAGAAGATTAGATCCTGTGAAGTTAAATATATCAAAGAAAGAATTTGAGTATTTAGTTAAAATTGGCATTTGTCGACCATCAACGTCTCATGTAGCTTCTCCACTACATTTAGTACCAAAAAAAGATCCAAATGATTAGAGACCTTGTGGTGATTACCGTCTATTAAATTGTGTTACTATCCCCGATAGATATCCTTTACCAAATATTCAGGATTTTAACATTAACATGCAAGGAAAAATATTTTTCTCAAAAATAGATTTAGTCAGAGCATATCATCAAATTCCAGTTGCGCCAGAAGATATTCATAAAACTGCTATAACAACTCCTTTCGGAATGTTTGAGTTTGTCAGGATGCCTTTTGGATTGAGAAATAGCGCACAAACATTCCAAAGATTTATAAATGAAGTATTTTTTGGATTTGATTTTGTTTTTACGTATATAGATGATATTTTAATTGCTAGTTCGAGTGAACAGGAACATATTGATCATCTTAAATTAGTTTTTGAGCAGCTAGACAAATTCGGTTTAAATATTAAACCATCAAAATGTGTTTTTGGCCAAGAATCACTGGATTTCTTAAGTTACCAAATATCAAAAGATGGAATTCAACCTTCAAAAGAACGTATTGAAGCAATTACTTCCTTTGAAAAGCCATTAACTATTAAAAAACTTCAAAAGTTTCTCGGGATGATTAATTACTATCATAGGTGTATCCCTATGCTTGCAGAAGATTTGATTCCTTTACATAACATAGTTACGGAAGGAAATAAAAATAATAATATTAAATGGACCAAAGATACGGAAAAATCATTTAATATAGTTAAACAGAAGTTTACGAAGAAAACCTTAATTAGACATTATAATAGAAATGCAAAAATTTCTTTAGCGGTCGATGCATCAAGTGTAGCTGTAGGGTCTGTTTTACAACAGCTAAATGACAATAATTGGGAACCATTGGCATATTTTTCAAGAAAATTAAATTATGCAGAGAAAAGATATTCCACTTTTGACCGAGAACTATTAGGTATATATCTTTCTGTAAAACATTTTCGGTACTTTTTAGAAGGCCATACTTTTGCAATTTTAACAGATCATAAACCGTTGATATATATTCTTGAATCAAAAACTGATAGATCCCCTCGTCAAACTAGGCAAATGGAATACATCGCTCAATTTACAAATGATATAAGATATATAAGTGGTAAGGATAATATTGTTGCTGACATGTTATCAAGACTACCCGAAATAGATTCATTAACACAATTTCAGATTAATTTTCAACAGTTGCAAAGAGAACAAGAGGATGAAATTTCAAGTGGTTTCATTGATGCTAAATTTAAAGACAAATATAACATTAAATATATCCAAATTCCCAATTACGATTTGAAAATTTTATGTGAAATCACAGGAAATAATCCAAGGCCATATGTTCCAAAATGTATGAGAAAAATAGTTTTTAATAAAATGCATTCTCTTTCTCATCCTGGTGTTCGTCCTACTAGAAAAATTATTCAGAAAAGATATTTTTGGCCGTTTATGAATAAAGATATTAACGTTTGGGTATCCGAGTGTCTACAATGTCAAAAATCAAAAGTTACAGTGTATACTAAATCTCCAAGTGTGGAAATTAAGATACCAAAATGTAGGTTTGAACATATTCATATGGATATTGTAGGTCCGTTACCAGTTTCAAGAGGATATAAATATATATTAACTATAAAAGATAGAACTACGAGATGGCCAGAGGCTTATCCATTACGGAATATTTCATCTGATAACATTGTTAAAACTTTTATACAAAATTATATTTCTCGTTTTGGTATTCCATTAAAAATTACAGTTGACAGTGGTTCACAATTTTCCTCCAATTTATTTTCTGAATTATCTAAGATGCTTGGAATACAGAAAATTCATACATCTGCGTATCACCCCCAGTCAAATGGGATGATAGAAAGATTCCACCGACAACTTAAAACTTCTATAACTGCTTCAAATGATACCTTACATTGGTCAGATCAACTTCCTATTATACTTCTAGGTTTACGAAGTTCTGTTAAGGAAGAAATTAAATGTTGTCCTGCAGAAATGGTTTATGGACAGGCGCTTAGAATTCCTGGTGAATTAGTTGTTTCTTCTGACAAATCAGAAAATAGTAGTTTGGATATCATTCTTCTCAAATTAAGAGAATATTTTTCACACACTCGTAATTACATATCTCATCATGGTAAAAATCGCAGTTATATTCATCCTACTTTAATGGATTGTAAATATGTCTTCCTTAAAGTTAGACAGAAAATTGGTCTGCGTCATCCGTTTGAAGGACCTTATAGAGTTTTAGAAAGAAATAATAAAGTTTTTAAGATTCAGAAAGGAGATTCGGTTATTTCTGTTTCTATTGATCATTTAAAACCAGGATTTGTTGATGTTGAAATAAATGATAGAGAAAATACTAATTTACCTGTAACTCCGAAGAAAAAAGTTACATTTGATATAAAGAATTTATCGTTAAACCATAACTTTTGAGCTGATGGGGGAGTAGATGTAGGAACTTGTTATAAAATTTTATATATTCTATCATTGAAATTTTATGTTTGTTTTAAAATTGAAAAAGAATTTTATTATTAATTTTCTTTTGATTGAATAAAGAAGTTGTTTTATAAAAATACAAATAGAATTGTATCTACATAATTAAAATACAAATAGAATTGTATCTACAGAGGCCCATTTCCATCTTAGCGGGTACGTAAATAAGCAAAATTTACGCTTCTGGGGCACTGAAAATCCGCGTGTAACCCACGAAGAGCCATTACACCCGCTCAAAGTCACTGTATGGTGTGCTGTCATCGGACCTTTTTTCTTCGAAGACGTCGCGGGCCAAACGATTACTGTGAATGGTGAGCGCTACAGAGCAATGATCAACGAGTTCTTTTTGCCGCAACTTGATGAATTGGGATTGGAAAACATGTGGTTCCAACAGGACGGTGCAACGCCACACACTGCACGTGCTACAACCGATATGCTGAAGGATGCATTTCCCGGGCGCCTAATCTCCCGTTTTGGCGATTTTCACTGGCCAGCAAGATCGCCTGATTTGACCGCTCCAGACTTCTTTTTGTGGGGCTTTTTGAAGTCGCGGGTTTATGTCAACAAGCCTCATACTCTTGCAGCTCTTAAAGTCAATATCCGTCAAGAATGTGAGGACCTATCGCCGGAAGTTTTGGCAAAAGTGATGGAAAATGCCATAAAAAGGGCTCAAATGACAATCAACTGTGGCGGCGGCCATTTAGATGACATCATATTCTCGACTTGATGTAAACAAAATTAAAAGACCAAATAAAAATAATCCACAAGAAAAATCAAAGTTTTTCATTATTTTTTAAATTACATCCAAAAAACATCGGAAGGTTATTTTTGCGCCACCCTGTATTTACCGGATTTTTGTAATATTACATAAAGTTTTACTATTTTATTGTAGTACATTTACAAACATTTTTTAGAGTGTAGGTTTTTTTCCTGTTCACTTACATGATAATTTGTTTTATTAATTAATTCATAAATTAATAAAATACACATTAATAAATAAAGTTATTTAAACATTTAACAATGAATCATTATTATTTTTTATATAAAATTATATATTCGGGAATTTGGGAAAAATTAATAAATCTAAATTGGTTCTGGACATATTTGATTTTATATAGCTTTATATATATAAAATTATATATAATTATTTATAATCATATCTTATTGTCTAAATATTTAATTATATTTAGAGAAATAATTATATTCAAAACAAAAAAAAAAACCTTAGAGTGGTCCAAAAAAATTGCCCCTATTCCTTAATGCCTAAAAACTCTTTGTCAAGTTTCAGCAAAATTCCTTTATATTTACAAAAAGATACCTTTTAAGAATAAGTAATTTGTCGTTAGAGTAATTAATACAAAAAGTAGAGTTGACCTTAAATTGAATTATTTTTTAAACTATACGCTTAAATTAAAAAAATTCACTAGCTTTTAAGTAGTTCGCGATTTTTTTTAAGCTTAAATGAGTTTATTTCTCAAATCTGGTCTTCATTTTTATGAAAATTTCGAATCTGCAATCAAAATTAAAAACAAATTTGTGGTTTTGAAATTATTCGCGGTCTTTGAATACTCAACAAAATTCTATTTTAGAGTTTTTTGTTTTCTAGTTTGTATATACCACGTGATTTTCGTTACTATTTTTAGTTTATAGCGAGCCTGGTATAAATAGCCTGGTAAGTATTTGATTTCATGTTTTTGCTGGGAATCTTGTCTCACAAAAGAATTTTGCGCAGAGGCAAATATATGCAAATTTCTTGATCAAAGTGGAACATTTTTATATAAAGATCAATATATAACTAGATGTGGTTATATCTGACAAAATATAAGCTAATTTTAAAAAATTAATGTAAAATATAATTATATATTGTAATGCATACCGACATATGTATTTATATAGATAATATATTTTTAGATAAAGCAACATATGGTTATATCTAAACTTTTTTACTCGGGGGGCCATAGACCGATATTTCGATGCGTTACACACCGTAAATTACCGTTATTAGAACATTTTTTTGTGAGTAATTTTATTAAAATGAAAAATGTATTTTACCCGCTGGTCGTCGCGGGTGAAAAAGGTTGGTATATGTTTCTTGTTCCCTTTTGTTCTCTAAAATTTCTAATCCACTAAAGTTGAAATTTGACAAAAATATAGTAGTTTAATAAATTTTTCAGAACACCCCTGATATTAAATGGTAGGGCTGTGACCACTTATAACAACTAAAGACTACAGTCTTACGAATCTTGTTAAAAGGACCGCAGCGGAGTAACACGTAACCAAAAATAAAAGTTCAAAATCCCAAGGTCGGAAGGGGCAAATTGTAAAATATGAATGTTTAAATGTCAAAGCAAAAAGAGCAGTTGTTGGTGACTGTAAGAACAGTAAATTTTGTACTTTTAACACCATCATTATACCCTTCACCACAGGTTGAAGGGTATATATAAGTTTGTCATTCCGTTTGTAATTTCTACAATATTGATCTTAGACCCTATAAAGTATATATATTCTGGGTCCTTATGAAGAGCGAAGTTGATTTAACGATGTCCGTCTGTCCGTCTGTGTGTTCAAATGGGTTTTCCGAAGACCCCAGGCATGATGAGGACTTGATTGTTATATATTTCTGTTAAATGTGATCCATTTCTGCTTGCTATTAAAAATCAGCCAGATCGGTTAATAAATGGCTGAGATATTAGCAAAAAACCAGGACTACCTCTAATTGTTTCCGTAAAATTCCTTTGTTTTTATGTGTATATTGAATATTACGCATAACAAACACATCAGTTTCTTTTCTTTCACCTCTTCACCTTTCACACACAAACAACAAACACATACAAAGATTTCTCATGTAAATAAAAACCAAACAAATCCCTATTGAACGAAAACTGTTCATTTAACTCTATAAACGATAATTCCATATAGCCTTCATAGCCGAGTCGTCTAAACGCTATGTCACAAATACTTCTTTTCTCTAATAACGCGAGTTCAAATCCTACTGAAGACACAATTCAACTTTTTTTTTTTATTTTCTTAAGACTTTTGTTTTTTTTTAACATTAAATAAAATTTTATATTAATAATTAAATAATCCATAAATAGGCTAAAAACATCAAAATTTGTATAAAAACCCTCTGATACAAACAAAATACAAATAGAAATAGAAATACTATTTTTGCTCCGATTTAAAAGAATTTATAAACAGATTTTTAAACCATTTTCTCGTATATTAAGAAAATTTTATACAAATTTCCCATTGAGTGCAACTATTTTAGGTCATAACTTATAATAATTTATAAAAAAAAAATTATAAGCTATTTTCCTTCAAATTTTTAAAATTAAGCTAAATAAATTAAAAATATTTTGTAATAAAAAAGCGAAATAAAATCCCAAATACAAGTTTGCCAGCTAAATCAAATTTTTTTGTAGAAATAAAACACATGCAGTTCTAGTGATTTCTTTTAACGATTTGCTGAACTTCTTTTCTTTCACCTTTGATACACAACCTTTGATACACAAACAACAAGCACATACAAAGATTTCTCATTTAAATAAAAACCAAACAAATCCCTATTAAACGAAAACTGTTTATTTAACTCTATAAACGATGATTCCATATAGCCTTCATAGCTGAGTCGTCTAAACGCTATGTCACAAATACTTTTTTTCTCGAATAACGCGAGTTCAAATCCTACTGAAGACACAATTTAACTTTTTTTTTTTGTACATTTTTTTTATTTTCTTAAGACTTTTTTATTTTTTTTTTTTTTTTTAACATTAAATTATTAATTTAAATAAAATTTTATATTAATAATTAAATAATCTATAAATAGGCTAAAAACATCAAAATTTGTATATAAACCCTCTGATACAAACAAAATACAAACGGTTTTATTTCTATTTTTTGCTCCGATTTAAAAGAATTTATAAACAGATTTTTAAACCATTTTCTCATATATTAAGAAAATTTTATACATAATTTCCCTTTGAGTGCAACTATGGCTCAGTGGTCTAAGCGCTTTGTCACAAATACTTTTTTTCTTTTAGCCGCGCGATCGAGCCACGTGTATTAAACTTTTTTTATTTTTATATTTTTTTAACACTTTTTTTTATTTTCTTAAGACTTTTTGTTATTTTTTTATTTTTTTTTAACAAAACAAATGTGTCCAGCACAGTTGTCTTAACGATGTTGGTCAGCTTTTCTGTATAATTGGAGAACGGAAAGAGGAAAAGTTTCCAAATAAGGTACAAGCATCCTGGTTATCAATACACAACATCTGACCAAATGTGGGCGGGATCCTTGAATTGGGCGTGGCACAAAATAGATTAATTTATATCTTAAGAACGGTAAGACTGTAATTAAAAACTCCATAAATGGGCTAAAAACATCAAAATTTTTATAAAAACTAAAATGTAATATGACCTATGGATACGTCTTATATATCCAAAGATCGAAAATCTTTAGTAGAACATATTTGCTGAAAGTAGTTTTGACCAAAACCTAAAAAAATACCTATTTTCGGGAACCATAAATCTTTCAGAGTCCAAGTTTTGTCACTAAACTAAATGTTAAATTTCCACTTAAAGATGTCCGTATATAAATCTGTCCATTCCATATATGTCCATATATAAACTTCACTATTTTCCCAACCATGGTGAAGGGTATATAAGATTCGGCATAGCCGAATTTATCCGCTCTTACTTGTTTTTTTTGGTTTCCTATGGAATATGGCTAAAAAAAGAGGATGGGGACAACAGAGTACCTACGATACATGTTAAATAGAGCCCAAATTCAATAAATTGGCGAGCACGATTAATAATTAAAAAAAATTTTTCGTTAATTAATCTTAATTTTTTAATTGTTATCTTTTTATTATAAGTTTTTTTATTAACTCAGTTTTTATTCTCAAAATTTAAAAAAAAATTTTAATTTACATTACAATAGTTTTAAATTAAATGAATTAACGTGATTTATGTATTATTTTGTTTTTTTCAATATTTTTAAAAATAAGATATTCATCGAAAATTTCAAAGTTGAAGTAAAATATTTTATGCTCGTTAAAAATCCTTAATTATTTTTTTTTTAATTTATGAATTCATCAGAAACATGTAAATATAAGTATAATATTTACATTTAATGTTTATAAAAAAGCTTCTCTCCGCTCTTAGATCATTTTGATAAAATTCTATGAGGCTACAAATTCTTTTGACAAAACGCCGAGTTGGCTTGGTATAATATTGTATAGATCCTTTGCCACATTTTCATGACAGGAAAATCTATTTGTCAAAGTCATGTTTAAACTGATCTACATTTTAAGCAATTATTTTTACAAATCGTATCTCATATGAAAGCTTAGATCTTCTACATTTATATAATTATTTCGAAAATAAGCGGTCTATTTAAAGAAATATTGTAAAAATGCAAAACATTATTTATTCGAAAATATTTAAAAAACACGTCTTCGATTTAAAAAAACACTCCAAATATAACTGATGTAAAAACGCGTTGTGCAAATTGGCCCCAAGAAATATGAACCCAATCTGAAATGCAATTAATCCCCATTGCTTGGGACAAAATTTCAGAATGAAAATTAACCCCCAAATAATAATGAAAAATTACCGCAAACAAATGCAAATTAGCCCCAAAATTAAGTTTGAGGCATATTTTAATTTATTAGTTTGAGGCTTTTATTCATTATGCAAAATAACCCCAATTTGAAGAAATGAAAAATTACCCCAAATATGATTAAATGAAAAAGACATCAAAATATTCAAAGCAAAGAATTATTGCTTATGCACAGCATTATACGTATTTATCAGGGTTGGCAGTAACACCGCTAAAATACCGTTATCGAATCAATACCCTTACAACTGACAATCGTTACTTCTAAAATACCGTTACCGAAATAACTAAAATACCGTTGCCGAAATAAATTAAAACCAGTTACCCGTCTAATAGCGTTACCAAAATAACTGAAATATCGTTAACCTTAAATACCGTTAAGGTAATAACTGAAAGATCGTTACCCTTTTAATTCCGTTACCGAAATAATAGAAAATATCATTACCCTTAAGAAACTGATACAGTAGATCTCTTTTAAAATATTTAAATAAAATTTCCAGTAAACTTCATAAATTAACTCTTATCACCAATAAGTATCTCTATACGGATACATAAAAAATATTTAAAAAAATATATTTTAAATCAAAAAAGATGCATGTTAAAACACTTTCTTATTTGTTTTTTTTTTTTAAATTTCGTGCGATAAATAAATTTAAAAAAAATATATAATCGTTTGTAGAGTTTTATATTGAAAAACATTATATTTTAAATAAATCTTAACAAGTTTGTGTGATTTGATTAGAAAAATTCCACATATGTAAAGAGTTTAAAAACACCTAAGACTTGAAAAAAGAAAATACGGTATTAACGTATTATCATACACCCAGAGAAAAGATTGATTGCAATTCGATCAAAACCATTAACACTTATTTGATGTTATTTTATTTGGAATAGCCTATAGTCCTGTAATAAAACAAAAATGTTATATCGGGAATTGTTTCCTTGAAATATTCCTTGAAATTTTTGATAATAATAAAAAAGAATTAGTTTTTTTTTTTTGTCCAATTTTCAATTTTTCTGCACGTACGTACCGTTCTTATCGGGTTCACAAGAGTAAGTAAATTTAAAGAGTAAACAAATAAAGCCCACAGTAATTGTAGGCTGTTTACATACGCGCATAAACATCCCGCCCTCCTTGCAAAACTTCCCGTTTCCCACCGACATCTTGCGAAATTTCAGGCATTTTCGCAAAGCATGCTCACTTTTACAGAGGTATTGGGAAAAAAAACAAGCTTCACTATAGGCCGGGTAAAAACGACAGAAGCTGTTCTTATATCCGCTATGCGGACCTTAGAGCCAAGTCGCCATTCATTTGGGGGTAAATTATCCTGACGGATAATAACAAGATCACCTATCGCAAAATCTCTTTGTGGATATTTCCACTTAACACGCTTATGGAGTTCTTTGAAATATTCTACCTTCCACCTTTGGGCAAATTGGTGTTGAAGAACTTTGAGCTTTTGTCACCTATTGGATATACTCAATGAGATATCAGAATGATCGGGTTCAGGGGGTGCCAGGAGAGGCGCTCCAATCAAGAAATGTCCGGGAGTTAAAGGGTTTAAAACAGTGGGTTTTCGCTCATGGCAGTGATGGGTCTCGAGTTGAGACAAGCCTCAATTCGGGTTAGCATCGTCGAAAATTCCTCAAAGATAAATCTCTGCACTCCAGAAATTTTGCGTAAATGTGTTTTCACACCCTCTTCACCGGCTTCCCACAAGCCACCCATATGAGGAGCCCCAGGGGGGGTAAGATGACATTCAACTGGCTGAAAACTGTTCCTTACAAGCAATTTGCGCTTCAAATTGGGTAAGAACTGTTTTCGTTTGATTTCGAGTAAATTCGCTGCACCGAAAAAAGCTGTTCCATTATCCGAATATAAATGTGACGGGTAGCCACGACGAGAGAAAAAACGAGCAAATGCAGCAAGAAAAGTTTCCGTCGATAAATCAACTGTTGCCTCCAAATGAATAGCTTTTGTGGCAAAGCACACAAAAACAAGGACATATCCTTCCGTAATTCGGCAACCTCTACCAATGTACGATTTTATGTCGAAAGTACCAGCGAAATCCAAACCAGTATAGGTAAACGTTCTCGATAGAGACGATCGTTCAGGGCGTAAAGCAGCCATCATCTGCTGACCGGCTTTCTTTCTATAAATGGTACATTCTTTACAGTTATGAATTACCGCACGAATCAGTAAAACGGGCTAAACGACCATTTATCCTGACAAAGCCATTCGAATCAATAAAAGGGTTTAGGATTAATAAAGTGCTTTTCGTACTTAAGGGGGTACCCTTTAATAATTGCGCATATTCAAGTATAAAATTTCGCTGACACACAAGAATCAAGCGATCACGGGAAAATTTCATTTCCGATTGGGATAAACCTAAAGTGTTATACAAACATTTCCGGGTTTTTAAATATTGCAAACAAATGAACCAATACGAAATAATTCGCATTGCATGGGGTAAATTTAAAAAACGCTGAAGTATGTTAAACGGTTTTTCAATCTAAACTGAAAAAGACTGGATTTCCAAATGTTGATGATCAATAACAGAATGCTTTTGATTCTCTTAGCCATGTAGGGCCGTGCCACCACATAAGATTGTCAATCAAGTCTCCATAAAAGATTCCACGACTTGCCAAATCGGCGGGGTTGTCTCTGGAATCGACATAAAACCAATTTTCATTCCCAACTTTCTTTACAATCAACGCCACTCTATTTTAGACAAAGGTTGGTCAATGATACGGGGTTTTTCGCCATTTAATAAGGGTTAAGGGGTTTAAACTTTCGTCTCAATCTGTCTTGTCTTTCCAAATTTGTTGCATTATAATTTTTCCCACAAAATTTTTAGAGAGAGCCAACCGGCGGGGTCAAATAGCTTAGCTATTTCCGACAAGACAGCACGCTTAGTCACAATATCCCTCCCTGGTTACGAAACTAGTTTAAAATAAAAACTATCTTTATCAGCGTTTCATCGCAGCCCTATGGAATTTTCACATCCGTGGTAAGAATTTTTGGATAAACATTTCCTCCAAAAAGAATATCCATACTGGTACATTTGACATCGGTCTTTGTTATATCGGGGAAATTAGAGCTTACCATACTAGAGAGAGAACACGAGCGCAAGCGACCGGTTATTTTCTCAACAGCATACACCAATATCTCAGCGAGATTTCTTTGAGCTATTAAAACTCAAATTCTTTCGCGTGAGATTCTCTAATATCAGAAATCGATTCAAGAGTTTTGAAATAAGCTGTCAAAAAGGGTCCACATCCTTCCACCTCGGAGTTTTCGGACACAGTTTTTTGACTGTTCCCAGAAACTCAGAGTGTTTTCGGGTAACTTTGTAACGCAAATGTACACTAACATAACGTGATAAAATACTTCTGGGGTAACTTCGAGTAATGAAAGATTCGTTACACAATCGTTTATGGTTTGCTGTAAATTCTTTATATTTTGGCCAGTCTTTTGGGTAATTGGTTTAATACCTAAAAGAGTTCGTAGCTGTTCATTTATAAGTGCCCCTTTATTCTCATATGTGTCAACTAATTTCATAGCCATCATTAGTTAACGGAACAGTATGTATGGCGTCATGGGCATCTTTTGCCGTTTTTTGCAAAAGATAGTACAGTTTTTGTACAGGGCTCAAACGGGGATTATTACCATACAAGGCTTTTATAATCCCCATAGAAAATTGGAGTATCGCAAGGGGGTAAATGCATAATGGGCATTGAGTCATTACTCAATTCCATGGTTTTTTTAGCCCGTGTAGCGGATCTCAAACGGCTCAAATTCTCCGTAATCATCGAAATGCCACGGACGTGGGAGCTATAAGAAGACATATACCTCGATTAAATTTCCACTATCTGGGGACCTTTCACGCGCTCCGCCTAAATCGATAAGGAATCGTATTCCACCCGAACAGCTTCCCATAAACGGGTAAGTTCTTTTTCGTGACTACCTAAGGATCCAATAGTGTGATCCGCTACGGGTATAATGGATATTAAAGCCTCGAATCCAGCCAAGCGATCGGCATTTCGAATCAAAGCGGCCAAATCCATTTTCAATCTAATGTTGTAAGCGTAACAAATTTAAAAAAAAAAGAAAACAAAAGTTCGAAAATATTTTCTTTCACTAGAGTAAAAACTTTAAAAAAATGTAGGGTAATTCTTCAAAGTCTACTGACAAATTGATTTGAATTCAAAAAAAAAAGATTTAAAGATTTTAATTTTCCGAAATAATAGAATAAAAAATCGATTTACTTCTTAAAAAACTAACAAAATTTAAAAAAGTATAGTAATTTTTCAAAAATTACTTATAAAATCAATTTTATTTTACGAAAATAATAATAAAGATGCGGGTAAAATTTGCAATTCTGTATTAAAAAATACAGTTTTATAAAAATCTAACAAAATATAAATATAAAATGCACAAATTTATTGGTTACACGGGTTCGGATAGAAAAAATGAGTAAAAAATGCACTTTTAAGACTAAAATTACACATGCACCGGTTTATTCGAATAATTAAAAAAGCACCACTAGTGTCTTGTGTGTGACAATATAAAAAAAGGAAAAAACAACCACCAAATGAAATGAGTAACAACTAGCGGTATTCTCTTATTTAAAAATAATATCGCACTCACTGGGTATAAGGGAATAATTAAAAAAAATGTTTGTTTATATTATTAATAATATTAAAAAACACTGTCACTGAATATTCACACAAAAAAAAATATATATATATATAAAGGGTTTCCGTCTGTTTTGATTGACAATAAAAATTGTTTTTTGTATATTCTCTTTGGGGTAAAGAGAATATTTAAGCCTGGATGAAAATCAACAAAACAACATCCAATATGAAAATTAATGGAACACACTCGAATAAAATAAATGCACTGAATAAAAATATTTATTAAAATCTGTTAAAAAAAATCGAGTGAACTTCTTTTTTTTTGTGTTTTGCCGACGGGATTTTCTATATTTCTTGTAAAATTTCTTTTTTTAAAGGATTTTACACGAGCATTTTTTTATGTGTTCCTTTACTTGTGGATATGTTTTTTTTTGTTTAACACACTTTTTATATATTGTCACACAAGTTTTGGATTTATTTATTTTTTTTTAATTTTTATTCACTTAAAAAAAAAACGTACCTTGAATTTATTAGGGTTTATTAAAAAAATATAAGGGTTGGTTTTACCATTTTGAAAAGCAAAATACAAAGGGATTCAAAAAACAAAATGGGGGTTGATTTACACAATTGGTTCGTTCTGAAAAGAAATATTTCCGTGAAATTATTGCAAGGACTCGGGGGGTTGAATATCCGGTTCGAAGAACCAAAAAATGTTTCCTTGAAATATTTATCCTCGGAAATTTTAAATAATAATAAAAAAGAATTAGTTTTGTTATCACAAAATGGGGTTTTTTATTATTATCCTTTTCAGTAGTATAGCACGTACGTACCGTTCTTATCGGGTTCAAAAGAGTTGGTAAATTTAAAGAGTAAACAAATAAAGGGAATAGGCAACTGATAAACACATCGATACAGCCCACTGAACAGTAAATGTAAGCTTTTTACATATGCGCATAAACAGGAATTAAAAAGAGGGAAAAGAAACTAAAAATCAATCCTGTTTACGCGTAAAGTGCTGAACACACCTATTGTTAGCATAACGAAACTTATTTTTTTCATGCTCTTGGCATTTTACTCGTAGCCTTTGAGATTGGTTTCGTTAAGCTAACATTTCATTACTCTTGTATCCACCCGCAAATAAGATACGTTGTTACTCTTTTAAAACCCCGAAGAAATTTGTTTTATAAATAAATTAAAGTTATTTTTATAAAGTTATTAGAAAAATCCTAACCCGCATTTATTATTTTCTTAAATTTTTGGGGAACATTATTTGAGCAAAACATTTTTTGGTCCTTCGAACCGGATAAATTTACTTGATTTTAATTTTTGCGAAAATAATTTCCTCGAAAATAATTTATTTTCAGCTCGATTTATTTTGAATTTTTTATTGGAATTCCTGAAGAGGATTAGGTATATTTTAAAATTCCCCTTATCCCTGTAATTTTTTTTAAAAAAGGTACGTAATTTGAATTATACAGTGTTTAAATAAATAAAAGTGTAACAATATAAAAAAGTGAAAATATATACATTGATTCCGTGTTAAAACGAAGTAAAATCTACCAACAAAGCAAGTGTATAAAAAATCCGCTTCAATTTTGTTGATTTTGTTTGTGTGCTTTTTTTACTTACAAAAAATATTGAGAAAAAAGAAAAAAAATCCTTAAATAATTTTTTCTTTTGCCTTTAATATCTAAGCCGTTTTTTGCGTCTGTTTAATTCTCTCTTTTTCTAATTGCAAATAAGTGTTTACCCCCCGCATCCCAATATATTAAAAAAGAATTAAAGAGAATATAGCTTAACATTAACTCGTTGTTTTTCTATTAAGCAAACGGACGGACAAACTAAAATAAAGTTATAAATTAATTTTTATTTTACTCGCGAAAATAAATTTAATAAATCAAATGACTCGAGTTTTTTTTTAATAAATAAAGAAGAAAACATTGTAAAAAAAATATACTGTGAAAATAAACAAGTTGACGTTCATATTGTTGTTGTTGGTAGTATCTATTGTTTTTATTGTTACACTCATTACATTAGTGTTGCAACATTTTGAATTGAACGAATAATCGAATAGTGTTTTTTTTTTGTGAAAAGTGTTAAAAACTTTATTTTTTTTCCCGTGATTCGTAGTAAAACAAAAACACAATTGATTATTTTGAAAGATTATTCGATTATTTTTCGTAATTTTATAATTTTCCAATTTTTAAAGAAAATTAATTTACCCGTTACGAGTACTCGAAGTGATATATTGCAACACTTTTGTAAATTAAGCTTTTTTAAACCATTTTTTACAAACAAATGAATTTACACCGAGAAAAATAATTGTATCAAATAAATTTAAAGTAAAATTTATCCGAGTTTTTCGAATTTTTTAACGAATAATCGCTCTCATGTGTAAAATTATTTAAATATAATTGAATATTTTTTATATATTTTGATATACCTTTGCATTTTTGATAAATTTTACCATTTTTTTATCAAATTGAATTGAAGGTTTTCAAAGTTTTCCCGATATTTTGAACAATTTGATTAAAATTTATATTTTTGTTTGACATTTACCCGTACGTTAAATAATTATATTTCATTTCTTTTTTCTACTTATTTTAAACATTTACACATAATTTTAATATCTCGTGTTGAATTTTTTAAATCTCGGTTTATGGAAATGTCCGATATTAACGAGTTAGTTAAAACTTCTGATCGCTTGAGTGAATTTGAATCATTTATAACCGCACTCCCTCCAGCGGATCATAAAATTGGTTCACTAAGCGCACATGAAAAAGAATTAAATCGTTTATGGGAATCAGTTCAGGCATCTTATGATTCATTACAACTTGATTCTGAACCGAATAAAAGGATGCTCAAGGAAATAAAAGATACACTCAGAAAAAAGATAGTAGAAAAATTTGTAAACGGTTTTCAATCCCACTTTACTATTTTTGTACTGATTTTTAGTAAAAAAATTATTATTTAGCAAATCTTTTTGCTATTTACATTTTACAAATTACAGAGTTTTTGCAGAATATCGACAAATTTTCGTTGCTAATTTCAGAAATCATTTTACAAATTTTTGAAAACCGATTTGATAAAATTAGCAAAAAAAAATTACTACTTTTTAAAAAGTCGATATTGATGGAAATGTTATTTCTAATAATTTAAACTTAAATTGCCCTAAAATGTTACATAGAATTAAAAAAGGGATCGGGAGTGAAGATACCGACTCATGTCTAAAAATAGGACATCCACTAAAAATAGCACTAAAAAGTTTTTTTATTTCTAAAAATCAGCCCTAACAACAATTTAAATTTCACCTTAAAAGTAAAAAAAAATTGACTAAAATATTTTTCAAAACAGAAATTACCAAATTAAAACAAAATGATAAATTCGTTTATGTTTTAAGAATTTTTAAGATTTTAAAGCCTTTGATTTTTTTCTTATTTTGTATAAAACATCTTTAAAAAAATATAATTAAAATTTTTGATGCTCGATAAAAAAAATAAATCTAAAACTTTGTACTAATATTAATAGTATTTAGTAATTTTTTTTGCTGATTTTAGCAAACAGATTTTGAATTCGACTTTACAAAAAGTCTACTAAAATTTAGTAGCGGCTACTAATTTTTCTACTAATTTCATTGTACTACACGTCAGCAGACATGTGTTGCTAAGATTAGCAAAAAATACCGCTGGGCTCAAATTAGCAGAATTTCCCGTAATAACAGCAAAATTTTCAGTTGCCATTACAGACTTTTTTGGTGAGTGTAGGTATATACACTACCTTTACTCGCGTTTCCTTTGTAACCGAAATTTTAGAGCATTTAAAAACAGAAAAGGCTAGAGAGTTTAACAACAGAAATGGCTAGAGAGTGACATAAACGCTCAAATGGGAATTATTTTTAGTATTCCTTCAATAGATCGCGAAACTGGCCCTAATATTAAAAAATTACAACGCACTATAAACGATATAATCTCAAATCTTTCTCTGCTTAAAGTTACCCCGGAAATGATATTCAACGTTATTTTCGTGTATGTTCGTTCAATTAAATTGCTTGAACACACTTTAGGTCTTTGGGAGGAATCTGTGAAACGCAACCCCGATTTACCCGAATGGGATGAAATGGATAAATTTGTATCCGCCTGGTATCAAACCCTTGAACCCGTTATTGATATTAGACGTTCACAACTAGATCCCACTCAAAATCAGTCTCGATATACGACTCCCGTTAACCCGAAGAAATCTTTTAATGATTCAAAAAGAATAAATAGTTTGGCGACAAAGACGAACACAACTCAACCCGTAAATAGATGTGTTCTTTGTCAAGAACACCATCCTCTTAGATTATTTTTTATTTTATTTACTTATTGTTAAATATTTTATCTATGTTTACAATAATGTTAATATGCTTAATAAAGAGTTTAGTCACATTAGACTTTTCAACTTAGATATATTTAATTTCCTAAAAATATTTTTTACAAATTAAGGAAAATTTTCAAAAACCTTTAAACAAAAAAACAAAAAAAAAATTTTAATAAAAGCGGGAAAGTGAATAGTTAAAAGTAAACTTGTCAAGGACATAAATTATTAATATGTTAATAAGTAAAAAAGTTCTCAGTAATAATATTTAATTTATCCTTAACTAGTTTGATATTAGAGAGTGAGTGGAGACGACATGTTGAATAGTGAAATGGTAGATTATAGAACATTTTCAGCAGCTTGTTTTGACAAACTTGTAGTCGTTTTAAGTGGCAGTCAGAGGTGTCGTGCCAAGTGGGAGCTGCATAGAATAACATTGCATGAATTACTACTCTTAATATCATAATTTTATTCTCAATACTGAGATCGGCTCTTACATTATGTTCTACATTTTTGGGACAAAATGATGATCAGCGATTATCAACAGTGAAAAGACTAAAGTGTTGTACCAATTGCCTTGCTATCTCTCATGAATTTAAGCCTTGTAAAAGCATTCACGTTTGCTTTTTGTGTAAACAGAAGCATCACTCGCTTCTTCACAGAAGTAATCAACTTGTAAGATCAACTTCTGGTAGTGTTTCTCACCAAAATATTCCGCATTACTCTTCTGGTATTACTAGAAACACGAATGTTTCTCCCCAGAGTTCAAGTCAGATCTCTTTAAACCCTGTTGATAGACCGTCTGCTTCCACAGACATTAGGTCTTATCAAACTTTTAGGAAATATCATTTGTGATGTCGGCACAAAAGATTTTCTAAGTTCAACCCGAGCATTAATTGACCCCTGTTCTCAAGCAACTTTTATCACGAAACGGTTGCAAAAGAAACTTTGTATCCCTACTTTTTGAAATTTCCGGTATTCGCTCGACCGTTTCTGCCACTTCATAAAAAAGATGTTTGCTTTCGGTTGGTTCCCCAATTGACCCGAATTTCAGGATTCAGCCTGAACCCCTACAATCGGTTACTTCATTTTTTAACCATGTTGAGCTAAACCATCAACTTGCTCGTTTTTGGGAACTCGAAGAGGTTCCTCCAGTTTCCCGAGCAACTGAAACCGAAGACATTTGTGAGAAACTTTATCGATCCACCACGTATAGAAATTCAGATGGTCGATATGTAGTTTCTTTACCATTTAAACCCGATTTTCCCACAAATTTGTGTTTAGGCAACTCTCGGAATATAGCTCTTTCTCAATTTATGAGAAATGAAGCAAGGCTTCCGAAAAACCCTGATTAAAATCACAATATGATGAAGTAATTAGCGAATATATGGTTTTGGGCCATAGCCGCGAAGTAAATCCCCCTATTAATGAATCGTCAAGTTTTTATATGCCTCAACATGCGGTTCTAAAACCCGATAGCGTTACTACGAAACTTCGAGTAGTTTTTAATGCATTAAACTCGTCGTCAAATGGCGGTCCTATTCTACAGGCTGACCTCACAGTCTTAATTCTCCGTTGGCGGTTTTATCGCTTCGTTTTTAATGCGGACATTGAAAAGATGTACCGTTAAATACTTGTACACCCCAATCAGACCACATTTCAAAGGATTCTTTTCCGTCGTAATCCTGATAAATATATTAAGGACTTTGAGATAAAAACTGTAACTTTTGGAGTAAATTGTGCCACTTATCTTACCATACGGACACTACTTCAACTGGCCCGTGATTGTGAAGCTCAATGTCTTGCTGCATCTGAAATTTTGGAAAACCATATCATAGAAGATGGTTGTAAAGACAGCGTCTATTTTAAACTCGTTTCGCAGCCAGATAGAAATGTGGTCACCAAACGTGCAGTTTTGTCTGAAATTGCTAAATTATTTGATTCCGCCGGTTGGCTATCCCCGAAAATCATAGTTGCTAAAATGATAATGCAACAAATATGGAAAGACAAGACGGATTGGATGAGTGCTTGAATTCTTCCACGTTGATTCAATGGCACTCTTTTCTCGATGATTACCCGTACATCGAGAAGATTGAAATACCCAGATGGGTTAATTTTCATCCTGATAACGATTTTCAGATCCATGGATTTTGTTATGCTTCCGAAAAAGCATATGCTGCAACACTCTATGTTCGCACCACCTCTTCCCCGTTTGAGGTACAATCGCATTTGCTTGCATCCAAAACAAAAGTAGCTCCAGTAAAATATGAGACGTTACCTTGCTTAAGCTCTGTGGAGCGGCATTAATGGCAAAAAAAAGATTTACCTTTGGACAGATTCAACCATTGTTTTGACTTGGCTTCGGAAACCCCCGTGCCATTTGCCAACTTTTGTAGCGAATAGAGTTGCAATTGAGAGAAAGGTTGGAATTGAAGACTGGTCTCACATTGTTTCTAAAGATAACCCCGCCGATTTGGCAAGTCGTGGATCTCTTGCTCGTGATTTAATTGAAAATCCTTTATGGTGGCATGGGCCAAAATGGTTATCTCAACCAAGAGATAAGTGGCCACAAAAATCGATAAATATTTATTTTCATTTGGAATGCGTTGTTTCTCATAACTCCCCGAAGAAAATAATTGATATTCTCTACCTATTTTCTGATTTACCCCGAGCAATGCAAATTATTGCATATTGGTTTCGCTGTCTTCACTTTTTGCGAACACGTAAACGTTTATACGATACTTCCGATATTACTCATGCAGAAATGAAGATCGTCTGGTTCTACTATGTCAGAAAATTTACCTTCCCGAATTTTCTAGAAGCCATATACTGTCTTTAAATTCCTTTATTGATCCGAATGGATTCGTTCGAATGAACGGTCGGCTTGTTCATGCACCCGGGCTGACATATGACGAAAGATACCTTAGAATTTTTCCCTATTCAGCGACTTTTACGGATTTGTTCGTAAAACTTGTACATAAGTGTACTATTCATGGTGGGCAGTCGTTAATGCTCCGCACAATACGAATGGAGTTTTGGGTCTCGAATCTAAAAAATTTAATTCGTAAAACTATTCGTAATTGCACTATTTGTGTATTACATCAAAAGCAATCGGGACAACAAATTATGGCCGCTTTACCTCCAGAGAAAACTTTTCTAACAAAACCCTTTACTCACACAGGTCTAGACTTCGCTGGACCTTTCGATATGAAATCCTATAGTGGTAGAAGTTGCCGTACAATAAAAGGCTATGTAGTGGTTTTCGTGTGCTTTGCAACAAAAGCAACTGGCGACATGTCTTCAGAAACATTCTTAACAGCGTTCTTCGTTTTTTCTCGCGACGAGGTTGCTCTTCCCATTTATACTCCGATAATGGGACACAGTTTGTAGGTGCTTCTAATTTACTAGAGGTAGATCAAAACATTTTCTTTCTCACCTTAAACAGCAGCTTTTTTCCCAGAGTAATTTTCAAATTGTCAAATGGAACTTTATACCCCCCGGCGCCCCTCACATGGGCGGACTCTGGGAAGCCGGCGTTAAAAGTTTTAAAACCCACTTAAAAAAGATCTCAAACGCTCAAAAATTAAATTTTCCACTATGCTAACTAGGACAGAAGCTTGCCTAAATTCACGGCCCTTATCTCTAATGAATGAAAACCCACACGAAATTGTTTCTCTAACACCCAGCCATTTTCTAATTGGTGCACCGTTATTATCTCCTCCTGAACCCAATTTATCCGATCTGTCACTTAGTCACGCTAATAGGTGGCGGAAGCTAAAAATTGTTCACCATCAATTTGCTCTTCTATGGAAGGAAGAGTATCTGAAGGAACTCCACAGACATGTGAAGTGGAAATATCCAAAAAGAGTATTTCAAGAAGGAGATATTGTTGTTATTCGTCAAGACAATTTATCGCCAAATGAATGGAGGTTAGGGCGCGTAGAAAAGCTCTGCAACGGTCCCGATAGCAAAGTACGCGTCTGTGATGTAAGAACAGCTTCAGGCACTTTCACTCGGCCTATTGTGAAGCTTGTTCTTTTACCTGTATCTGAACAAAATTAATTCGTTGATTTTGTTTATCTCTTCTTTTTGTTTTTCCCCAGGTAAAAAATGTCTGATTCCTCACAGCGCCTCAATGTTCACCGACCAGCAACTGACAACCCGACCCCAGCTAACACCACTGACGAAGCATCAGAGCGAAAAGGACCATCCACTGCGAAAGTGCTTCTGTTTCAAGCGAATGTCGGTGAACGAGAGGATCCAGACGGTAAACCGATTAAAGTATTGCTTCAATTGTTTAGCAACCACACATTTGTGGCGAAATTGTGATAGTCGTTATCGTTTTCTAGAGTGTTTAGAAGAGCACCATACTCTTTTACATCGTTCTGAACACCAACACAAACAACAAAAAGAACGATCACGTAAACAACAGTCAAAACAATCACGTAAACCACAAAAACGGTCACGTAAACAACAACAACAGTCAAAACAATCACGGAAACCACAACAACGATCCCAGCAACAACGTAGAAACGAAAATCAACGACCATCACAATCATCGCTCTATGACACCACGCCTAAAGCGGCTACTTTGTCCACTCCGGACAAAGTTTTTAGTTTCTTTTTAAAAATAATATTTCTTCAATTTTTAATTTATTCTTCTTTTATATTGAATTAGTATTTTTTTTCTTTGAAAATTTTAAATTATTTTTTTTATTATATTTTTCTATTTTAATATTTTTAATTCATTTTTTCTTTGAATTTATTTCAAAAAATTAATTGAATTAAAAAAAACGAATTGTTATTTAGTTCTAAGTTTTTTTTGAATTGTATTTAAATACCCGAATAACGTACCTCGCACTTACTCCTTGGCTCCTCTTGGTGAACCCGTGCAAGGGGGGCGGATGTTGACGCGTAAAGTGCTGAACACACCTATTGTTAGAATAACGAAACTTATTTTTTTTTATGCTCTTGGCATTTTACTCGTAGCCTTACTCTTATATCCACCTGCAAGTAAGGTACGTTGTTACTTTTTTAAAACCCCGAAGAAATTTATTTTTATAAATAAATTAATGTTATTTTTATAACGTTATTAAAAAAATTTTAACCCGCATTTATTATTTTCTTAAATTTTTGGGGAACATTATTTGAGCAAAACAAATCCTATTATCCAATTATTGTTATTTTCAATCAACTTTAAAAATAAAATTCGTTTAGTAGTTGTGTGCAGTGAAAGTAATAAATTATTTAGTGAATATATTAGAAAGTTGGTACAATCTATTAAATTGATTTAAAAAATATAGATATTCAAAAATGATGACTACAAATACGGTTATCCTGATCAAATATGTTATTTAATTAGGGTTTCAGTAGAAGCAACCGAATTGTGGATTGTATTTATTATAGACGCCACTAATGATTGGTATTGATAAACAAATTTTATAATATACTTGTTTTCCTAACAAATTATTTAAATTCAAAATTAGCCATCAAAATTTATAAGTGTTTGTGGTGTAGTGGGTAGAGAGGTAGCTCAGTACTCCGAATTTCCGACTTCAAATCCCGGAAAAGGCAAACATTAAAAAAAGGTTGTTTTTTTTAATTAAAATAAAATATTTGTTAAAGTGAATAATGGATGATTGCTTGGATGGATGAAATCTGGGGAATGAGACGATTCGTTTACCCTGAACAAATCACCAGATTATTTTGTTCTCAGTAAATACCAGGAAAAACAAATCCAAATGAAAAAAATAAAAACAAAGACGAAATAGAATTAATAACAATATTTGGATTTATTTAACAATTTGGAAATACGTCTTACCAGTTGAATGATCATGAGACAGTATACTTTTTTGTTCGGACGGAAATAGTATGTACGACCCTTGACTATCTGATTTGACGTTTAATTTTTAGCATATTTGACGTAGCAACAGTGAAATATGGTATCAAATTCTATTTACAAAATTTGGTAACGCGGACAGATATTTGTAGGGATTACATGACGGGGTTAGTGAATTTTGGCATTAACATCACTGCCTCTCTTGCAGTATGCAAGCAATAGAAATTACGGGATATCTCAGCGTTGTTGATACTTTTTCTGCGAACATTTCTTAATCTATAATTAAATAATTGGAATATTATTTATTAATGCCAAATGGATAATTGAACTTATGTAAATTAAAATTCCAAGTAAATTTAAAAATATAATTTTCATTATCAATAATTTTACAATTCGTTAAAAAATTATATAAATTATATGAACATAGAAAAAATATAGCTTATTTGAGATAGGTTTTCTGTAAGGATATAACTAAATAAGTTTGGTATTTTGCTTTTGTTGGATAGTGCGTATTTATCTGAGAACTAGTTTTCGTGTATTCATATCGAACTTTCTTAATAGATACAAGGATATGTTCATTATGGAAAAAAATGGATTTAATTTGAGCAAGGACCATATATTGTCCATCTGAAAATGTTGCTTTGAGCAGTCGGCAAACCTGTTTTTAAAATTACTTACTCACGAATGACCTTTGGGTACAGATCGACCCCGATGATTAGGTCAATTCCAGAAGTCTCATAAAATTTAGAATTGGACAGAAAAAGATCCCTGAAATTGTTTTTGAATGTCCAGGGAATTGAGTGAGATGGAGTTTGAAGGGTAAGACGATTGTCTACGCGGAAAGCTCCGTCTATCTTGGAGTCAGAATCAAATCTGGATTTTAGGGTCAATGGACATATGGTCTCGCTTTCTAAAGTAAGGGTTGCCAGTTGTAAATTTTCAACACATTCTTTAGAAATCCGGCTTATTGGTGAGCCGGAGTCTAAAAGACATCGGAAGGATTTGACGATTCTGATTTAAAAGGGTTGATAGCAATTTCGTTGTACTTTGCATTGGTGTTGTAGAAGCTGGAGTCCGAGAAGGAGATGATGCTGTTGTAAACTCTTCAGTAAGTCTTGGATTCATGTGGATTAGAGTATGGTGGAATTTTTTGCAAGTTTTAAAACCTGTTATTCTGAAACAAGTTCCATGAGAATGATCATGTGTCAAGCTATTAGAACAATATTTAAAAACTCTAACAGCCTGAATACATTTCGTAGCATTCATAGCCAAAAATTTTGTGCATAACCTGAGAGGATGTGGACGGCTGCAAATTCGGCATATTTAGGCGTTGTAATTTGGCGTTATCAGCTTATGAGTTTTGGCGACGATTCCTCTTATTATTGTTGTTGTTGTGGGGTTTTCCGGACAAATTTCTAGGCATGATTACTGTAAAGGATCAATGAAAAGGGGGACTAGGGGCAGGGACGAATCAGTGTATCTTAATCGGAATTTAGTACTACTAGTTTTAATATTCGTCTCGTAATTATGCCTCTCTGAGTGAGAATGTCGTCAACTTTTACTCGATGATCTGATCCAAAATAAGTTTTTGTTATTCTACCAAGATGCCAGGAGTTAGGGGGAAGATTGTCGTCTTTTATAACGACTAGGGTATTTTCCTTCAAATTTTCTTCTGGCTTTTGCCACTTTATTCGCTTTTGTAACTCCTTTAAGTACTGATTTTTCCAACGAGGGCAAAAGTTTTTTGGACCAGTTTCAACCTTTGCCAACGGTTTATTATGGATGCGGCAGAATCATGAATTTTTGAATCTATAGGGGTCAATATTGGAGACCCAATAAGAAAATTTCCTGGAGTTAATGCTGAAAGATCGGAGGGATCTTGGGAGAAGGCAGACAATGGTCGTGAAGTCAGACAAGCCTCAATATTGGACAACAAAGTAGTGAATTCCTCAAAGGTGTATTTATAGCACCCTGAAACTTTACGAAAATGAGATTTGAAGCCTTTGACTCCCGCTTTCTATGACCGCCCATGTGTGGATCGCCTGGCGGGATGAAATGCCAGGTTATATTTTGATGGCCATAATTAGCAGTAATTGCCTCATGCGAGGCTTGCAGAAACTCTCTAGCTATGTAGAGGTGGAAAGATCGGACATGCCTTCCAAATGTATTGCCTTTACATACGTATCCTTTAGTAATGCGACAAGCGCTACCGGAATAGCTTTTGATATCGAAGAAGGCTGCAAAATCTGGCCCCTTGTGGATGAAAGGACGAGAAATTTCGGTTCTCTCAGGAGGTAAAGCGGCCATAATATGTTTCTGGCACCTTTTTTTATATAATATGCAAGGCTTGCATTTATTAATTAACGTTTTAATTAATTTTTTGACTTTAGGAATCCAGTATTGGGCCCGCAAAATCCGGAGAACCAACTGGTTACCTCCATGAAGAGTAACGTCATGAACAAATTTGACTAAAAGTCGAGTGTACTGACTGTTATATGGAATTATGATTGGATGTCTTTCGTTGAAAGAAAGATTTAAGCCTACCACAAGATCGAACAAGGCCATCTTGAGATATGAATGAATTGAGATTCAGAATTGGGCTGCAGGAGGATATTGACATTTTGGATGATACAGCTTTATACTCGTTTGAATAGTAAGCTTTCTGGCTCATGAATATAGGGCAGTCCCGTGTAACGATGATTTCGGGGTTGGATAAAGTAATAGATTCTTTGACGATGTTAGATCGAAATTTTGGATATGTGCGATAGAAAAATCTATACACATAAGTCATGACACGCAACGCTTTTGAAAAGGAAGAAAATCTGTTCAAAATATATTAAAACTTTGAAAATATGCAAAATTTACCTTTATAGGTTTTTTTTTTCGAGAACGGTGTCCTCGATTTGCGATGAGTCTAGACCAGGGCAAAGATCCAATGAATTTCGAAGCCACAACGGACCGTGCCACCATAAATCGCTCACAAGTAAATCCTGAGGAGGCACTCCACGAGTTGCTAGCTCAGCGAGATTAGATTCGGATGCCAATGTATAGGATCAATTATGTCAATAATTTTGGATATTCCATTAGCCACAAAAGTCATGCAGGAATAGGGTGGTTTTGATAACCCCGAGAGAACTATACTAGAGTCTGTCCAGCAAAAAATGCTGTATTTAGCGACATCTAGTTTTGGAACAACAGTGTCAAATATTTTGGATAACAAAACAGCACCACACAACTCAAGTCTTTTTAGAAAATGGTTTAGCAATGAAATAAAACTTGTCTGACATAGCATTCCAGCGAATACCTAACATTTGTTCTGTGCTACTGTCATTGAAAACAAGGAAATCTTCATACAACAAATGGTCAGCCGGAATATCAGAAAGGATTACCTTAGAAATGGAAGTCCACTTTCGCAGGAAAAATCCAGCGGATTTTAGAGCCAGGATGAGCTCATTTTTCGACTTAATTGCCTTTGAAATACTATTGGCCTCCACAAGGACATCATCAACATACATGGAATTGCGAAAGATATCGCTGATATTTTGATAAATGGATCTGCTAGCTTTAACATGATCCGAATGGCCAGATATGGTGCACAATTGACACCAAAAGTTACAGTCTTAAGTTCATAGTCTTGAACTCCATCCCTTGGATCTTTTTGAAAAAGGATACGTTGAAAAGATGTGTGCTCCGGATTGACAAGGATTTGTCTTTACATTTTCTGAATATCCGCATTGAAAACATATCTAAAAAATCGCTTGTTGTGTTGCAAAAGAGTTTAGTCAGATTGAAGAATCGGGCCGGTATGTAAAATATCTCTAAGACTTAGACCATTGGAAGAATAAGCAGAAGTATTGAATACTACACGGACTTTTGTAGTTGTGCTCTAAGGCTATATCACCGCATGATACGACAAATAATAATGCATTGAATTGTTGGACAAATTGGGAGAATCAACTTTAAACATATGGTCTAAGTGAATATATTCTTTAATGACTATGTCGTATTCTTCCTTAAGAACTGGGGTTCGAACTAATCTGGCTTCATTTCTAAAAAACTATGAACTATGTCTAGACTGACCAATGGTTAACCTGTCAGGGTAACCAACCTTCTATAGGAGAGAGAAAATATATCTACCATTGTCGTCTCTTTTTGTGGTCTTTACAGACAATTCCTCGCAAAACTTATCGGATGACGACGAAAAGCTTTTTCGAGGAAGATCCTCCACCTCTCAGAAGCGTGAAATCTCTTTTGCTAAAGAGGTTTCACATGCAAATGAAGCAACCATGGAATAAGAAGGAGATGAAGTTAAGGAAACTGGACCTGTAAGTAAGAACCACAAACTTTGTTTTTTACTCCCTGATACATAATAGATGGGAACAAGCTAACTGAATCTGAGGAAGATTCGAGAAATAGGATGAGTCGACTAACCTGGATGGAAGATTACCAACTAGTCTAGGGACAACTAGGGCAGTCACAGAGACTTGGACATCATTATGTAACGTAGAACTAAAGGCCAAAGAACATTCGCGTTGAACTTTAGCAGAAACTGAATTATTTTAACCAAAAATTTGTGCACTTGTAGGCCTAGACGGTAATTTCAAAAGGTGAAAAAGATGTTCTGATATCAAAGTCCCTTCAGACCCTGAATAAATTAGAGCACGTGATTTGTATTTCAGGTCCAAATGACAGATATTCACCGAAGCAGTACCAAGTAGTACCCCTCGGGAATTTGTGGCAAAAGAAGATTGAACCACGCCCCATGAACCCGTTTGAGTGGACTGTATAGGAATTTTATTTTTGAAAGGTGCTGAATTCGGGTTCAAACTTGAATTGGGGTGATTCTGGGTTAACTGTGTCAACGATGGACTAGAATCCCTGTGCAGAAGTGAACTGTGACGTTTCCCACAAGTAAAACAGTAGTGTTTGCTTTTACAATTCTGTTCTCCATGAGTTTGTGAGCAGCAATTAAAGCACACTGTTTGCCTTTTAACTTCTGAATATATCTGATCGTAATTCATTTTGAGAAAACGAGGACATTTGCGAATCGTATGGAATTCATTTCGGCATAACGAACAATTTGGACTTAAATATTTTTTGATTGTGTGGAAAATGTATTTTTGGTATTAGAGTTAACCTTCTTTGAACTTGAGACTTGTACAAAAGCTCTCGCTTTTATATCAGCAGCTTTGGAATTGTACAATTTTCGAGATTCGGATACCGCCTCTAAAGTTCTGTATCGATCGGACAGAAATGCATCAAGCGTGGACCACTTGGTAATGCTTGTCTTATAAGGAAAGCTTTGTTCCCAGAGATGGAGAGAAACATCTGGTAGTCGGTCAGTACAAATTAGAACAAATAATGGGTCCCAGCTATCTACATCAATGTCGTACACTTTAAGACCAGCGATACACGAATTCATATTATTTTGAAGCAGCTTGATATCCGTTGCTGACTCGGATTTGATAAAGGGAAGATTCAATAAAGTTCTTATTTGAAGGTTGACTAGGACCTTATGATTATCATACTCAGCACAAAGATTTTTCCAAGCCAAGTCAAACCCACGATGACTTAATGGACAATTTCTGGGCCGCACCTGAAGTTTTCTGCGTTAGGTGAAGAAGCTTTTCTATCTGACTAAGTCGACTACTTTTGATATAGACGGCTTCAAATAGGTCACGAAAAGTGGGTCACATTTGGTACAAACCATCGATAGTCGGAATATCACACGGTGGAAGGTGAAAATTATTAAAAGTCGACTGTTGACTAGTGTCTGTGTCAGCTGATTCTGTTGGAGTACTGGGATGAGCTTTACGTATCGACGTGAATCGCAATGAGTCATGAAGCTCCGATAATTTGGTGAGGCAAACACCATAAGTTATATAAGTACTTTTGTACTTTTCCTTTATAGCCTTAATGCTCACCGGGTCGCCTTCATCCCCTGAATCTGTCGGTTCGTTATTTGCATCGATCAAAAATTTCTCATATTCAGCCTTCAGCCGAGACCATATAGATTGTAATTCAATCGCACGAGTCGAATTTGTGGGCTGACGATTATCAGCAATGTCAGCTTCGAATTCGACCAAGCTATGGGCTATCCGAATAAAATTATCAAGAGACATTCTTATTCATATGAACCCGAAAAAAACGATAGAATAAAGCGAGAAACTATTGAATTATAATTAAAATTACAAATATTGAACAGGATGCGGAATTTAGCCGACCAGATAAGTGTATAAACTTTCAGACAAAGAATGATGGATTCACCAAATTTTTAACCGAAGAAGACTTTTCGTTAAGTATGGGCTTGCTGTACCGATAAAGGTTCGAAAGGCAACTTTAACGAGATTCAAATAACAAAAGTTGCGTAAGTAACCAGCAATTAAAAATCCAATCAAATTTTTCAAGGAAAGAAAACACAGTCGAACCAAATCCAATACATACAACTTGTGTGTTTTGATTTGCAATGGAAACTGTTGCCCAACGATAGAAAAACCAATGTGAAATTATTGAAAAACTAAACAAACCGTTTATGTAAAAACTTAATGAGCGAAAGTGATTAATTTATTGTGCGTTTATAACTATAAAACAAAGTAAACTAATTTGTTATCCACGGCAGAGAGAGTTGCTTAAGCACTGTAAAATGATTACAGTCTTTTAACCGACTGAATAGCAAATGAAAATATAAAAAATGAAATACGGTCTATTTTTTTCTCAGTGTAAAAATATTAGAAGATATGTTTCGAGAAAAAAAAATTAAAAACCACATCCGAACAGGATCACAAAAGAGAAGCGCACAAGTTTTATATAAGTAATTCACAAGTTTATATTATTATAAAAAATTTTCTCCACCGAAATTTATTTGTAAAAAAATTAATCGCGAATGTATTTAGCGATTATTAAAAATTGTTAAAATAGGTTTTAAATATTAGAAATGTTGCAAATGTTTCACAGTAAATAATATCAAACTTCGTTTCGAACAATTTTCATCAATTTTAGGCAAAATTATAAATTACAACATGCCCTTTTTTAGTTCAATAGGCGATATGTTGTTTTAAAATTGGCAAAAGTATCTAGGAAAACAGAATAATAAAAAAACAATAATGTTCATTGACCTTATATGTAAAGTAATCCTCCTATCAGAAAATGCCATCAATTTTGCGATTGGCCCCTAATGTCAGTTCTGTTTTGACATTTGTGTAGTAAACACGTGCGAAATACATGTAAATAAACAATGTTACGCTACACTGCTCCAGAACGCGGAATATTGGTGACTATTTATTTGAGCAATAATGAAGATGATTTTTCATCAAAAATAATCATGAGTGATGAGGCCCATTTCCATCTTAGCGGGTACGTAAATAAGCAAAATTTACGCTTCTGGGGCACTGAAAATCCGCGTGTAACCCACGAAGAGCCATTACACCCGCTCAAAGTCACTGTATGGTGTGCTGTCATCGGACCTTTTTTCTTCGAAGACGTCGCGGGCCAAACGGTTACTGTGAATGGTGAGCGCTACAGAGAAGTGATCAAGGAGTTCTTTTTGCCGAAACTTGATGAATTGGGATTGGAAAACATGTGGTTCCAACAGGACGATGCAACGCCACACACTGCACGTGCCACAACCGATATGCATATGATGCTGATTTTATTCTACAGTGAATTTTGTTGAATTATTAAAAGTGAACAAGAATTTTTGTGTATGATTAAATCAAGAAAAAAGTTGATTTTGCAATTCTCTGAATTACAGCCAAAAAACATCGGAAGGTTATTTTTGCCCCACCTTGTATGTTCTTATATTTTTTTTCAATAATTCAAATGTAACAAAAAAAAAATAAAAATAGACAAATAATGGATGAAGTAAATTATTGGAAAAAATGAGAGACTGGATATAAATCTGCTTGCGTCTGTATGCGTGTACAGAGCAACGAAAATAAATAGTTAAGCTACTGTAAGAGCTTATCGTAAGTACATGTACTTAATATGTACTTAATATATGTAGCTATGGAGTGAAAGAAATTAAGAGATTTTAAAGGGAATTAAATCTTAAGAGCGAACAATGGAAAAAGGTTAAGGAAGATGTGTATGGAAAAAAACGTTTAATTGGTAAATAAATGAAAGAGCCTGTATTTTTTACAAAATTATAGTAGTATTTAAGTTAGAGAGTGTTTTGACAAAAATAAAAACTTTAAGTGAAAGGCTTAAAAAGCAAAGTTATGTTTGAAAGAAAAAGTGGTTGATATTTGAATTAGGAAAAAAAAGTGTTTTATGCGTGTGAAATAAATGTTGTGTGTGAAATAAATTAAAATAGAAATGTGAGGTATGAGTCGAGAAGTGTTAAATGAGAAGTGTATAGAATTAAAGTTGTGTTTAAAATGGAGGTAAAATGTATGAACTGAAAAAAAAAAAGAATTTGCATACATACATAATCATAAAGGCTGAAAAACCGCGGCCAAGCAAAACCATTTAATGTTTTTTTCCGTATGACCAACAAAATAGCCTTTCTACACTCTTCACTTTAAATATTTTTTTCAAATATTAATTTTCCATATTTATTGACTTTAACTCACCAAAATCACTTTAGATCCCCTTTACTTTCCTGGTCTTCCGTTTCAGCAATTCCACCCTTTGGCACTCTTGGCAGAATATTTTATTTATTCCTTTTTTTTTTAATATTTTTATATATTTTCTTAGCAGAGCCACCTCAATTTTTATATAAATATTGTATTTTCTTTTTTCTTCTTTCAAAGCTCTTATGTTTTTATAATTTTTATATTTCACTTTATTTGAAATTAACTTATTTCAATAAATTTAATTTATGGTGGTTACACGTGATGTAACATTTGGAATGAGAAATGATTATGACACGAAAACTATACTGCACTACCAAACAAATTAGAAAAAAAAAGCAAAAAACAAACCAATCTGTTGTGTTGTTGAACTGATGAGTGCGAGAAAAAACTGGTAGGTATTCCAATGAATAGATCAATCTCTGAGAAAATCCAACTGAACTGATAATCTGGTTCGATAGGACCACAATGTTAAGGTTAATAATGGATGGTTGGTTGGATGAATGAATTTTGGGGAATGAGACGACTTGTTTACTCTGAACAAATAACCAGATGATTTTGTTCTCAGTAAATATCAGGAAAAACAAATCCAAATGTTAATTCAAGTTTCAAATGCATTTTAGTTTAAAAACATTTTAAGCCTAAAAAAGGTTTATTAAAAATTTGTATTCATAATCAGTATTTTAACTAATAAACGATTTAATGTTGAGGATGGCAGCACTGTATCTCGTAATCGTAAATTTTCGTCTGACGATTTTTTTAAATTTTGGCAATAGTTTCTATTATAAACAAAATTATATTAAAAATATGACATTTTTCAAATAAAAATGGTTCTTACCAATTCTTTTGATCAAATATAGAATGCCAATTACTTAAACAAAAACAAATATCTTTTTTTGATTAAATGACAGTTTTTTTGCAAAAATTTTTAAAATGAAAATAAACACAAATCAAAAATGTCATTTTAAAGCAGGGTCGAACCAATTTTAAAATTCATTTATTTACACAAGGTTTAAAAAAGGTATTCTAAGCTAAAATTCGTTTATGAATACAATTTTAGAAAATTTTGCTTGAAATTGGTTTGAAATACTGTTTAAAATTTTTATGAATACCGCTGTATTAATATAATTACAAATTATATCCTAATACCCTAACCGAGCACTAGCAACAGAGGCCATCGGCTCGTTGTAGCGAAAACAAAAAGTATATAATTTTCTATAGAGTATTTTTCCCGCTCTACCAGAAATTCAACATGGTACAGAGTTCAGCGGCAACATTTTTCAAAGTTGCTAAAGTGTTGAAAAACATTAAATTTGGTGTATGCAGTGCTGCCACATAAACAGTGTAATTTTTTATCCCAGTTTTTGGGATTCTTAACTGTTTACCAGTTTTTTCCTGAAAACAATTTTTGTTCAAATTATTGCATTTTTTATATGTTTTTTAGTTATATGTTGCAACAATTAATAGCATATTTATTCTCTTTATTATATATTTTTACCATAGAAATGGGAAATAATGGATATGAATAGAGATAGTTGGTCAATGTGTGTGTACACACTTTAATACTTTTCATGTCACAATGTTATGTTTGAATTCGTCACAATTTTTAACACAATTGCAAATTTCTGTTGTATTTTTTTACTTTATTAGACATGTCTAATTTTCGTAAAAATAAATAGTATATTGAACAAATATTATATTTTTATATGAAAAATCTGAAAAACACATGAATAAAATAAAAAAACATTTTTTTTATGAAATAATATGAAAAATCTCTAGCATCCCAAAAAACGGCAAAAAAAATAGTGAAAATTGGTTATATGGCAGCACCGCTAAACACTACTAAAAGTTGCCGACCAAAACTCACCTTTGTTGCCGCCAAACTATGTTCTAAGAGAGTACTAAAAAGTTCGTGAGAGAGAAACATACTCTATAGAAAATTAAATTCTCTTTGGCGAAAACAGACCAGAGCCTTTGGTGGGAATTGAACCCACGACCCCCGCACTGATAAGCTAGCACGCTACCAACGTGGAATGGATGATGTAACAAGAGACAGTATACTTTTTTATTCGGACGGAAATAGTATCTACGACAATTGACTGTCTGATTTGACGTTTAATTTATAGCATATTTGACGTAGCAACAGTCAAATATGGTATCAAATTCTATTTATAAAATTTGGTAACGCGGACAGATATTTGTAGGGATTTCATGATGGGGTTAATGAATTTTGGCATTAACAATATTCAAATGTTTAAATAGTTAATATATTAAAGAAAATTAAAACTAGTTGTGGTGCAGTAAGCAAGAGTATGAACTATGAATTTGAATGCTCGGGTTCGATACCGGAAAAATCTAAAAATAAAATTTTGTGGAACGTAAAATTTTTTATGTTTCTGACTTTCAAATTTGATGCAAAATTTTAAATCGAAAATACGTATTTTTGGGTAAAGTATGAACATATCATTAGTCTGGAGTTTGTAAAAGTTCGGTACTGTTGAACACTTGATACCAGTCAGTACTTTTTAAGTGCTAACTCGATCCTACTCAATATTTATCCATTCATACAAAAACAGGATTATAATTTCAGACCCAGGGTTGTATTTCTAGAGAATTTTCGGGGGAAAATTATGTCTGTACGAGGTAATTTTGGGTAAAGTCTGGTGAAATGATAGTAAGCAAAAAAATCTCTCACAAAACCATAAAAATGCCCAAAATACTGCGAACGCACAAATCCACATTTCATACCCAAAAATAAACATCAAATTTATTCATATTAAAAAACAACTTATATATGTATATTATATATTTGAAATGGCAAATATTTCTTTACATTTTCAAATGTATTTTTCATTATTAAGAAGGAAAACTTCTTTTTAGTAAATTTTAATTTAACTTTAATTTGTTTTTTCAAAAATGTAAAACAGCTAATTTATTGGCAACAGCTGATGATTTGACAATTTTACCATTTTACCCAAACGAAAAGTACGGGTAAGTTCTGGTAAAATGAGAAACACAATTACTCTCTCATGAACGCTCTCTTTTACCCAATTTTAGTTACAAGAAACCAGGGATGGAAAACATGGTACAATTGTACTTTTTTTGGTACATTTTCACCTTGGTTGGTACCGTGGTACTACCACGGCTCATTTAGAACAATTTGAAATTTTTTTAAATTTTCAACTTATAACTTGATAAAACAACATAACATAAAGTCGACTTTTTTTAAAAGCAACTTTAAATTAAAAACCTGTTTATTTATTCAGCTATAATAGTAAAAAATAAAGTCAGTTTTAATTTGAACCGGCTCTAAATTGGTGTCACATCAAGTGTAGTGTAGTGAAGTGGCAACATTGAACAGCTGATTTTAAATTACTTCTCAAAACAAAATAAGAAAAAAGTGTATTATTGTTAAAAAGCTATTAAATGCCTTTAAATTTTTAATAGCAAATGCTGAAAAGGTTAAATTGCCCTCCAAGGGAGTAAAATTTTAAAAAAGTTTTGTGGTAATTATACGAATACATAAAATTAACGATAAATTTTGTTTTACCCCGTCAATTTATTTTTTTAAGTCTTTTTAGTGTCTAAGCAAATCTGACTACTCAATACGATAAAATTGTTAAAAAAAAAAAAACAAAAAAAAAAATTACGATAAAATTTGGTACCGTGAGGATCGAAAAAGTACAATTTGTTTGTCTGGTTGGTACAATAACAGAAAACATATTTTCCATCCCTGCAAGAAACGCTTTCTGGTAAGATTGGGTTCCCGCGGGCACCCGCGGTAACGTACGTCGAACACACCTATTATGTTTATTACAGAAAAATACAACTCTGGTAGTATTGAGTTCTCGAAAAAACGGTCGGTATTGAGTACTATATTTCCAAATACCTAATACTTATACAACATTATGCTATTCCACTTTTAAATTGATTACCCACAAAATAACGTAACCAAAATAATAGAAAATAGCGTTACCCTTATCGATAACTTGCATGGAATCAATAACGTCCGCTCTACAGCAAGGCCACTTATAATTAGATCTAGACAATTTTGAAACCTTTTAAGAATTATATTTGTTCTTTATGTATGAAAACCAAAATGAAAATTTACCAAAAATTGTTGGATTTTTGGTAAACTATATTCACTTTTTCACGACTATCGTCAACGTGTTGCAAACTTATTATTTTCTAATAAATAATGTTACAACTTTAACAAAATCAAAACAAACATAAACCAATACCGTAAAAAAATTTCGTGTTTCACTAAAAAATTAAAATCTAATAAAAATGCAATTTGGCACCAAATTTTATAACACAAAAAATTGGAGCCATTTTTCATTTCCAAAAATTGGGTTTAAATTTCATAATGGCAAAATTTAATTTTGAACTCAAATTGCTAGGGTCATTTTTAATTTTTATTTTGGGGTCCTTCTGCAATGCAAAAAGGCCCCAAAAGATGAAAATACTCCCAAAATTTTCCTTTTTTTTGAGCGATTTTTCTTTTTTGTTATGGGGACAAATTTCTTAGGGCCTCATTTCATAGCGCCATGTAAAACACATTTAAAATTCAAAAACACCAAATGAAATTAAAGATATATTTGTTAAATTCCAATAATTTTTTTTAAGTTTTTGGTATTTTTTAATTTATATTGATCTTTCTTTAGTATTAATTCTGAATTTTATTTGTAATTTTTTTAATTTAAATTGTGTTCTTTTATTTTGGAGGGTATAACCTCCACCATATATGGTGAGGGAGTATGGCATTTCGTTTGTTATATGTCGAAATATAGGTCTAAGACCCCATAAAGTATATATATTTAAAGTCGATTTAGCGATGTCCGTATGTCTGTCTGTTGAAATGGCGATCACGGCGCGAAGACGCACGCGGGGTTAATTTTTACCTATATTATTGGACATCCTCCCGAGCAGTTTGCTACTAAAAATGAGCAAAATCGATTCAGCGGTTAAAAAACTATAAGTGAAAGGTACCCTACCTCTAAATTTTCCATACAAATTGGTGTATTTTAAAACAATTTCATAGTGACTGGTACATACAATTTTTTTTCACCGCAAAATTTTTTTTCACCACAAAAAATTTTTCCACCTCAAAAATTTGTATCACCTTAAATTTTTTCCCCCCATAAAATCAAACCCAGTAGAGAACATTCTTTTAGCATATTTGTGGAGGGTATTCAAAGATTCGGCACAGCCAATTTTAAGCCTTATTTTACCAAAGATATTTTTTTCCAATGTGGAGATGTGAATTTTTTTTTTCATTTTGGTAACTTTGTTGACAATCAAATATATAAATTGTTTAGTTTTTTATTTGTTTTTCAGTGACCAATTCTCTTGATAAGTGTTTCTATTAAGGGATTCCCTCAATTCTTTCTATTTAAATAAAATAAAACACAATTTATTTCATATATAACTCGACGTTTTGGCTTTTTCCAATTTCTTTAGAAGAGTTTTTTTTGTTAAATTCTGACAAAAAAACAAAATGTTTTAACACGTTATTAAATATTATGGTATTTATAAAAATTATGTCTAATAATACTGATATAACTGTTTAAAACTTACAATCTTATTTACATGGTCAGAAAATGTTTCATTAAAACTAAAAATTAAAAACGGGACGGCACGACATAATTTTTAATAATAAATAATAATTTTTATAAATACCATAACATATAAATTGTTTTTTCTGTGTTTTTAAATTTTATTTAACAGTAAAAGTTTTTATATACGCGTTTTTATTAGGATGATTTAAAAACACGTGTTAAATTTTTTATAAAAATATGTAGTTCGGTGCTCTGGATTACAAAAATATGCATGACAGTTTTAAATCTATCGATCAGAAGAAGGACTCTGAATTGGACAATTTCTAAGTAAACGCCATACTTGGAAACTGTTTATTACCATTGGAATTTTATTTCCATTAGTGGACACTAATGCAAATGAAAAAATTTAATTACCATTTAAGGGTAATGAAATTTATCCTTTAAAAATTTAAAAATCATTTGTTTACAAACAAATTTATACGATTTGAAAATCATTAAAGTAGCTTTATAGAGAAAATAATAATATTTTCTTTTAATTGGTGCATTATTACTGGTAATCAAATTCAAAAACGTTGTCATTAATTAATGAAATCAGATCCTTAAATCATCATTAATTCAAACAATGGCAATGAAATAAATTTGATGACAATTGTTATCTATGTAATGTTAATGAAATCATCTATTAATTAGTCCAATCAATGCATTAGTCCTATGTATGGCAAACTTTAGTGTTGGTGGTTAAAAAAAAGCAAGAAACCGTTTTGGTTATTGTTCTAATGTGATCTTTTTGGCAATCAAATATATAAATTGGGTTTTCTGTGTTTTTAAATTTTATTTAACAGTAAAGATTTTATTAATATACCCGTTTTTATTCGTTAATTTGATAACTCTGTAAAATTTTTAATAAAATATGTTGTTTTTTGTACAAAATATGTTAATCAGCTCTAGATTACCAAAATATGCATGACAGTTTTAATTGGCGGCATTCTATCGATGAGAAATAAGACTCTGAATTGAACAATTTTAAGAAAACTTAAATAAACATTAAATAAATCTACAATAGATAAATAAGTGAGGGTATTGACTCTTGGTAGTAAACTACCCTTGTAGATCTTGTAGAGGTTGTAGATATAGTAAAAGTACTACCATTTACTACACTACAACAACAAAATGTATAGAACTAAAATTTACTAGGGTGTGGTTAAAATACAAGACCAAAAGGTATAGTAAATACATGTTGTACACTTACAAGACTAAAACAGCTGATCGTTTAGCAACCAAAACTAATGTTTGATTTTTTTATTTTTCACTTTGTGGTCACTATAAAAATAAAGTTAAATAATTGATCAAAATAATGAAAAACCCAACTTAAAACAAAAGCTTGAAAAAATAAGTAATAAAAGATGGACCGATAGTGAAATTCAGCAGCTATTGGTTTTTATTATTACAAGTAATAGCGTATCTTCAAGCCCAGAATCTCTGCAAATTCTATTTGGTCAATGGCATTTTGCTCTAAAAAATTTATAATTTTATATTTTACCGTAGTTATGCGCATTTTTGTTAACTTCAAATTCTTTTTGATATTTTAAGTTTTCAAAAATCAGCTGATTGATTAATTTACAATGCGGGAAGTAAATGCACGAAAATGTCGTTCACGCTTTGTAGTATAAAATCGTTGTAAATATACAAGGGTTGTAAATATACTACCAAGAGTGAAAACCCTTAGTGATTGTATTATACATATTTTATGCTGCGTGCGGGCTGACTAAATTGAAGCTAAACTAAACTAATTTTTCTGTCATACTTACCGCTTTCAAAAACTTAGGCAAAGTGTGCGGAATCTCAACTTGACATTACATTATAATCAGATCATCATCCTGAATTTTAGAATATCCATCTTTTGTCACAGCTACTTATGCGAATTTATGGAAAATAATTTGAAACCCAAAAAATTTAAAGAAATTAATTATTTTCAATTTTGAAAACAAAATATATTAAGTTTTCAAAAATTTACAATATATTTAGTTCAGGTTTTCAAATAATTTAGGTCACAAAAGACGTGCTCTAAATTGCGTTGCTAACTTTTATTTCAAAAATATATTAGTTTAGTCTCAATTCAGCCTGTTCGCATATACCCTTAATGTATGTGAATTCAAGAATATTTTTTAACTTACATGAATCATGAATCCTGATTTTGCGACACGTTTACGTCCATAAAATACATCCCTGTCAAAGCTTGTACGTACGCGAAACATTAATGGACCGTATAATCGGTTTTTGGAAAACACTACGTTTTGACTTAAAAGGGGGTTCACCGTTTTTTATCAGCCTTGAATCTATAACAAACGGTGTTGTTTATTGCTTTTATAAAAATATAAATATGTAGGCAAATAATAATTAAATAAAAAAGATCTCTAATCATATTCTTTTTTATAAATTGTTTTTCATTGCAAAGAAACATGAAATTTTTTTTATTAATATAAAATAAAATAGACAATCATCAAAGCAATGACCCAACAGTGGAAACTGAAGAGGGTTATGTTGTGGCTCTGTGGAATTTTTTAAATTTTTATTCTTTATAATTTACTAATAAAAATTTTCATGTTTCTTTGCAATAAAAAACAATTTATAAAAAAGAATATGATTATATGATATAAAATCCTATTTAAAACATTCATAAACTACTGCTGCGTTATCCAAATATTTACATGAAAATGTCACGGTCCTTTTCAGGTAGTAGTACGGCATTTTTACACCGAAGCTCCAAATTGGTTAAAATTTTGCAGAAATAGTCTAGACATAAATTTGACTAAGAACTATATAAATTTTTTCTGGTTGTGAAACAAAAATGTTCCCAAAAACACAATCGAATTCAGAAAATACTGCGATTTCCATTTATTTGTATAAAAATGTCACGGTCTATTTTTGAAAAAATATTTTTTTACTAGAAGTACTGTTTTGCAAAAAGTAATTATATTTACAAGTATTTTCTTTAAAAATTTTTTGTTGGTGATAAAAGGAGTCTTTTTGAAAAGATACTTGTTTGGAAAAAAAATTTAAAACTGCACTATTTTTGTAAAAGTGCTTTAATTTTGGAAAAAAAACAATCAAAATATTTTTTTAAATGATAAAGAAGTTTTTATGTATTGTTGATCTGTTATTTTGGTAAATTAATGGTATTAATAGGAATTCATATCATAAAATCATATTCTTTTTATAAATTGTTTTTTTTTTTATATTGCAAAGAAACATGAAAATTTGTATAAGTAAATTAAAGAGAATAACAATTGAAAAAATTCCACAGAGCCAGCAGGATGGAATACTTAGTATTTTCGGTTGACGCTACACAACCCTCTTCATTATCCATGTCCTTGTTGAGTTAATGCTTTGATAATTATCTTTTTTATATTTAGTGTTTGGAAAAAAATTAACAAACCCAAAAACAACACACAATTAGACTAACATCATTGAAATTTAACAATTTATATTTATCCTCTATGTTTTAACAGTTTTTTGTTATGAACTTTAATTCTTAACGTGTCCAACAACAAAGCTTAGGAAGCCGTTAATTTCAAGTGTTTGTCCTAATCAATTATTTGTCAATTTTTCCCTATTTCAATGACTACAATACTACAATATTCGTAAATCTATTCCTCGCTATTTCCTGTTCCTCTGTATCTGCTAAAGTCTGCATAAATGCTTTACCATCTGCTATCATTTGCAAATGTGGTAAATTCTCTCTTTTGAAAGGGGGCGTGTTTCTGTCGAAGAGATAGAACCGATTCCGCCTCAGTGGGGACGTTACAGTATGATTTGTTCACAAACCATTTCTTGTTATGTTTAATAAGTATATCTTTCTGTTGTTAATTGATGACAATTAAGTTTCTTCTTATACACCTCTTTTTCCTGTAAAATCAATGTTAAGTTTTAGAGTGAGTAAACTAAACAGGCCGACATAATTTGAAAATAGTCGAAACCCTGGCACTAAAGTATACTTTTTAAATGGTTTAAGGTTTTCGAGAAACATAAAGTTTGAAGAATTCAAAAAAAGGTTTAACCTCTGTTATATCATGTTCTTGGTTTTAGATATCTTATCTTAATACTTTAAATTTTAAAACCCCGTGTTTTCGCTTTATTCATACTATTTTCGCTATGAATGCAGAAAATTAAAAATTTTCATTTAAGATTTATTTTGCAGTGAATTTATAAGAATCTTATAGTCATATCTTTTCCATAAAAATGCTTTTGAGTTGCTTAGATTTCTCTTCTATTCTCTGAGATATCGTCTCTGACAAGTTTACGATGAGCACAGGAACATGACAAAAAATTACCTTTTTTAAGATGTTTATATGTTATTATTTTATTAAATGATGATCTTTAAGATTTTTTAATGAACCGTGAATGTCTCATATGTATTAAAAACAATTAAAATTGTTTTGTTGTCCCCGTTCTGAAGAAATGCCTCAGTCCTCAAAATAAAAGATTAATTTAAAAAAAAGAAGTCAATTTCTGTTCAGAGTTCTCTTTTCTGTAAACAAAAATCTAAAATAAACCTTTCAGTTCTCAAAAAGACAGTAATTTCATTCTATAGAGAAGTCTTTGATAAATTCTAAAATAAAAAAATATATAAACGATAACAAAAAAGTATAAATATAAATAAAAATTAAAAAATCTTCAATAAAAAACAAAAATGGCTGAGTGTGGTAGTATGGAAAACCTAATGGGCAAATTATGAGGTGAGATTCGAATTCAGCGCAGCTCAAACCTTAAGAAAAGTTTTCTCTTGTCTCAGGGTTAAAAATTTGTTGGCCTGTGCAACTTTTTGATATTTTCTTTTGACTAATAGTTAACTCGAGTTATAAGTTCTAAAATTTTTATACATTTGAAATTGTAATATTTTTATTTTTTTCAAAATTATAATAAGCGATGTCTTCAAATATTTACATAGTTTTAATTGAAAATCAAGCTGTTTTAAAAAAAGTTATAAATTTTACTATAGGTTAATTGGCTAAAATTTACTTATTTTATCAGTGGTATTTGTCTGGTATTTAGAAGTATTTATAATTTTACAATAGAAGTATACTTTACCGTTTTAAACATTGAACGAAAGAATTGAAAATTTCTTAATAATTTTGTGAAAAACAATTAAATTAAAAAATATTTTATAGTGAGAACGATTAACAACGATTTAGGACCGTAACCTCGGTTAAGAAAAATTTCGGTTAAATACATTAACCTCTATTTCTATTAATTTTAACTTTTTGAAGAAAGAAAGTCTAACAATACAAAAATAATTTTCAAATTAAAATCCAATTTGTATTTAAAAAATGTCCAATAAGGAAACATTTTCCTCCAAATGGCAAGTTCAGAAACTGAAAGCTTTAACATGTTAATTACACAGTGCTACAAAAAAAATTCCACGAACTTGTGAAAGGCCTAGCTGAGTGTATTATATAACCGGTTTTATAAGTTGCAATATACCCTCAAAATTTCAAGATATGGAGAAAAGAGTATTTTTTTGGACTGGCGCACTTAAACTTTTCTACCTCAGTCACTTTTTAACCGATTTCGAAATGGTCAACGGCATTAATTAGAAATGAACGTGCTCTTTCCAAGTTTATATACTTTCCGTATACAATTTATATAAATATGTAGAGATTTTTTCAATAATATACAAAATTTTCATTTTTTTAAACTTTTTCAATTTTTACGAGGGTTTTTCGAATCTTCTTTGAAAACAACAATAATCTCAAAGTATGTGTCGTGTAAATCGGTTAAAAAATGACAATGTTATAGTACTCTTTCATTAAAAAAAAATGAACTAGAATTTAGAAAAATTAACTTATTTAAAGGAAAAATTTAAATGAAAACGGCGCCAAAGACACTTTTACCAATATTTAATAAAATTTTCCTTAAAATTAAGAAACAAATTTAACTTAAAATTTGGTAAAAATTTCTAAATTATAGAAAAATTTTACTACTGAGAAGTAAATTTTTATTAAAAAACAGTAAAATTTCCTCCTAACTAGTTCATCATCATCTAAAATTGTACTGTTAGTTAGGAAATGTTTCCTTGGTTTTAAGAAAAATTTTATTTTATTTAAGTTCATTAGATAATTTTTTTACTAAAAACTAGGACTTAACTCCCTAAAAATAAGAAAATATTTTCTAACATCAAGTTAAATAGCACTTCTTTTAAGTGAAAATTATACTTAAATTTGATAAAAATTTTCTAATAAATATGAAACTGTAAGTAATATATTTTACCATATATTTTAAAGCACCTTACACTCATTGAGTAAGTATTTTCCCACTTTCGAGGGATTTCCGCTTTGTGAGGACACTGCTCTTAACAAGCATTTGGCTATACTAAATTGAATTATACTAAACTCATGTATTTAAAATATAAATTAAGTTTCATTAGCAAAAAGGTTAACAAATTAAAAAAATGTACTGCAGGATATCCTGAAACGTAATAAATTATGACAAAGTAAGATCCTTTTCGTAGTTAGTTAACGGTTCTGATTGAGAAAACTACAAAAAGGGACGCCCTACGTGCCACACGGCATCTATGGCTAAGGAACACTGGGGGTCCTTTGTCTTCTTAAATTAACTAATTTAAGGAAGTTGTTGCAAAAATACAAAATATCACAGTTACATTTCTTGTTATTATTAGAAAATGGAAAAATCATAAGTTTATTTTATGGGATTTTTAGCTTAAACTTTATTTGACATATACAAATTTAAACTTTTTTATTATTAATTGATAAAAATCGTTCGATAAATATAAAGTTTAATAAGCGCTACGTCAATTATAGGAAAGCCATTATACCGTTATGTATAAAATGTGCCTGCGATATTTTGTATTGTAGTCAACAAATTTATTACATAAAAGCGCAAATCGAAATTTTTTACTTTGCTAACAAAATTTTAAAATATATTTTAAGCTACTTCAAGTTTAATATTTAAGACTGTTAAGATTAGAGATGGGCACGTCAGAGATTTTTGACTCACGCTCACGCACGATCACGAACCAAAAATTACAATCATGCACGATAGTTTTTTTTAAATCGTAATAATAATTTAATAATATTTTTTCATACAAATTAGGAAAACTGGTTTGTTTTTAATTGATTGTTTTTTTTTTTTGCAATAGAATATTGAAAATATTTTAAACGTTTTCCAACAAAAAAAAAAATCCCATACCAAATGTTATCATTTTTTAAAAATTAGAAAACTTTTACTTGAATAAAATAATATTTTATTAAAATTTATCTGAATTAAGTTGCATGAAAATTTTCCTTAGAAATAGTTCATCAGTTTCTAAAATCAAGTACATTTTTATTATTACATAGGAAAAAATTTATTACTTTTTGTTTTTAATTGTCTGAATTAATTTTAAGAAAACAATTCTTCAAAATTAGAAATTGGTATACTAAAAAACTTAATTTTACTACTCGCGAACAAAAAATGAACACACATTAAGTTCAAGTACATTCTTGATTTAAGTTAGGCACATTTTTTAAACTAAATGGGAGTAAATTTTTTTTTTTGAACTAAACTTAATTTTATTACATTTGAGTATGCAATTTTCTTAAAACTAAGATGTTTTTTTCTTAAAATTAATAAACTTTTATTTAATTGACTTGTTTTTTTTTCCTCAAATCAAGAAATATTACTTAGGAAAAACCTGAACTATTTCTGAGTATATAAACTATTTAATTTCCCTCAAACTTAGGAATTTTTATTCTTTTTAAGAAAATTTTTCTAAATTTTAATAAAATTTTACTTAAATTGAGGACAATTTATAAACTATTTTGAAGGAAATTTTTGATTACATCTTAGTTCATGTCTTTTTTTTTGAGTGTTCTAAACAACGAAAAACCGATTTCGATTATATGATTCAACAAAAGAAATAATTTAGAGTACGAACTATTTTTTTTAATACGTTTATTTTTTAAAAATCTTTACTTAATCTGCTACGTTTGTAAGCAACTAGCAGTAATTAGCTAGCATTCTGATCTGACTTTTTCCTTTGAACCGCTTTTCAATTACTGATAGCTCTTGGTGGAAGCGTTCGCCTTGCTCGTCTCTAAATTGACCCAGATTTTCTGGGAAGAATTCAAAAAATGTATTTTGATTGACATTCTGCATCCCATTTCTCCATACGCCTCTAGAAATTCACTAATACACTCAACTTTTAATAAATGAAATGATCTTTAATAACACTTAGCTTATAACAAAATTAAATATTTTGGTAAGCTTTTTTTAAGAAAAATATGTTGTTTTTAAAGCTGCACCACTAATACTAACTAGTAAACAACTTTTTTGCAAGTATGAAAAAAAGTAACGGTACTATTACAAAAATAATTTAAATAATGCTCTATTTACAATGACATAGTACTAACCTATACAGAGTGGATTTTCTTTATTTCTCCTTCGCACTTATGTCTTGTTTGTATTATACTCGTATAATAAGTCCTAAAGCTAGAACTGTAATTGACCTAAGTTCCTTAAGTTGGCTTTGGCATACTCCGAACTTTAGTAACAATCTAAAGTAACAAACAAAAATTTTTAATTTCTTTGTTAATTGAAGCGCAAATTATAAAACAAAAGCCAGTTTTAATTGGGCTTTAAAGGCGATTCGTTAAAAAATATTAAAAAAAAAAATTGTTTAAGGGATTCTAATATCTCTATAACTATTATAACTTTGTCAATTTTTAACCGATTTACACGAATAAAAGCTTATTTTACTCAGAAGGACACTGACTTTATTGTTGTTTTAAAAGAAGATTCGAAAAAACCCTCGTTGAAAAAGTTAAAAAAAAAAATGAAAAATTTTTATATTATTGAAAAAATCTCTACATATGTATATATTTGGAAAGAGCGCGTTTATTTCTAATTAATACCGTTGACCGTTTCGAAATCGGCTGACTGAGTTAGAAAAGTTTAAGTGCGCCAATCCTAAAAAATACTCTTTTCCCCATATATCGAAATTTTGAGGGTATATTGCAACTTATAAAACCGGTTATATAATACACTCAGCTAGACCTACAACCTACACTGGGTCATTTCGCAAGTTCTTTTTCAGTGTGGCACCGTGTTATCTTTGCTCCTATATTTTATTATTGCGTTATTGAGTATTTTTTTAGTTTTGGACAACGACTTTTTGCCATATGTTGGCGAAGTAATTTCAGAAAGAAGCGATGTGAGATTTATCTTAAGTTTTGTGGTTTATCAACTTATAGCAGAAATTAATTACAGATACTTTAATGTCTGATAAGTTTTACGCTAAGTATCAAAGGGAGTTAACTATTAGACAACAAATAAAGCTGTCGTTTTATTTGAAACTTTTGGTATTAAGTATGAAATTATTTGTGTCAATAAGTCTTAAAAAATTTAGAAAAATGCTTTTTGTTAACTTTTTTATTGGGTTTTTTGGGTTAATTTTTTATTTTTCAACATAGTCGCCTTTTAGCCGAAGCACTTCATCCAGCGATTCTCAGAATAGGGTTCGATTGTAGAGATGGCCTTTTAACTTGAATTTTTTTCAGCCAAGCCATTTGCTAAAATTTGGAAACAGAATAAATTTGCTAGGAGTCTAATCTGGAGTACCCAATTGCAGATAGTCTTTAAATGTTTGTGCTATGGACTTCGTCTAACTCATCTTTGATGTTCTTAGGTGTTTTGCCTTACCTTAGGTGTTTTGCCTTCAAAATAGCAAAAATTGGTTTAAACAATCAATTGATAAAAAACTGAATCACGTATTTTCTAAATATTACGCAGTCGTCGTTTGTAACTATACATTTTTCAAAAACCTACTTTGTTTTAAATTCTTACTGCTTTTTATATCATTTTTTGTTGACTTATTGCCTTTGCCATCTTAGTAAGTGATTTCTTCAAAAGTTAACATAGTTTTAAATGAAAATTATGTTGTTCTAAAAAGAAGTTATGAATTTAAATATGCGGTTTTTGTTTACTAATTCGATCAGACTGGTATATATCTTAAATTTTAGCTGTTATTATTTATAATTTTATAATATAAGTATACCTTGCCCTTTTTATACCCTCCACAATATACATATGATGAGGGTATATATCAGTTTGTCATTCCGTTTGTAACATGTCGAAATATAGGTTTAAGACCCCATAAAGTATATATGTTCGTGATCCTTATGCAATTTTAAGTCAATTTAGCGATGTACGTCTGTCTGTCTGTTGAAATGGCGACCACGACGCGAAGACGCAAGCGGGGGTGCCTATTTTTAACCAGATTATTGAACATCCTCCCGAGCAGTTTGTTGGTATTGAAAATGAGCTAAATCGGTGGAGCGGTTTAAAAGGTATTAGTGAAAATGTGAAGGTACCTCTAAATTTTCCATACAAATTGGTTTTTCTGTATCTATTTTTTTCCTGTTAAGTAAGTAAGTAGTAAAAATTTTATTAAGTCTTCTTCTTTTTCGATTACATTGATTGTCTTGCATACTATGAGAATAATAACATTCTTGGAGCTATATGTGTCTTACTCTAATAACTAAGTTAACGTTAAAAGCAACATTGCTAAAGTGAGATAGAATATGTAAAAAAAGTACAAAATTAAAAGTTTGACAAGGCTTGCTTTCGGCCTTTAAAGTCGCTAACAGAGGAGAGGTCTGTAAATAACATTACTAAAACTAAATAAATAACATTACTTAAACTAAATAACAAAAGTTGTGTTACATAAATTGACAAAACATATTCATATTACAGTTCATGCAAAATTTAGTATATACGTATATAATCTTCACCCCCTATGATTGCCGGAGGCTGAGCTCATATATAATGAGGTAAGGTCCAGAGGAGCTGGATCGTCGTCAATACTTCCATTGATTATGCCGACAGGAGAAAGATATGTAGATCCAGCCCAGATGGTGTTTTTCTCGCTTTCGTATATTTGGCTGACAAGCATATTATCGTGTAGCGCAAGTTTCTCAACAAATCTGGCTTGCAACGACATGGCATACCTACAGAAGGGTAGAACATCGGCATTTTCATAGACGTAATAATTTGAAAATCGTTTTATGAAATTTAAAAAATTTTGTCCGATGCATTTTCTTGGGATTTTCCGTTTAAATCTTTGGCTACTATAGGAGATATAGTAAACCAGATTGGGTTTTTCTGTTAAGCTTTGTTGGTTTTTCGTTTCATTCCATAAAATGTATTTTTTTTTTTTTTTTTGTAACCAAAGACATTTATATCTAAAGAAAGAGCAAAATACATAATTGCTTTAGTGTGATATATCCTTGGATAAGGCTTTTAATTAATTTATTTACCAATACTATTAAATTAACTACATACTTTAAATTCTAATGCATTCAGATGTTACTAGTAGACTTATTACATAATTTTAAAGAAAATTTTGACGTAATAATAGCATTTGTTTCACATTTTTATGTCAAAAAAGAAATTTTCATAGAGGAAAATAGTATTTTTTTTTTATTCAATTTGTATTTTTGAGAATTGAATGATTGGCAAATGTATATTTGTGTTGATTTTTTCTTTTATTAAAAAATACATATGAATAAAGGGCAATATTGTGCTCTTAAACATCTAAATGAATATTGATTTAAAAAATTAAGGTATAATATGCACATAAAACATATATTTTTCATAGTTTTTGGCAAATATTCAGAAGAAAATAGAAAATCAATAATGCTCTACTGCAGTGGTCGGCAGAAAGAGAAAATATGAATGTATTGGGGTTTTACACCGTAAGAAATTATTTTATCTTTCTAGATAAATGAATGAATGAATAAATTAATAAATGAATTTATCGATAAGAGAATATCCGTATTCATTGTATTAAAATGGTAAATGTTTTTGCTTTCTCTGTTATAGAAAATTAATTCAATTTATAATAATGATAATAATAATTTTTTGATTGCATACAAGGCACTCTGCCTCATTTAATATATTTCAAGAAAATAAAAAATATTCTTCCCACTCAACGATCCACATTTTTAATTTAAAATGTAAACGAAAAACAAAATAAATACCTACAATAAAAAAATACATATAATAATAATAAAAACCAAATTTTAAGAGTGTAGTTTATTTCTTCAACAAAGCGGCATATAATTGCTCTGTTGAAAGTTAGCGTACTACTGAATGAAATAATTGTATTTTTTGTGCTCTTAGCAGTACATGTAAATTGCCGATTGTGTTCGGCCCCTGAGTGCTATGAGTGCCGATCACTGCTCTACTGCATATTGTAGCACAATATGGCTAATAGAGACTAGGTCTGCAGCAAAATATGCCTAATGGAGAGAATCTATTGACAAATAGTTACAACTCATCTTCTTTCTTTAACAAATTAATTTCTTTGCTGTATTCTCTCCATTAGACATACACACTTCAATTTTTTAAAGAAAGATCATTCGTTGCAACTATTTATCAATACGTGGCGAATCGGAAAGTGCATTCTCCCCATTAGGCATATTCAGCTGCAGAGCTAGTCCCCATTAGCCAGATCAAAATTTAGTATTTGACAAAAACTAGGCTTTAAAATGTGTTTTTGTGCAGTCCATGGTTAAAAAAACTAGTGAAAATGTAAAGGTGCCTCTAAATTGCCAATACAAATTTAGTACAATTTCATAGTAGCGACTGGTACATAACATATTTTCTCATATTTTTTTCACAAGTCGCTTAGCAGTAAATATTTTGTATTCACCTCAAACATTTTTTTCACCAATAAAATTTTTTTTCACCTCAAAAAATTTTTTCACCTCAAAAATTTTTTTCACCTCTAAATTTTTTTTTCCACCAAAACAGTTCTGTTCACATCTAAAAAGTTTTTCAACTACATAATTTTACTTCAAAAGTTTTTTTATATTATTTGTATCAAAAACAGTAGAGAACATCTCTTTAGGATATTGGTGGAGGGTATTCAAAGATTCGGCACAGCCGAATTTAGCCCTTTTTTACTTGTTAAGGTTAAAATTGAGAATTAGTGATACATTTTCAGGTTTAATAAATATTTTATAGTGTGTGCTCTTAACCGTTAACCGCGATTAACGGAATCCATTTAACCTTAACCGCGATTAAGGAAAATTACGATGAAATGCAAACTCTACTTAACATAGATGTAGAAAGGTATTGAGCAAAAATACTATAACCAAAAATACATAACTAGTACTAGTTATGAACCAGGAAAACAAATCGTCTCTTCTACATCACTTGTGAATCCACATAATATTTTTCCGCCACCTCTCCACATAAAACTTGGTATTTTCAAAAATTCGTCAAAGCGCTCAACTCGGAAGGACGGGCTTTAAGGAACTTGACCAAGTTGTTTCCCAAATTGTCATACGCCAAATTCAAAAAGGAAATGTTGGCGGACAGCATGGGCATCATTTCAAGATGTTGTTCACAACTTTCTCGGTAACCGCAAATCCCCGGATTTCAAGCAAATAATCGACAGTTTGTTGCGAAATTATCGCAAGATTGGACTTCGAGTGTCTCTCAAAATACGTCTTTTTCATTTCTTTCTCGATTTTTTCCCTGAAAACTAAAGTAATACTAGTAACGAGCATTAGGGCATAATGAGCGGCAACTGTTGGTCGACTCAATTAGACTGCTCTTAATTTCTATATTTTCACTTTTTGTCAAAAAATTGTAAAAAAAATATTTTATTCAATATCTTGAAAAGTAGAACCAATCTTAAAAACGGAGTGCATATTTAAATTCAGCGCCACAAATAGCCTTAGAAATAACTTTAAGTTGCTCTGATCCAAAATCGTTTATACTTGTGTACATAATTGTTATATTTTTTATATATTAATTTTTTATATTCATGAAAATATGTTCATTACGATTATCCCCGAAAATGCAAGGGTGCGAAGTGGCAGCGGATTAAAAATTTTCGGATTGGTGGTCGGAGGATAGTAGGGTAAAATTGCTAACTTCTGAACCAGTGGTCGGATTTTGTTATTGGGCTTGTTGGAAAGGTCTTTGGGAGACCTTTCAGAATCAATAAAGAAAAATATCAAAAAAAGTGAAATCGAAGATATACAAAGCTTTAAAAAAAAATTGGAAAAATGATAAAAAAAAAATGTGCACATAACCTCAATTTTCTCAGCCAGATGGCAGGTACCTGATGAAATGCCATTTGACTGAAATGCAGTTCTTTATTGTAAATATTTAAAAATATTTGATAAACCTTTACATTCATTTAAATATCTTACAAATCTATAGCCATTTAATTTTACCCGTGGACTCAGATGTTTTCATGGTCAATATGCAATTTCTACAAAATATTTTGTATGTTTGTACTTTTATTTATTTTTCAGTTTTTTACAACTAACAATGAACGATATTTCACACTTTTTATACAGTCTAATAAATTTTTATATAAATCTTCTACCATAATGTTACTTTTTGCCCACATTTTCAATATTACAAATACTCAAAATATAGAAAATTGTATTTGAAATTCATTAACACAATCAGCCTTATTATGCAAATTTTTAAAGTTAACTTCTATATTAATTTTTAAATTTTAGGTAGTGGTATGCATTGACTTGGTCAATTTTATACTCATTCTCATTGGTTACATTATTTTCAACAAATAAATATTTGAAAAAACTAAAGTTTTTTGTGCTAATAAAACCGTATGTCTAAACATAAAATCGTCTTTAAATTTAAAATGTTTTTTTATAGTAACCCACAATAGTTCGTACACATACATACATATATATGTTACATATTCAAAAAGTTAAAAATATGTTTAGCCTCTGTTGCTCAGGCACCTGGGGTCTAAATTTAAATTATTTTTTTCTGAAGTTCTGTTATATTTTTCCAATGTTTTGATACTCTGGAAACATTTAATTAAACACTTTGTGTCTAAAATTAAATTTTACAGACAATTTGGTGCTTCACAAAGGGTGTACTAAATGCTGTATTGTCTTATTAAAAAGAAGGTGATTAAAATTTAATTTTAAAAATTAATTAGTGTGCAGTGCTTAAGTGAGCTAACAAAAAGAAAACCCAACAGAAAATCGCCGTTATAGTGGAATACAAATGTTAACATCACTGTTTTTTAATAGGATGATACAACACTTAGTACACCCTGTGAACTCCTTTAATATTTTTATTAATAAAATTTAACATACAAGTACTACAAAGAATTTTAAAGCATAATTAATTTAAGCACATTCTGTATTTAAAAAAAAGTTTAGATGTCAAAATAAAATGTGAAAGTGTGCTCTAGTGCTGATCCTCACAAAGTTTCTACATCTTCTGTTATAAATATAAATTTGTGTTTGCTATTCCATAATAATATTTTATTATGATCTCTAACCTGATGAATTTACAAATATATAATCAAAACATAGAGATCGCAATGGTATATTCAAAATTTACATACAAAGCATAGAGTACGATGTACGATATAATCTAATAGAAGCGACAACACTCAATATGTTGTGTTGAAAAATACTAGTATAAATGCCAGATTTCCAATTCCAGAAATGAAATCATTAATAGTTGGAATGACAACCCAGTCGATTTGTAATTTGAGAATCAAAGATGACTGCCAAGGATAATTTTGAAAAATACAAAAAAGATTATTTCTATGGGTTATTATTCACTAATTGGTGAAAAGTAATTTCGCATAGTCCTTTTCCTTAGAGTAATATATAGGGTGGGCCATTTAAAATTTTAAATTTGAATCGGCTATAAAATAAGTACGGATTATTTTTTAAAATTTCTGGTTTTATTGGAAAGGTTTAACTTTGTCATTTAAGAATGGAACACAATATCATTCATGTGACTACCACGACTGGGCTATTTTTCTTCGAAAATGGGCGAGGAGCCGCCCTTACCGTCAACGGTGAGCGTTACCGTGCCATGCTCAACGAATTTTTGTTTCCAAAAATTCAAGAGAATGACATGGACGACATTTGGTTTCAACAGACGGGGCACATGTCACACAGCCAACGCAACCATCGATATTTTATGCACTGTTTTTGAAAATCGAATAATCAGCCGAAATTGTGATGTCAATTGGTCGCCTCAGAGCTGTGATTTAAACCCTTTGGATTATTTTCTGTGAGGAGCCATTAAGGATACATGTTACGCAAGCCATCCAGAGACAATTGAAGCGTTGAAAAATGATATCGAAGTTGCCGTTGTAGGGGTTCGAGCCGAAACAATCGAAAATGTAGTGAAAAATTGGGTTGATCGGCTGAGGTACTGCCGAGCCAGTCGTGGTAGTCATATGAACGATATGATGATTTTTTTTAAGCCGATTCAAATTTAATATTTTAGATGGCCCACCCTGTATTAGCCTGTTCAAACCATCAGTTGTTGTGGGTGGTGGTTCATAAGGTAGCTGACGATGAACTGGTCGCTCAGGTCGAAAGTGTGCACTCCCTCTAGCCCTGATCCTCACAATTTTTTTGATCTTTTCTTACATTTATAGATTAGTATTTGCTCTTCCATAGTAACATTTAATTATGATCTCGAAGTTGATTAATTCTAAAATATATAATTAAAACGTAGAAACCAAAAAAATATATTCAAAATTTTTATTCTTAAAAAAAATTACACACTTCGTTGATGTAATTTTTAAAGCATTTTTTAGAGTGTATGTATTTCCATATGTATGTAAATGTAAGTAAATTTATCTCTTTCTTCTTTTACGTATTTTCTTGTTTATGATAAATACATACATATGTAAAGGGTGTCCCAAGAAGAACGCAATTTTTAAACCTGGCAACATTCGAAGTGTCATTGTTTGACATTTGAACAATTGTTATTGTTTGCTAGTAGAAGGTACGAGGTTAGTAAAAATGGAGCGCTACACGAATGAACAACTCATTCTCATTGTGAAATTGTTTTACCAAAATGGTGAAAGTTTTGCGGCTACAGTTCGCAAATTGCGATCAATTTGGGGTCACAATAATGCTCCAAAAGAGTCAACTGTAAAGAGATTAATGGATAAATTTGCCGAAACTGGGTCTGTTAGTGATATAAAGACAACAACGCGCCATCGACCAGGTCGATCGACCGAAAATGTCGCAGCTGTACGTGATGATGTCGCTCCAACTCCATCCACCTCAATTCGACACCGAGCTCAGCAAATTGGTGTCTCCAAATCCACTTTGCAGCGAATTTTGACGAAAGATTTGCATCTTCATGCATACAAAGTTCAATTGACTCAGGAACTGAAGCCAGCTGACCATGGACAGTGAAGGGAGTTCGTTAATTGGGTATTGGAGAGACAACATGAAAATGCTGATTTTGCCGATAAAATCATCTTCAGTGACGAGGCCCATTTTCATCTTGATGGCTTCGTCAATAGGCAGAATTGTCGCATTTGGGGTGAGGAAAATCCTCGAGTGATTCACGAGAAGCAAATGCATCCTCAACGTGTCACTGTGTGGTGTGGTTTTTGGGCTGGAGGAATCATTGGACCTTTTTTTTATGAAAATGAGGCAGGTCAAGCGCAAACAGTCAATGGTGTTCGGTATCGTGAAATGATAACCAGTTTTTTCTTGCCTAGAATTGAAGAAATGAATGTGGAGGGCATGTGGTTCCAACAAGACGGCGCCACATGTCATACAGCCAGAGAAACAATTCAATTGCTGCATCAGTCATTTCCCGGTCGTGTTATTTCGCGTTTTGGAGATCAGAATTGGCCGCCTAGATCGTGCGATTTAACACCATTAGATTTTTTTGGGGGGTTTTTTGAAGTCGATGGTTTACGCGAATAAGCCGACGATGACTCAAGCCTTAAAAGAGGAAATTGGACGCTGCATTAATGAAATACCGCAGCATTCATGCAAAACGGTCATTGAAAATTTCATTAAAAGATCGCGTGCATGCCAGCAAAGCCGCGGCGACCATCTGTACGATATATTGTTCCATACATAACCTCATTCTGTCTACTTTACGATATAATAAAGTTTCACGATTTTTTTTAAATATCTGTGTTTTATTTAAAATTTAAAAATTGCGTTCTTCTTGGGACACCCTTTATATAAATATTTAATATGACTAAAAGGGGTCGTATAACAATGTCACAATAAGTGGCTTGTTTATTTTTGTGTATTCGCTCAAAAAGCGAAAAGAAATAAGAAAATGAAATATTTTAGTTTAGAATTTATTTGAAATAAAATTTCAAACAGAAGATATCAACAGCATAAAAAAATCCTGCCATTTAATAAAAAATGAAAAAAATAAATTATTATAACACTTATTGTCATATGATGCATTAAATTGCATATGCATATGTTTGGGAATGTGTGTGTGTATGGGCGTGTATTTAACAATTGAAAACAGAATAATTTAAAATGATTATCGTAACAAATGCATGTGTCTATTTTTAACATTTTATACCAATATTATCTACAGTCATGGACTAAAGTATAGGCACAAGCTGTATAATGAAACAAAATGGATTGTGTTTGTTATTGCAACGCAAAAAATATTTATTTGATGAACATATAATAGCTATAGAACAAGTATATTTTACGAATAACAAAGAAACTTTAACAAATTTTACTCACAGTTAAAACAATAAAGAAAAATATTAAAAAAGCTTAGTTTCCCGTGGTACAAAAATATAGGCACAACTATATGTTCATGTTTACAAAATCGATATTCCGCCTATGTGGCAACGCTTTACTTTTGACACAAACTGGAATATCCCTTTATATTTTATAGTTGGGTTGTTCCGTTATAGTTTTTTATTTTTTCAGTAAGTGAAAAGTTGAAAAATATAATTTTAAGAAATTATTTTCTTGACTTTTTTTAACAATGCGCCAGAAATTAAGTGAAACTACAGAATCACAGCGATTATTGCATAACCAAGAAAAATCTTTTGCTAAAATTGGGCAATTGATGGATCGTAGCCGTTTTACCATTCGGACAATTATAAATCGTTTTAAAGGTAAAACTGACTTTAAAAGTGCTAAGCGTAGTAATTGTCCACGCAAGTTAACTAAACGGGAATGTAACCAAATAGTAAGGGAAGTTAAAGTTGATCCGAAAATAACACCAACACAGCTTGCAGCAAATGTTAAGGACAATTTTTGTAGGGACGTGCACTCACTGCACACAGATTGCTACCTGAAGCTGGGACAAAAACCATTGATATCTGATATCAATCAAAAGAAAATATTGGCAAATGGAAAAAAGTATGAAAATAAATTTTGCAGTTTCTGGGATCAAGTAATGTTCTGAGATGAGAGCACATTAAACATTTTTTAACCTGATGGCGAAAGTCCAACACTGCATATGCCAAAAAAAATCTAACACCAACGGTAAAATATGGTGACGGGGGAGTAATGGTTTGGGGCTGCATGTCTGCTGCGGGTGTAGGAGAACTTGTATTTATTGATGGAATTATAGATAAAACAGTTTACCTTAACATTTTAAAGGAAAATATTAAAAAAAGCGCAGAGAAATTAAACCTTCCTATGTCATTTACATTCCAGCACGACAATGACCCCAAACATTCAGCTCGCGACGTAAAGATGTGGATTGCTTATAATACAGCACATGTTTTGCCACATCCTCCACAGTCCCCAGACCTTAACCCCATCGCGCATTTGTGGGACGAATTGGGCCGAAGAGTTAAAAAACGCACCATATCAAGCAAAGGCGATCTTAAAGAAGTGTTAAAGGAAGAATGGCTTAAAATTGGAGAAAATCTTACTAGAAAATTAGACCACTCCATGCCAAGAACATTTAAGGTAGTTATTAAGCAAAAAAGATTGCCAACTAAATATTAAGTTAAGCTGCTATTTTAATTTTTTTACTTTACAACAATGGTTGTGCCTATATTTTTGTACCATGGAAAATTTAACTGCTTAGATATTTTTCTTTATTGTTTAAAATGTGAATAATTTTTTCCTAAGTTTCTTTGTTATTCATTAAATGTACTTGTTCTATAGCTATTATATGTTCATAAAATAAATATTTTTTGCGTTGCAATTACAAAAAAAAATCATTTTTTTCATTATACAGCTTGTGCCTATACATAAGTCCATGACTGTATATATTTATAGTATAAATAGATTTGTCACCAAGTGTCATACTGCTATTTTTTTTAAATTTTAAAGATCATATATAATTTCCTAAAATAAAAGCGGACATACCATGTACTTTTATATAAGAAAGCAATCATGTCACCACCGAATTTCCGAAGTTGCCAGGAACATTGTTTTACAATCGGTTCATAAACACATTTATTCTACAAGTGACTCCACAAGAACTGATTTCATGCAACAAGTCCAGAATCCATTTCGTAAAACTGATTCTAAAGGAGAACTAGTGTTATAACTAGTTCTAGAACTAGTTACTTTAGGGACAGTTTTAGACAAAATCATCGGTGTTAGAAATTGTTTTAAAACTGATTCTTTGGAACAGAAAAATCAAAATCTGTTTGCACTATTATGTAGTTGGTGATTTTCACAAATTTAAAAATTAATAAAAAAAGTCTTAAATAAAGCATTTTTAAATCTAAGAGTAACGAGGGCTGCATTTGCCCACTGTTGATATATATTATGGCTTTAGGCTTTAAAATTTTGTATATAAAGTATTTTACACAAACTTAAGATAAAATGATGCAATTACAAACAAATCAAAAAATTCTGTATGTATTATTCGATCTGTATGTATTAATTTTATATTTTTATAGATAATCAGGTTCGAGATCATAATTAAATGCTTAATGAATAGTAAACACTAAATTTTTTGGTGAGTATGTGATATAAAAGCCTGTTCAAAACTATTTGTTGTTTGTGGGCTTGGTGGTCGCTCAGGTCGAAAGTTTGTACTCCCTATAGCGCTGATTCTCACAATTTTTTCTATTTTAAAAAATTTTTGTTTACTATTCATTAAAATTTTTATTATGATCTCGAACCTGATAATCTATAAAAATATACAATCAAATCAACAAATTTTAGACGTAAGCTGCAGCAAACCCATACCGCCCTCCCTGCAACCAAAGGCAATTAACACCAAACCGCAGAAGGTATTATCCCTAGAAAGAAAGAATGAAGGTATTATCCCTAGAAAGAACATAAGCATGGGAAAAATAAAATGGCTGGAAGTTTTGGAAAACAAAAACAATGGTTTAATAACAACAAGCTCATTAATTTTAATTGCTGCTCATGGTATCTTTATCTAGATACTGGTAAAAATGAAGTTAAATTAAGGAAAAGAAAAGATGGGAATAGAAAAAAATTATCGGGAACCAGCAGACAGAACATTAGAAGCAGAAATTGCAGTAAATTCCCTAGAAAAAGAAGAGCAATTATTAGAGGCAAGGAAATGGAAAATATTATTATTAGCGTTCATATGCTGACCTTGCATCTAGACAGACTTGGCCAATGCAACAACATTTCGAAACGAGCTGGGATCCAATAACAACGTCTAGCCCTACCATGAAATAACCTGCACCAAAGTACGATTTTTGCCATATTCCGGGAAGAGATTTGATCATTATTACAATATATTGGAGAAATATCTGAATGAAATTGTTGAAAAAGTTACTTTACACAAATATTAGAATGATGGATTTATATGAGGACTACAAAGGTGCAACTATGATCCAATTTTGGAGACATAATTTATGGTAACAATTAGATATCTACGATTTTGTATGTATAAATAAAATTTTAGACCAATTCTATGGGAGGTTCGGCTGAGTATGAATCGATTTTAACCAGTTTTAATAAGGATAAGCAAATTTAATTTAATAGCTATATATTTGTAGTTTGATTGCAAAGTTTATGTCGGCAAACATCGCGAAATCTACTCAGAAAGTGATTCTGAGGTGGGTGGAATATTTTTGGTAGTTACAAACATTAGCACGTTTCTTTAATGGCCTTAGTATAATATGGAAATATAATAATTTTGCAATCATTGAAGAGTGCCTCAATTGCAGTTCTATATATAAAAAATTACTATAATTTACCAGAACTTTAACGACTTTAAACATAATTATGCGTTTTCGCATAATTATGCGTTTTCGCATAATTATGTTAACGCGGTGGTTCTTTTGTATTATCAACTTGTAATATATACTTATAAGTATATGTATGGTAATACTTAAAACTAAGCGAATTTGAGGGTAAGTGAAAATACATAATGACTAGTCGCCAATAATGTAATGTGATCCAACGACGGTATCAAATAAATGTGCATACCTAAAGTCTATTGTTCGTTGGTATTGACTTTAAATGTATTTGACTTTAAATGTTGGAGTTTAAAATATTATTATTATTAGTCATTTATTCATTTATTTGGTATTTTCACTACAGCATTTTAAATAAACCAATTTAAATTCCTTTCGACACTTGATTGCTTTTTTAAAATTTTTTATTTTGTTATTTTTTCCCACATGCAAAAAATTTTTAACTTTATATATTCCTTAACCCTTTGAGCTGGAATATTGATTGATTATATTGCAACAAAAAGGTCGACTCAAACCAAACTCATTATTATTATTGATAATATTTTAAATTACTGTGGAGAACAAAAAATGCTAACAATACAGTAAAACCTTTAATTACTTCTTATTTTTTAAAGTAGCAAAAATACTAGTACAGAACCAGTTATGTATTAGTGTATTTAAACCAGACAACTAAGTACGAGTTATACACCCTCTCCATACAAAAAAAAAATGTAGAATTTAACATTGGAACTTGTTAAAGAACTAGTTTAAAAATCACAATTTATGGACGAAAAATAGAGAATTAAACTGGAAGTAATATCATACTCGCAAAAAAACAAAGGTTTTTCATGATGAAACTTAAAATGGATCGATAATTTCTTCTGGAGCCTACGGTCGGATCCGGTCGGTCGGACGACCGATAGACCGGTAGTTAAATGCGGTCGACCGGTCTATCCAGTTAACCGAGTTGTAGTACTTTTTCCAAATGAACGCTTTTGGTACTTTTAATTAAATAATACAAAAATTGCCACAACTTATATAAATTTAAAAAAAAAAACTAGAAAAATTTTATAAAATCAAAATTGAGAAATTTTCATTAATTTTTTTTCATAAATTTAGTAAAAATTGGAAAATTTTTTATAAATTCCAGCAAAACCACACATTACCAAATAATGTGTAAAGTAATGTGTAGCCATAGGGGCTCATGGATTACTTTACACCTTACTTCACTGATGAATTTTACAGGCGATGAGCCTCAAATTAATGTATACACCCATTACTTTAGAGGTGATAATGTAAGGGGTTACTTATATGGTTATGAGAATGGAAAAAGTAATGTGTCTAAAAATAGATTTTAAAAAAAGAGGAATTTTTATTAAAACAATATTATCACAAATATTTTTAACGTTATTAAAAATAATGTGGTCATGATTGGAATCGAACAAGAGAACTCTGGTTGCCAGTCAAGAACTGTACCAACTGAGCTTTCGACGCATATATTATTTGATTGTTTTAAACTTAAATGAATTGTTGCGCTTCGTTTTTACGCTAGTCTTGTCAAAACAAACATACATTACCCTTTTGCTCACAAAAAAAAAAACAAAAAGTAATGTATCTAAAAGTAGATTTTCAAAAATTTTTCAAATATTACTTTACTTTTATAAATCATATATAACGTAATCAAAATCAGTAACTTATTACTTTATGTTTGCAAATAATGAAAAAGGTAACGAGCTATCATTACAAGGTAAGGCATGAGAATATCGCACCCATTACCAAAGTTTTGCTGGGATTTTATAAAAATCTATAAATTTTATAAAAATCCAATAATTTTATAAAAATTGATAAATTTTTTATATGAAAACCTAACTACTTTATAAAGGCCTGCATATAGTATTTCGTATACTACACATTTATTAATCCCAGCAAAACTTTGGTAATGGGTGGCATGCATAACCTAGTAATGGTAGCTCGTTGACCTTTGTATTATTTGCAAGCATAAAGTAATGAGTTACCGATCATTGATAACGTATTGCATGATTTATAAAGGTAAAGTAATAATTCAAATATTTTTGAAAATCTATTTTTAGACTTATTACATTTTGTTTTTTGTAAGCAAAATTGTAATGTACGAGGGCGGTTCAATAAGTCCGTGACTGCAATACTGCTCCCATCAAGTATCACCTGTTAATAGACTACTGTCAAATTTTAAGCAAGTTTCGTCATTTACTTTGCGTTTAACAGCTGTTTAAAACATACAACCTCGTGGCTTTTTTTTTAAAATGGAAAAAAGTAAACTTCGAGTGCTCATTAAATTTTTTTTGCAAAAAAAAAACCGTCAATCAAACCAAGGAAAACCTTGATAAAAACTATAATCTGCACCATCGATTTCAATGGTAAAAAGTGGTTTATGACTTTCGTTGTGGCCCAATGTACGGAAGATGCCGAACCTTCTGGACGCCCAGTTGTGGTCTCTACACCCAAAACAATTGAAAAAATTTACGATATGGTGTTTTCCGATCGGATATTGAATGTGCGATAGATTGTGGAAGACATAGGCATCTCACATGTATATATTGTGGAAGACATAGGATGGCTGCCACGTTTGCTCACAATCGACCACCAACGGAATCCTGTGACAGCTTAGTTTCCATGGAAAAATTCCATGAAGTAGAATACGAATTGCCCCTTATTCCTCTTTCTCCGGATTTAGCCCCCAGTGACTATTTCCTATTTCCAAGCCTAAAGAAATGGCTCCGTGGAAAGAGATTTAGCTTTAACGATGAAATTATTGATCAACCAAATGAATATTTTATGGACTTCGAAAAATCCTGCTGTTAAACGCAAAGTAAATGACGGAATTTGCTCAAAATTTGACAATAGTCTAATAACTGGTGGTACTTGATGGGAGCAGTGTTGCATTTCATATAGCTACAAGGGAAGTTCGAAAAGTCACGAACTTATTTGCCGGCCCTCGTATGTACGTTTCGACATCACGAACGAAAACATGAAGAGCAACTATTCATTTATGTTCAAGGCAATCAAATAGTTATATGCGTCGATAGCTTAGGTTCGATTCCCATATTGACCACGTTAAATTTATTAACTTTTGAAATATTTGTTATAACTTATTTTTGTAATTATTTTTTTTATTAAAATCTATTTGTAGACACTATACTTTCCCACCCTAGTAGCTATATAAGTAACCACTTACTTAATCACCTCTAATGTAATAGGTTCATTCATTACTTTCAGGCTAAACGCCTTTAAAATTTATCAATAAAGTAAGGTTTAAAGTAATGCATTCGCCGCTATGGCTATACATTATTATTTTTTTTTATTTTATTAATTATTAGTATTAAAAATACTTTTAAAATATCCCAAAAATTTTTACAAAAATTCTTATAACAAATATTCTTGTAAGTTCTTTAATTTTACATTATTTCTGATAAATTTTTCACATTCTTTTCTAAATACATTATTATTTGTTTAATTTTTTACAATACATGGAAGAGCATTAAATAGTGAAACCCCTTTGAAGAAAAGAGTTTTTTGCATTTGCGTTGTCGTTGTCCGTTGCTCACCAGATTACCGGTTGTAAATTGCCCTCTAAACGTCAGGTTTTGACCACTTTGTTCTACAATTTGCGTACTGTGAAGTTAAATATAAAAGATGCAGCAAGAATTACCATACAAAAAGTACTTCTTTATTTTGAAAAAGCTCGGATTCCAACAAAACATGTGAAAGATTGTATTACTAAATAAAAAAAAAAGGACGAGCATAAACAATCGGATTTTGCAAAGAACAAAATCAAAGAGTTCGCCTCAAAGTTAGATGATATCTTTGATATTGTCTATCAAGATGCCTTCGCCATGATAAAATTAGAAGAAGTCAAGGAGTTTCTTTTGAAACAAAGGGAAAAGGGTCGGCCAGGCTCTATGAAGAAATAAAACTACAAAAGGATCGTACAAAAATGAAAAAGCAAATTCAAACTGAATGTTTATTCGACATAGGAAAGATTTTTTATTGTAGCTTGAATAATAATGAACATTGCTAGGTACTTTTACGTTCCCTGGTTTTTATTGTTGTTCGTACAAAAGCACCAACAAAACAAGATAATGAATTACCAAACATTAACCAACCTAACGATTTTTATAATTATTTTGATCCTTTTCTTTCTCTTTTTTTGGTCATAGATACTGATGATGAATATGATGCGGACAAGGACAGTGATGAAGACAAAAACACATGCAATGAAGATTTCGAGGATGTACTGCGAATGGACGTTTGTACTTCTCAAGAAACCGAGGAACGTCCTCGACCATCTCATAGCAAAAGGATGAAGCGTGACATTCGGGAAGTTTTAACTATGAAACTATCTCTGTTCTTGGATCGGTGTAAGGTATCTGACAGGAATGCCACACGAATACTCATAGCTACCATAGAAGCACTCGGGGAGAATCCCGACGAGTTCAAAATGTCAAAAACCGCCATCAATGAAAAGGGAAAAGTATTCAGACAGAAATACACTGAGAAGATCTTGGAATGAATTAATATAACAGAGAAGAAAGCTGTTGTAGTTCATTGGGACGGAAAACTTTTACCCGATCTTCTAAAGACAGAACAGAGAGAACGAATCGCTGTTTTTATTTCTTATGGTGAAAATGAACAACTGCTAGGAGTTCCTAAAGTAGACAGAAGCACTGGTGAAGGACAAGCCGTGGCTGTATATGAGTGTCTCGAATGGGGTGTCTAACATACTATCAAGGCAATGTGTTTCGACACCAATTCATCAAACACAGGAAGACTCAAAGGCGCTTGCACAATTTTAGAACACATTTTGGGTAGAGCTGCTTCACCTAGCTTGCTGATTCACCTAGCTTGCCGCTACCATATTCTTGAAGTCATGTTGAGAGGTGTTTTCAAATGTAAGTTCCATTCGGCCTCAACCCGATATCATTAAGAGATTCCAAAATGCATGGCCGAAGCTCGCCAAGAAACAATATGACACGGATATAAGCAACGAAATTGTGAAAAAACATGTACCACCTGAATTTATTGTGAACATCTCTGCGGATGTCATAATTAAACTCATGGAATCACAACCCAGAGACGATTACAAGGAGCTCCTTCAATTGGTATTGGTGTTTGTAGGAGCACTGAATGGAACGCAAGTGGGATTTAAATCTGTAGGTGCCATTAGTCATGCCAGGTGGATGTCTAAGACCATCTATTCTCTGAAGATATTCCTATTTTGCGGACAATTCAAACTGAGTGATGAAGAACACAGTGCCTTAGAAGCTGTCTGTATTTCTCTTGTTAGAGTGTATTGCAAAGCTTGGTGCAATGCCCACTAATCACACTTGGCTCCCAAACAAAACATTGACCTCTTGCGATGTTTGTTGGACCATCATTAGATTGACAAGGATATTTCTGAGATATCTCTGGTGAAATTCTCAAACCATTTGTGGTACTTAAATACAGCATTGTTAGCTCTGGCGTTCTTTGATACCTCAATTTCCGACGAAGAAAAATCAGAAATGGCGAACAAAGTCCTAACTCTGAGTGAGACCGAGGCAGAAAATTCAAGAATTGTAAACCCCAAATTTCGAAAACCCCATTTGGAAGAACTGATTAATGCAGGGTTATCTCATTTAATTACAAAGGAGACCATGCATTTCTTTAAGCGTTTCCATATTAATGCAGATTTTCTCAGAAAACCCCCTAAAGCTGGCCTGGAAACATACATTTTTAGGATCGGAACACTGTTGAGTTCTTATCTTTGCTTAACGTTCATCCATTTAAGATTTCCTATCATTTCGTTGATATGTGTATAACGATCACATTTTAAATTAATTCTCATTATTTTATTTTGAGGTATATTAGACTGTCGATCCAAACTCAAAATGTGGTTTAATTATTGTATTATATTTATTTATTGCAGTCGTTTTTGATATTTTATTTCTAATTCTTTGGAAAACCTAATTTTTTTGAATTTCAATTCATTGTCTATTACAAAACCAAGATACTATATGTGTCTCACTTTTTCTATTATTTCGTCATTAATTTTGAAAATTGTTTCGGAATTTATATTTATTTCAATTATTTTACTCTTACTTTCGTTCAGCTTTAGTTTGTTCATTTTCAATCAAGTAGCACTTTTCTTTATGTCATGAACCATATTTTCCCGACATTGTCCTTCATTATCTGCTTCCGTGTATATCAGCGTATCGTCTGGGTATAAAACCATTTCAAATTTGTCCAATACGATTGGCATATCATTTATGTATATAATGAAAAGCAGGGCACCTAAAATAGATCCTTGTTGAACACCGTTATCATTTTCTATTTCATTTCATTAAATATCGTTAACTTTTGTAATTTGTTTTCTTTTTTTCAAGTAAGACTCAAAATATTTTAATTCCATACCCTGTTTTTAATACATATTAAGTTTTCGTACCAAAATTTTTCTGTCAATTGTTTCAAATGCTCTTTTGAAGTCTAAGAATAAAGCCATTATTTTCTTATTTCTTTCTATATTTTCAATCTACATATTACATAGTTTACAGTCGTTTCACATGAGTATTTTTTACGGAAGCCTGATTAATACTGTGACAAAATTGCATTATCTTTAATATATTTTTCCAATTGTTCTTTTACCACTTTTTCTAAAATTTTTTAACAGTTTTTCAAAGTATTTACTGGCCTGAATTCTTCACAATTATTTGTTTTGGCTACTTTTTCTATTGGTGTTACTTTGTTTCTAAAGATTTATTTATTATTTTTAATAGTGTTTCTCCAGTCAATAATGATTTTAATGGATATTTTATCATAGTCAGTTTTATTTTAATTTTTCCTATTATATTCTTAAGTTCAAAAATGTTTATTGCACGGAATTTGAAATTGTTATTTATCATAGATACTTGGTTTTAATATTGCACATTATCGATTGAGTCTCTTATTAATTTTATACTGTCTACGAAATAATTATTGAACTGACTACCAATTTCTTTGTTATCCTTATACTCTATATTGTTAAATATTCCAGAACTTATCATATTTTGATTTTTTTAAGAACTAGACTTTTGATCTCCCTCCATATCTGCTTCTGATCTTTGCATTGTTAATTTTTTTATTTCGTTTTCTATTTTTACTTTATAAATATTTTTTATTGTTTTATAATTTGTCCATGCTTGGTTTGTATTTTCTAATCTAGCCGTTTGGTATTTAATTATCTTTTCTCTCTTCATTGAATGCAATTCAGAGTTAAACCATTTATGAACAGTATTTATCTTATTAATCATTATTTTTTTTTTAATTTTTTAATAGTCCCTTAAAACAGTTGTCAAATAAATATACATTTTCATATATATCTTTATATTCATGATATATCATATTATACAAAAATATTTCTTTCCGAAAATTGTCTGCTTTATTTTGTTCAGTGTTTTCAGTTTAAATTAAAATATTTATCATTTGTCATTTAGTGTACATTAAATTTTATTTTAATATAAGGAAATTTCTTCTAGGACTTCTTGTAAACTATTACAAAAAACTAACTCCCCGTAGCTCGGTGATCTGTATATTGCAACAATTATCAAGTTGTTGTTTTCATATGTAGCTCTACAAACTAAAATCCAATATTTTACATGTAATATTATTTCAATTAATTTTGTTAGGTTCCAATGTTTTTTAAAATATATCGCAACTCCTCCAGTTCTTGTAGATGTAGATAGCGACACAATATGATCATATTCTTTAGCGTGATCTCTTTCTCGTCGATATTTTTTGTTAAATGCGTTTCCGAAAGTATAAATAACTCCAGACGTTTTGTTGCCGCAATAATTTCCATTTGGTTATAATTATTTACTAGCACTTGCACATTCGTGTATAGAGCACGTATATTTTTTGGTTGCCAAACTGCTAGACCCATTCTTCTCATCTTTATATTTAGTTTGTTTAGGTATACTGGACAGTCTTTGTTATTAGTAAAATGATTTTCGTCTAATTCCATATAATATGTTCATTGTTCTTGCACTCTTTTGTTATGTGTTGATCACGACATCTTAGACTTATCTCCTGGTTTCTACATTATTTTGCTTAATGGTTGTAACCTTTGCATTTTAGGCATTGTATTACCTTTGTGCCATCAAACACTCTACACCTCTCCCATCCTATATTCACTTTTCTACTTTCTATCAATTTTGTATATGTTTCATTATCTACTGTAAGTTTTACATTGTATATTGTTTTATTATTTCTTTCAATTTCGTATTTCCCAATTATTTTCAATTTTGCATCATATATACTAGGATTCTTTTTTTTAATTTTTCAATTAGATCCTCCTTTTCATGATTAAATGTCATATCCGTTTTTTTTTATTTTCAATTCTTTAGGGTTGGGCAGCTTTATATCATATCCTTCAGTTAAATCATTTTCTATTGCAGTTTTATTTTCTCTCTTTCTTCACTGCTCTCGCTTTGAATAACCACCGTTCCATTTCTTCTATTTTCTACGCTGGTTATTTTTAAATCAACTGGATTTACTTTTTTATTTAATTCTTCCCCGTTTTTTTCTACTGTTTGTTTTTCTTTTGGTTTTAGGATTAAAGGCACCTGTTTGTTTACCTGTGGCATTACTGGTTTTTTAACAGTTTGTTTTATTGCCAGTTTCTTTTATAACATTTTTTATTTCGTTACACATAGTTATATTTATTTTTCTATTGATTTTCAAAAGCCTCTAATAATTGCATTATTTCTCATTCATTTTGTTTAAGTACCATTGCAAATTCATGTTTATAATCCACCAAATTTTGTTTATTTAAGCGAACCTCATCTTGAATTTCCCTTAATACCATGTCGACATTATGTATGTACCAGGGAACTGCAAATGCTGATTGCAAAACGTTCATACGCAATCAACACAAGAATATATATGTGTTTGCGTTCAAACGTTGAATATACTCCAACACACATATTTGTTGATGATTTTGAATCAATCAAACGACGTACAAATTGTTGTCACTGATTTATAATCATCGGTCGTTTTTATACCATTGATTTCATTCTGTTCGTTTGAGTCAACAACAATTATTTTGATGTAGAATAAATCAGAAAAAGCAATAAATAAAGCGTATGTGTGTATTCATAATTAAAACAAAATAGTTTCTTATCTATAAAAAGGGTGTGGCTTTGTAGAAACACATTTCATAAATTGGGGTGGGTCTAAAATCCATTTTTTTAGAATTTTTATAAGTAATACCAAAAATATTGTTCTTTGTGAATTTTTTTTTTAATTAGGTCGATATCTCATGCTTTCCCAATCCGGTTAAAGTTAAATATTGCCTAATTTTCCAATCAAAATAGATGAAAAAATATTAGACAATATTTAAATTTTTCCGTATTAGGCAAACCTGAGATATCGACGTAATTTTTTTTTTTTTCCAAAAAAATATTTTTATTTCACAAAGAGGAATATTTTTATTTAAGTCCCACCCTAATGTAAATTTATAAAATGTGTTTCTATTTTGTTTTGATTATGATTACACTCATACGCGTTGTTTGTTGTTTTTTCTGATTTATTGAACGCTGACTTTTTGTTGAGTGATTACATTTGCATCGACAGATGATTTAAACTGATCCGAATCACGCGTTCAGTAACATGATGCTGATTTTATTCTACAGTGAATTTTGTTAAATTATTAAATGTGAACAAGAATTTTTGTGTATGATTAAATCAAGAAAAAAGTTGATTTTGCAGTTCTCTGGTATGTACTGCATGCAGTCATCACAGACAAAACGTATGAAGGTGGTAGCTTCCAAAATTTAAACGAAAATTGATCAATGCCGGAACATTTTGTTGAATTATGAAATATTTTTTTACATACTCCCATACATCGAATACTTGTTTCACCACGAATCGACTGTTTACATTTACTGCACTCAGCCATTACTGAGCGTCTTTTATTATTTACAATTAACCAAATATGTTTATTTTTATTAAATTTTATATTGCACGTAAATATATATTTTATTTACTATGATTTCAATAATCCTATTTTTTTAAACCAAATAATATTTAATTTTATAAATTTTAAAGAGCTTTATCGCGACAAACTTCCCAAGGCTGGCAACTACTAACTTCACACATAATTTGGTAATGTGTGGTTTTGCTGGGATATGAAAAAACCACAGTCTTTTTCGGTCCCATTTGCCAACAACGAAATATAAAATAGAAAAGAATTTTAAAATTTACATGAAATTTTATTGCTATTGCAGTTGACTTTGTGCGTCTGTGTGTATGATATGCTGTGGAAATTTTCATGGATGATCAGTATTTAAAATTTAATTTGTCGTGTGTTGTTCTTGTCAGGCAAACCGCAAATATGCAAAATCATCGTATGGACCCATGGATAAACTATTTATCCGATTCAGAACAATTTAAGAATTCTGTCATAGATTTGTTAGAGCATATTTTTGCATATTTCAGCAATAAGAGCATATTTTTAGGGCATATTTCTACATTTTTAGAGCATATTTGTGTCTTTTAAGGCATATTTTGACTTCTTTATGCATACTTTTTTTTAATTTAATATACAATAAACTAATATTTATTAGTGTTCCCCCTTTCCCTCCCAAAACCCCATTTGCTGAGCCATATGGGTTAGTAACAGAAACAATAAAAAATATTGACAAGGTGCCAGAATGCTATACCAAAATAGATATTTAGAACAAACTTGAACAGATTGTAACAAAACGATGGTCTGTAAGTAATAAAAAGAATAAGAAAATAGCAAACTGGATCTTCAATAAAATCAGTGTTGGCATATGATGTTAAAGAAGTACGAGCTTTTAAATTCGCCCCCATTACATTAGTTGATGTCGAAGAAACTTTATCAATGTACAAAATATGCTTAGATGTAACAGACGTTTTTTATTTGAAAATTTTAGTAAAAATTTTGTAGTTTAGTGCAACAACAACCTTTACTGAAAATCGTATTTTTCTATAAAAAAAAAAAACGTCCAAAACTTTGAAAGCTGGTATGATGTTATTTTTCAAAAATTTTCCTGTTCTTTTGTTCTACTTATTGTTTTAATCAAAAAGAAGAAACCGTTTAAAAAAAAGATTCATAAAAAAATAAAATCGCGAAAATCAGACACGAAAGAGTCCGGAAGAGACATCTAACCAAATATAATTTTTTTTTACTAAGTGTAGAATTGACTCCCAATAAACATTGAAAAGTTAAAAATTCAAGTGCTTTATTTTAAGTAATGTTTTACAGTCAAAATCAAGTTCATACAAATAAAAATAATTTGTTTCATTTTATTCGTTTATTGTCAATATTTTAAAATAAAATTAAAATATTTGCTAAAATTTACAATTTTTCTAATTGTAGAAATTTCTACAAATTTCTTTGCTTCTGAATAAAAGAAGGATTAGTGAAAAAAAACAACGATAACCAAAAATCAAGATGAAATATACAAAACTAAAATTATAAAAATGTATATTAAAAAGAGTTAATAAATTTTACCAAAACCAATCATTTCCGTGTTTTTATGACTTTGTTTAAGCTTGAAGTTAGGGCTGAAAACAAGTGTAATTATTATGTTGTTTGAACTTGAATTGAACTGTAATTCAAGGCTTGAATTAAAGTATATTCCCACTGCAATGTTCGACTTGAATTCCAGTGTCCGTTTTGCTGGAATATGCTATTGAATTAAAGTGTAATTAAAGTATAAATCAAGGAAAATATTACTTGAATTAAATTTGATTTTGGCTTTAATTCCAGCAAAAGTATTTATTGGATGAAATATGAAAAAATTTACAGTTTTTAAGTTCCTATTGTTTTGCATTAATTCAATTTTTCGTTTTAGCTGTTATGTTTATTTAATTTTTTAATTGAATTGTTTTGATTTTTTTAAAAAAAATATTTTTTTGTTTTTAAATTTCAAGGGAATATTTCTATGTTTTTAGTGCATTTTTAATGCGCATAAAACACTTTTTTTAGAGCATATTTGCGGTTTCCTGGTGATTATGAATTGTAATATACCGTAACATGTATGTACATTAAGGTGGCCCTTTTTGTATGAGGAATGTGATATAAATTTCTTTTTTTATGAGCGCCCGGGTAGGCTAGTGGTAGCGTGCTAGCTTATCTGTTTTCGCTACAACGAGCCGATAGCCTTCGTTGCTAGTGCTCGGCTAGGGTATTAAGATATAATTTGTAATTTTGTTGAATAAAAAAAAGAAATAAACAATTTCTTTTACACAAAAACCAATGTACATTCTGACGTTCCTTTTTGTTAAATAAAACAAACATTAACATATTGCCTGTGCATACGATAATCAAATTCACAGAAAAACTTATTGAAAATCCAGAATGACACGAATTCACCGCTTCTAATCAGTGCTCGACTTTATCTTTAAAACTTATGACATATCATGCCTTCTCGGAAGTGCATATTATAAAGCTTTGCAAATATTTAAAATCATGCCCTCTCAAAAGTACAATATTTCAGATTTTTTTCATTATGAGAAAATGTCTCTTAATTTTACAAGTCATGCCTTCGCAAAAGTACATATATTCATGTATTCTTTTAAGCACTTCAAAGGACCCGGTTTCCAGCGCGCCCTTCCCATGGGCAAATTTCCCTCCATCTTTCAGGCGGAAATCTACGCCATATGTGTGTGTGTGGAGGAATGCCTACGGAGGCGTGTGGTCAGATCTCGTATCTATATTCTCTCTGACAGTCAGGCGGCACTCAGGGCTCTTATGTCCCACGAGGTGTCATCTAAACTTGTCATGGAATGTATTACGGCACTCAACCGACTCGGTAGGAGCAACTCCCTTACCCTGGGATGGATTCCGGGCCATGAGGCGCATGAGGGCAACGAAAGGGCGGACTGTCTGGCCAACTGTGGTGCCCGCCGGCCCTTCATAGGCCCTGAACCTTTCTGCGGGGTGCCCATAAGCTATATTAAGGAAAGGCTCAGGTTGTGGAGAGAGTCAAGATTTTACGATTATTGGCAAACATCTCGTGGCCAACGACAGGCTAAGAGATTTATATCTATGCCCAGTGGTGGGTCTGGACGACTACTGGCCCTTGGTCGAACGGACCTAAGGACCCTGACTGGATACTTTACTGGACATTGCAACCTTAGGTACCATTGCGATTGTCTTGGGCTTTGTGTCAGGAGGATCAAGTTTTTGGGTGACCGTTTCTTGTCGCCTTCCGACATTTGGAACACTTCACCCGGCAAGGTTCTTGGCTTCATCAATAGCTTGAACCTTTAGGGTGATTCTGGGCAGCACAAAAGACCTACTGTGGTCGCGGTGCGTAGTGCCATTTGAAATAATAATAAGCACTTCAAAAATACCTCTTATTTATGCATTATGTAACCCCTTTTTATAGATATATTATTTTTTTCAAATAAAATTACAATTTTGGTTCTACTTATTTTTTTTAACAAAAATTAACAATTTTATTTTGTACGTACCATTAATATTATATATTATTTGGTTATAAAAACTGAAGAGATCAATGTAAATATAACATATCAATACTTAACTAAATCAAAAATATGTCACTAGTTTCACATTTTTAAATATATGAAAATTAAATATATTTGTAAAAATAAGAAACAGTAACGAATATTGTGATGCTTAAGGCATTGTAATTATTCGAATGTGCAGAAAGGACTCCACTGGAAAACTTGCCTAGTGCACCTTGAAGACATAATTGTCATGGGAAAAACTTTCGATGAACACCTGAAGAACTTAGCAGAAGTCTTGAGGCAAATATCTGCGGCTGGACTCAAGCTTAGCGCGAAGAAATTTAGACTGTTTCAGAGGGAAGTCAAGTATTTGGGGCACCGCGTAACTGCAGAGGGTATATTAACCGATGAAGATAAGATTCGGGCTGTAAAAGATTGGCCTTGCCCGAAAAATCTGCACGAGTTGCGCATTTTTCTAGGTCTCTGCACATACTACCGACGATTTGTACCAAATTTTGCCAGTGTGGCTTAAAGTCTACATGAGCTGACTAAGAAGGCGCGACCATTTCATTGGGGTGAAGCTCAAGATCAAGCACTCCTAAGGCTTAAGGAGTTATTATGTACGATGCAAGCGGATACGGAATTGGAGGTGTGCTTTCGCAGGTTATCAATGGAACCGAAAAAGTCATAGGCTATTACAGTCGAGTACTTTCGAAGCCTGAAAGAAACTACTGCGTAACGCGGCGGGAACTCTTGGCGGCGGTAGAATGTGTAAAGCACTACCACAAGTATCTGTATGGTCAGCACTTTCAACTAAGAACCGACCATTCTGCACTCAGGTGGCTGCTGAAATTTAAACAACCAGAAGGGCAGCTAGCTCGTTGGATTGAACGACTTCAAAGCTATGATTTCAGCATCGAGCACGAAAGGCCCCTGTAATTTAGAGTGCAAAAATTGTTCGAGGGCTGAAAGTCCGCTAATGAAGGCGTATTGGGCCCAGTGGAACAGTCTACGTGTAATTAATCACTGCTTATAAGTTATATGTATTCTTAAGTATATCTTATATTACATCTTATATACTATGTATATTATTATATGAATACCCCTATTATTGTAAGTATTGTAAGTAGACTATTAGGATCAATAATACTTCAAATTGTTACTAAGTAATAACAATAGACGCTACCGAACATGCACAATCATGTCTACTTTCTTATATACACTCCATGTGTATATAAAACAAGAGACATGATTTGGCATGCTTAATTGTGTTTTGTTAAATATGAGACTGCTGTTTTAAGAAAGCTTTAAGATCATGATTCTGCGCGTTACATTTTACATTGTTCTCTATTATTACATAGGCAAATATTTGGTAGAGGAGACGTGCACAATCATGATCAATAGCTTTCATATTCACAATATTCTTTTTGGTTGCTAATATGAAAGTATTAGGGGAGTGTTAAAATTCAAGTCAATGAGGAAACATCAAAGCAAATAAATTATATTTAAATAAAATCTTAATAAATTCAAAGTTGTGTTTTATTTAAAAATAAAAGACCTACGACAAAATTGGCGCAGTCGGTAGGATACCCTTGTATCCTTGTGATTCCTTTATATAAGGACATATTATATGAAATAAGGATTCTGACATATTAATGTCTAAATGGGTATTCCTTTGGGAACGTTTCATCTAAAGAACATTGTTAAAAAAAGATAATGTAAAGAACTAAAGTGGGCAAAATTATTTTAATAAAACAACAGTTTAATTCTTTTCAAAGGAATTAAAAAAATCACAAATACAAAAGTGAACTATTAAAAAAAAAAGAAATAAAAAAAATCTTTGCTGAAAATTAAAATACGAAATTAAAATAATTTGTAGAAAAAAGAACTTGGAGAAAACATATTTTTTTTATTAAAGTTATAAAAACAAAAAGTAATAAATGAAAACTACAACAAACTTACAAACAAAATTTTTTCATGCAATTTAAATAAAAATAAATAAAATCAAATTCTGAAGAGACTTGACAAAAAAATTAAAAGACAAACCAGAATTATATATTGTAACGAAATCTATCGTTGAAGACACCACTATAGAAGGATGAATGTACTGTACCATTGAGGAAACAATATTATCATAAAAGCCGGAAGCTGCATTCAACTCAATATTATAGGTATTTAAATAAATATATGTAGTCATCATATCATAGTACTTTATAATTATTATTTAAATTTATTAAACCGCTTTAAAATATTTTGACAAAGAGCAAATCTACACATGCATACATATATTTTTTTTCTTCATTCCCTAAAAGAATTTACATTTTAAATACAACATGGCTCAAGAAGGTATCCCTTTTGTCCCTGTAGCATTAGATCCGCTCAGACTTATTGAAAGTTTACCGGAGTTTTTTGGCGAAAAAGAAGACTTATATACGTTTATTTTTTGGTTGATAGAATTAATCCTCTTTTCGGTCAATATGATGAATCTTCTCAACTAATATTTATTGATTTAATTAAAAGCAAATTAAAGGGTAAGGCCAAGGAGGCCATTGAAATTAATTTTCATGCCCAAGCCTGGTCCGAAGTTAAAACTGTTTTAACAAATTATTTTGGGGAACATCAGAGTGTGGAACAGTTATTTGATAAACTTCGCTCTACAGTTTTTAGGACAAATGTTGTCGATTTTTAAAATGAAATTAAGACCAGCCTTCGGAGTCTTAATAGCAAAACCGTTTCTAATTTAGGAATAAATTCAAATAGCGAACAAATCGCTAACAATAACTCGAGAACTGCTTTCAATATTTTTACAGAAAAGTTACCAGAACCAATGAAAACTATATTGGCGTGTAGGGATCCGCGTACCCTTAAGGAGGCAATGAATATTATTTTTATGTCAGGATACGCTGATTGCGGAAGTAATAATGATAATAATAGCTTTAATAATAGGAAAACCAATCGACACAATATGGGCAATAACAACGGCAATTATAGAAATCTTCAAAATAATAGGAATATCCGTAATAATCAACGATTAAATTTAAACGGAAATGGAAACGGTTATAACAATAATTTGTTTAATAGAAATAATCAGTATAATTCTAATAAATATAACAATGACTATCAACAGAATAGTAATCAGTTCAATAATAACCGCAGTAACCCAAATTATAATCAAAATAATAATCAAAATTATAGCTATAATTATTCGAATCCCAATCCAAATAATTTCTCTAAACAACCAATTCCAGAACCCATGGATATAAATATGATTCAAACCCATAGAACTCCAAATAATTTCCAAAGTATTCCTGTTTCGCAGAATATGTCACAATCTAGCTCAGGAAATAATTTTTGTAATCCTTTTAACCAAAATTCCTCTCTTAATCTACCTACTTCGGAATTGATGAATAATAATGTGATTCAAAATCCATTAAATTCAAAAGTATATCCCAATCAATTTCAAAATTCAGGAAATCCAACCGAAAATGTTATAGCACAAAATTTTCCTTTTCGAGCCTCTCCGGAAAACTTCCATATATAGTGCTAAAAAATAAGCTAAAATTTATAGTGGATACTGGGGCCACTCACTTAATCGTAAATCCAGGATTATGTAGTCCAAAATATAGAATCGATTCGGCAACACTAAAATTAAGAACCCTACAAAATGAGATTTTATCGAACACAATTTACAAGATACCAATGTTTTCCGAATTAGGCGACATAAATGAGAAAATGGTGTTGATAGAATGTAAATTCCACGATGTTTACGATGGAATTTTAGGAAATGACATATTGAGAACCCATAAAGCCGTTATAGATTATAATTATAATCAACTTAGAATAAACAATAAAACTTTACCCCTATTGTATTCAAAATTTCAGAAAGTTAATTTAATTACCAATGTTAAATGTGGATAAGTCCATATCAAGGAACAATGCAATAATATTGGAGAAACGATTGTTAGGGAAGGAATTTATAACGCACAAAATTTTAAAATTGAATTAGAAACGGATGCTAAATGTCCATGTACAATATACCTAACGGAAAGCAATTCGTGGCCAGTCACTCCCAGTAATTACCATTCATTTGACGACAATTTATTGCAGGGAAATAATTGTGGGACTTCTTTATTGGAAAAGATCCGAATGGACCATTTAAATGTAGAGGAAAGGACTAATTTGAAATGTATTTTGAACGATTTTGGCGATTTATTCTATAAAACAAACTCTAATTTAACCTTTACAAATGCAATCAAGCACAGGATTATTACAAAAGATAATATTCCAGTATTTTCAAAGACCTACAGCCACATTCCAAAGGCTCATGAATGATATCCTAGGTGAATTGGTGAACAGAGTTTGTCTGGTGTACTTAGACGACATAATCGTTTATTTGACTTCCCTTCAGGAGCACATGAACTCACTAAAACTTGTATTTGATAAATTGAGGGATGCAAATTTAAAAATTCAAGTAGACAAATGTGAGTTTTTGAAAAAGGAGACGGAATTTTTAGGTCATATTGTAACACAGGAGGGTATAAGACCTAATCCGAAGAAAATTGAATGCGTGACAAATTATCCATTACCGAGAACACAGAAACAAATTAAACAATTCTTAGGACTAAGTGGGTACTATCGTAAATTTATGAAGGATTATTCGAGAATCGCAAAATCGATGACTAAATATCTCAAAAGGGATGCTAAAATAGATACAAATGATCCTGAATATGTGGAAAGCTTCAGGACTTTAAAAATGCTTCTCACCAGCGACCCAATTTTATTTTACCCTAATTTTAATCGAAAATTTGTTTTGAACACTGATGCAAGTAATTTCGCACTAGGAGCTGTGCTATCGCAGGACGGCCATCCTGTCTGCTACGCGAGCAGAACGCTTAATCAGCATGAATTTAATTATAGTACAGTGGAAAAGGAATTGTTAGGAGTGATATGGGCAGTAACATATTTTCGCCCATATCTGTTTGGAAGGAAGTTTATTATACAAACAGACCATTAACCATTACAATGGCTTTTTTCTATTAAAGAGCCAAATTCAAAATTAGTAAGATGGAGATTAAAATTGGAAGAGTTCGACTATGAAATCTTATATAAACGCGGCATAAAAAACGGGAATGCAGATGCATTATCTCGTATTGAGCCACAGATAAATTTGATTCAACAAACACACTACCGTATAATATCGGAAAGCGATTCTCCATTAAATGTATATAAAAACCAGATAGTTATAGAAAAATCAAACTCTGCTACCTTAAAAATAGTAAATAGAGCAGTTTTTAAAAATACCAGAAAAATCATATCTGCTAGTTGTTTCAATGAAAGTGACATGATATCTATCATACAAAATTATTTGCACCCAACAAGAGTTAATGTCATTTTCGTTGAGGACGATTCCATCTATGACATTTTTAGAAGAACCGTCTTAAAATATTTTCGGAAAATTCCCACCTAAAAATTGCAAAGTGCAACAATTGCCTTGATGATATCGTAGATGAAAATAATCTGCAGGAACTTATTGAAAACGAACATCAGAGAAATAACCATCGCGGTATTACTGAAAACTTCGAACAACTTAGAAGGAAAATCTATCACCCGAATTTTAAGTTAAGAATTCAACAGTTTATTAATTGTTTCCACATCTGTAACGTCGAAAAGTATGACCGCAACCCAATAAAACGAAATTTTAAAATAACTGAAACGCCTGACAGACCTGGCAAGATAGTACATATAGATGTATTTTATAGTCTAGGGAAAACACTATTTTTAACGATAATCGACAAATTTTCTAAATTTGCTCAAGCGATAAAGATTCAGAACAGATCGTGGGTAGAATTTAAGAGAGCACTTATTCAGTATCTAAGCATTGTAGGCAATGTTGAAAAAATCATAACTGACAATGAGTTGGGTTTTAAAGCATTGCCATTGACTGATTTTTTAAGGCAAAGACAAATCGAAATACATTTTACCTCAAATAATAACCACACTTCAAATGCGGACGGAGAACGTCTTCATAACACGATGAACGAACATATTCGTCACTCAGACATGATCCCGAAAGAGACAGTCACACCGTGGAGGAGAAAATTCATAAAGTCATTATGTTTTACAACAATACAATACACTCTACCATAGGATGTAAACCTATTGATTTTCAAAACCGTCTAATAGGAGCTGAAGATTATCCGAAAATTAGGGAAAGAATTCTGAAATCAAAAGAAAGAACAATGTCTAGTAAAAATCATAACCGCAAGGACTGCGAGGTCCAAACGGGGCAGGTATATTTGAAAAGTGAAAGGGGTGGAAAGAACCATGCAAGATTTCGGAAAATTAATGTAGATATTTAAGACGATGACCATGTAATTACTCAAACAGGGTACAAGTATTATAAATCCCACATTAAAAGAAAAAAAAAGTGCTAGAAATAAAGAAAAAAATTATTTGCATACTTATGTAATTTTTCTTCCTTTCAATTAACAAACTTAATAGAGGTTTCAAATACGCTGTCAAAAATTATCAGCTATAATATATGTATATATGTATGCATTTGTTTTATTTTATGTAAAAAAAAATATATTTATAAAAAAAAAGTGGGAAAAATTCTTATAATTCCATTTTTAAAATAAAATTTGTATTTGTTTTTTTTGAAATATATACAGTATAAATTATCAATAATTGTTGTTTCATCCTAAATAAAAATGTAGTATGTATTTATTAAAAAAATTTATGAATTAATAAAAAATTAATAAAAAAAAAACATAATTATTCAACAAACAAAAATATTATTAAAAAAAAAAAAAGAAAATACAATTGATAATAGAAAATAATAATATAATTTATTAATGTTACATAAATATAAAAATTTTTTCCTCGGAGCGTCAATTTAACGATGGGGGAGTTATATGTATTCTTAAGTATATCTTATATTACATCTTATATACTATGTATATTATTATATGAATACCCCTATTATTGTAAGTATTGTAAGTAGACTATTAGGATCAATAATACTTCAAATTGTTCCTAAGTAATAACAAAAGACGCTACCGAACATGCACAATCATGCCTACTTTCTTATATACACTCCATGTGTATATAAAACAAGAGACATGATTTGGCATGCTTAATTGTGTTTCGTTAAATATGAGACTGCTGTTTTAAGAAAGCTTTAAGATCATGATTCTGCGCGTTACATTTTACATTGTTCTCTATTATTACATAGGCAAATATTTGGTTGCTAAGCCGATATAGAGGAGACGTGCACAATCATGATCAATAGCTTTCATATTCACAATATTCTTTTTAATTGCTAATATGAAAGTATTAGGGGAGTGTTAAAATTCAAGTCAATGAGGAAACATCAAAGCAAATAAATTATATTTAAATAAAATCTTAATAAATTCAAAGTTGTGTTTTATTTAAAAATAAAAGACCTACGACAAAATTTTTATACAGTATATGGAAAAGTGCGGACGGCAAAACTGAGACAAAGCTAATTGTGGTGCCGCAAAGCAAAATAGACGAAGTGTTAAAAGAGTTCCATGACGGTCCCAGTGGTGGTCATCTCGGTGTCACGAAAACCCTAGAGAAGTTAAAACAACGATTCTACTGGGTCGGCTGCCAGCAAGCTGTAGCAGGCCCTTTCCCTGTCAGTGATTCCGGAAACCGTTACGTTCTTGTGGTGATCGACTATATCAGTAAATGGCCTGAGGTATACGCTATACCGAATCAGGAAGCCAGAACGGTAATAAGCGCATTTGTGAACAACTGGTGTGCCGCTACGGTGTTCCATTAGAATTACACTCTGATCAGGGAAGGAATTTTGAATCTGCTATCTTTGAGGAAATGTGTGAGTTGTATGGAATAAGAAAAACAAGAACCACTCCGCTGCATTCGCAATCTGATGGTATGGTCGAAAGATTCAATCACACTTTAGAGGAATACCTAAGAAAAGTGGTCAGTACTCATCAGAAGGACTGGGACGAACACATCCCCAAATTTCTGCTGGCATATAGATCACGATTCCACCTCCCGGACGCCTGCAAAAGTTTTTTTCGGAACGGAACTCAAATTGCCGCTATAGATAAAGACAACGAAAACGCTTCCCGGGAACAAGAAGACCTTAACGAGCTTCATGAGTTTGTGCGCAATCGAATTAAAATAGTCAGCGATAGGATGAAGGCGAGGTACGATCGAGCAGCGAATTCTGAAATATTTAATGAGGTCGAATTGGTTCTGCTGTTTAACCCGCAACGAAAGAAAGGATTATCTCCCAAACTACAAACGCATTGGGACGGACCCTAAAAAGTAATTAAAAGATTGAATGATGTGGTATACAGAACACAGAAAGATCAGAGTCCAAGATCCAAAATGAAGGTTGTTCATCTAGAACGACTAGCCAGCTATGGAAAAGGAATAACTATGTCTGTTCGGGACAAACAGGCTTAAGTGGGCGGCAGTGTTACAAGAAATTTCTACCACTAGAAATTTCTTCACACGAATTTTGACAGCTGGAAAAATCTAGTGTCGTAATAAACTGGAAATAACTAGAATACCTGACTACTCATATAAATACAGATACTTGGTGACGCAGTAGTTCAATTGATAAATAAATCGCTGAGTGTGAAGAACTAAAGCGTGGCTAACGTTTAGTCTATCTACATCGTGTAAATAAAGTGTGCTATTAAAGTAGTTTTCTGTAATTTTTAGTGCCTGTTATAAATAAATAGAGCTATAAATAATTTCAAACAGTGTTTATTATTTGCAATATAGAAAGAACTCGATTTATTTAAATGGTAAAAAAATCAACGATTTTATAAAGGGTAAAATCGTAACAATATAATATATTGTAGTTTTATTTAAGTTTTTATTATAAAAAAAATAACTAAAAATGATTGAGATGGTGTTTCCAGATGACGTTTTTTCTAGACGAACGAAAATCCAATTACAAAATACATGTAGTCACTCATTCGTCTAGCGATGCAAGTTTTTTGGAAACACCACCTAATTATATTTAAAAAAAACTATATATTCAAATTTATCTCAAAAAATTAAATATTTAGCATTTATGCTAAAAGTATTTTCGCTCAATGTAAACATATCCAGAGTTAATTTTCTGTAAGTTTTACTCTTGGTCAAAACTAAGGACAAATAAAATTTGAATTAAAATAAAGATAGTGCAAAAAAAGCGCTTTATTTTAGATAAGTAAGCCGACCTTAAAAAATAAGAATACTAAAATATGATATTTAAAAAATTATTTTATTTAAATAAATAACTTAATTGAAATTTATAATCATACAAAAGAGTAAATTCTGTTAATTGGTAGCAAAGTATGCATCTTGGTAAATTTTTGACAGTTTTGAGGTGAATAAAATTTCTATAGCCCATAGGGCTAGTAGAATTTTTGACATAAGAATAGAAATTATTTAAGTTTATAATTTGAAAGCTTCTTAAATCAAAAGGAAAACAAAACAAACAAAATTCGTTTCTTTTTGACATATAAAAATTTAAAACTAATTATATAAATATGTGTAGAAACCATTCAGAATTTGGAGTTTATCGTAAAACGAAGTCGAATGTGGAGTTTTTTCAAGCAAATGTCTTCGGAACATGCAACTTTTCATGTAAGAAGTCCTATTTTAATAATAAAAAAGAAATTTGTAATTATGTATGTGTTTTATTTGGGAATAATGTGGAATATTTTCAAATTCAATTGTAGCTATTGAAATATGTTACTTTATTATTTTGGTGATCACAACTGAAAATAAAAATTTTGAAAACCGAATCCTTCATTTATGCCAATCGATACTGTATGAAATTTAAATATATTTAGCATAACAGCCACAATTCGATTATATTATAGTTAATTCATAAATAAAGAAATAGTCTTCTGACTGAACTATAACTGCCGTAAGCTAATCGTGTTATTTATTATTACACCTATTACCTTTATAACATTGGGATCCTGCAGACCCTGGATCTTATATAAAACAAACAAAAACAATTACAAACCATAATAAAACATTAAAAATAAAAATATTAAAAAAAATCTTTAAAAGTGGATCTTATAAATAAAAAAAAAAAAACTATAAATAAAACAGCAAACAAAATTAAAATTTTTAATAACTGTGACGGACACAAATAAAACCACAAATTTTCGTTTTGTGGGTAAATTTTTATTAAGTTTTAAACAAAAAAAAATTAATGAAAATGAAGGAAGACGCAATGTTTCCAAACACATTGCCAGAACAAGGTGCCTAATTGGTCAAAGAATGGAATAACCTACAACAGCGGCTGATGTTAACGGCAATAAAGCTACATAAAAAGTTACAACCTATGCCACTGGAAAGGCTAACAATTCTCCAGCTAAAGTTGCAGATCAACAAAAACATTTAAGTATAAAACAAAACGTCTCCACAGCAACAGCAACAACGGCGAAACTAAGATAAGTAATATATTAATAAAAAACAAAATAGGAAAAATACAAATTAATATAATTTCAGTAACAATCAGAAAAGAAAGATTTTTTTTTTTTGAAAATTTTAAATTAAAAAGGAAAATTTTAAGTTAAAAAAAATATAAAAAAAAGAATTAAAGAGAAAAAATTTTTTTGAAAGAATTATTTTTAAGAATATATATTGAAAATTAGAGAAAAAAAAATTTTGAGAGAATTATTTAAAAAAAAAAAAATTTTAACATTAATTATTACATTTTTTTATTATCATATATTTTTAAACGAAAAATAAAATGAATGTCAATCCCAGTTACTTTAGAAAATTGTTCATGTTCTAAGAACGCATGTCGAGAGGTGTTGCCGTCATTTGTTGATCCAAGCCTTCCTACTTTCGGTATATCAACACGGAGTCTTAGCTTAGAGGAAACACAATTTTCGAATTTTAGGTGGTCTTGTAGGACTTTCTATAGTTTTTTTGATAACAACCACTATATTTTTCGAGCCGACATTATTAGTGCTTGCATTAATGGTTCAATTTCATTTGATGTAGATTTTGACAGTTCCGCCGCCTCCCTTCCTTCACTGCGATCAGACATGTCCGACAATTGCATTCGAGGACGTCCACAGGTAGATGAAGGTTCGTTTCCTGCATTTTCTCTTTCCAAAGAATAATAATTTTTCTCAGTTACGTCACTTGTTTTAGGATTTTTTACAACTATTTCATTTTGAAGCCAGGTATCATTTTGACTATTTCTTAGTAGATCGCAATTTCTAAAGCACAAGTTGCCTAAAAAGCATATTTCTTAATATTGGCAACTTTTGGCAGAATTTTATTGCTAATTTGAATGCACTTCAAATCACTACAATTTAGGGTGTTGTTGTTCCGTTGAACTAATTTTAACATTTTTAGTTATAAATTTTTTTTAAACAGCAAAAATCACTAATTTTGAGGTAATGAAAGTTTCTGTATTTTTTCTTATCTACATAACTTTTATTGAATGTAGCACTATTATCAATAAATACATTTTTCCTGAATAATTTTTGAATCAATGAATTTTTATATTTACAAATTAAAACAAATATTTCTTTTAGTGTATTAACATTTTTTTGTCAATGTTTTTAGTTTTTACAATAGATTTAGTATTTGTTTCATACTAAAAAAATTTAAATTTAATTAATAATATAGATTTTAAATGCATTTTGCTGTTTGACATGTATTATTTTTAATGAAATACAACAATTATTTTTATTAAATAATAATTATTTATTTTGATAACAAAACAAATATTTTAGTTTTTACAATAGATTTAGTATTTGTTTCATACTAAAAAAATTTTAATTTAATTAATAATATAGATTTTAAATGCATTTTGCTGTTTGACATGTATTATTTTTAATGAAATACAACAATTATTTTTATTAAATAATAATTATTTATTTTGATAACAAAACAAATATTTCAATTTTATGTATCTTCGAAAAAAAATTTTCTTATGTTCGATATCTTCAAAAATATTGTTCGTTATTGTAATTAATATTCAGAAATGCTTATCAACAATTTTTTTTTCAAATGAATGGAAAAAAATGTGTGAAATATATTTTGAAATATCGTTGTCAATGAAATATTTTAAGAAAGGTTATCATTCATACCCTTGCAAATGTTTCTTTCCTTTAATGTGTGATTTGTAATATTTGTGTCCCGTTTGAGTTATTACATGATCATCATCTAATCTACCTACTTTAACTTTTTTAAATTTAGCATGGTTTTTACCACCTCTTTCTTGTTTTAAAAATAATTGTCCAGTCTAAATTTCACATTCTTCACGATCTCGATTTAACTTAGTTATTGACTTCTCTTTCGACTTTAAAATTTTTTTCCTTTATAGTTGGATAGTCTTCAACTTTTATTAGGCCGTTTTGGAAATCAATTGGTTTGCACCCTATAGTTGAATGAATCGTACTATTATAAAACATGATAACTTTATACATTTTTTCTTCCACAGTATTTGTGTTTCTTTCGGGGTCATGTCTAAGTAAACGAATATGCGCATTCATAGTATTATGTTCGATGTAATATGAATTTTAATATTTCTCTCTCGTAAAAACTCGGTTAAAGGTAATGCTTTAAAACCTAACTCGTTATCAGTTAGGATTTTTTCAATATTACCCGTTAAGATCATTTTCATCTAAAATGTCTTGAAGAAATATCTTGCAATTTTCAATTGAGAATTTCCTTGAAAATATTTCGAATTTGTTTATTTAAACAATTCGTAAAGACTGTTATCATTTATAAAAATTGCATCTACTTTCGTTTGGTAGAAATAATTTTTTAATATAGCTAACATATCGTTTACATCAAAACTATTTGATGTAATTATTTTCCTTTCATTATTAAAAATCTTGATATTGACTATTTTTAGGGGGTTTGAATTTTCTCTATAATGATTTGATTTCGATATACATTTAGGGGAAAATTACATTCAAAAATAATGTTAAGATAAGGACGTTCAATTAAATTTACTTGAGGTTCTATTCGAGATAACGCATCTTCGTTTCCATTATTAATTCCACGTTTATAAGAAATTTCATAGTCATATTCTTCTATTTGCAATCTCCATCGAACTAATTTAGAATTCGGTTCTTTGATAGAAAAAAACCACTGCAGTGGGTGATGGTCAGTTTTTATAATAAATTGTCTGCCAAAAAGATACTGTCGAAAATACTTAACAGCCCAAACTACCGCTAACAATTCCTTTTCCACTATGCTGTAATTCATCTCATGTTCATTAAGCGTTCTGCTGGCATAGCAAATGGGGTGATTGTCTTGTGAAAGAACGGCGACTAATGCAAAGTTACTTGCGTCCGTCCGTATTCAAACAAAATTGTTTGTTAAAATTTGAGTTAATTAAAATTGGGTCATTTATGAGAAGCATTTTTATGTTTTAAAGCTCTCGATATATTCGGGATCATTAATATTTATTTTAACGTTTTTCTTTAAATATTTTGTCATAGGCTTAGCTATAAATAGTCCTTGATATATTTACGGTAATACCCGCTGAGTTCTAAAAACTGTTTTATTTGCTTAGGTGTTTTCGGCAAGGGATAATTGGATACACATTCGACCTTTTTAGGGTTTAGTTTTATTCCCTAAAAATTCTGTTCCCCTTTTCAGGAACTCATATTTGTCTGCCTGGATTTTCAAGTTGGACTCTGCCAGTCTGTCAAGTACAAGTCGTAGGGAATTGATATGTTCTTGAAGAGAATTGGAGTAGATGATGATGTCATCCAAGTATACTAAACAAACTTATTTAACCAAGTCACCTAAAATACTGTTCATAAGCCCTTTAAAAGTGGCGGGTGCTGTCTTGAGTCCGAAAGGCATTCTTAAAATTAAAAATTCATAGTGCCCACCTTCTACTGAAAACGCGGTTTTATGTGTGTCCCTTTTATCGATTTTAACTTGGTGACATCCTTTTGCCAGATCTAAAGTATTAAAATACATACATCTACCAAGTTTGTGCAAAATTTATTCTATATTTGGGATGGGAAAACGGTCATCTATAGTTTTTTAGTTCAGCTTTCTATAGTCTACAACTTTTCGCCACTTCTTCAATCTACTAGCATCATCTTTTTTTGGGACAATCCATATAGGAGCTGAATATGGAGAGTTTGAAGTTTTAATTATTTTGCAATTCAGCATTTCCTGTTTTTGTTTCCTTACTTCTTCCCTATGTATATAAGGATATCTATATGTTTTCGAAAACCATGTATATCATCTTTGGTAATTATTCTTTGCTTTATAGCATTTGTGAACCTTAAGTTTATATTCGTTTCATAAAATAATTGACTATAATTTTGTAAAACCTTGGTTATGTTAAGTTTTTCTTCAGAATTTAAATGACCTATTCTAATTTGTTCAATGCAAAGTAGTTCACGGTTGTTTGTTTGTGATAATGTATTATCAACTAGGTAGTAATTTTCGGGAGAAACAGTAAGGTGTATTACGCTTGAACATTTAGCGGTGATTTCTACCTCAACTATAAAATTTTGTGAGTTGTAAACATCTTCATTAATAATAGTTTCGCCTAAAAAGTTTCTATGTTCAGTAATATGAATCAATCCACATTCAATATTTGAAATAAACTTAACCGTTTTAAATTTTCCTAGATATAACAATGGTACGTTCTTGTTGTTAATTCTTAATTGGTTATTTCTATAATCTACAACAGCCTTGTACTTGTATAGGATGTCATTACCTAATATTCCGTCATAATAATTGTGAAATTCACACTCAATTAACAATACTTGGTCATTACTATCTCCTATTTCCGTAAACATTGGAACTTGGTAAAATGTATTATTCATTATTCTTTTTTGTAAGGTGTTTAATGTCAAAGTAATGGAATTAATTTTTCATTTTGGATTTCATATTCCAGGAGGCTAGAAAATTAAAATTTTCCGCTGTTTCATTTTGATTTAATAAAATTTTATGAGAGTTTTGTATGTTATTCGAATAATTCATGACAGAATGATTTTGTAGCATCCCTCTGATTTATCGGAATTTTGAATGATATTAATATCCATTGGTTCTGGAAAAGATTGTTGAATTGGAGAAATTGAAAAATTGTTTCGAAAGTTTTGCCCATTATTATGATTATATTGATAGTTATTTCGATTATTGTTGTTATCATTAAAGAGATGTTGGTACCTGTTGTTATTATGTATGTGTCCTACTTACACTACCTTGATTATGTTGCGTTTCCCGCCTATTATTATAATGGTTGTTTTTATTTGTTCCATAACCTCCGTTATCATTTGAAAAAGTTCTACTTCTATTATTTGTGTTATCAAATCTATTATAAGTGTAAATCCTATTATTGCTAACATAGTTTGCATACCCTGAATTAAACAGAATATCCATTGCGTCCTCAAGTGTGTGTCGATTTCTGCTTGCTAAAATAGTTTTCATGGGTTCCGGTATTTTTTCCCTAAAGATGTTAAGAGCTATTTTCATATAACTTTTAGCTGCTTGTTCACTATTTGGATTAATTCCTAAATCTGTAGAAGTTTTATTATTCAAATTTCGATGTTTGTTCTTAACTTCGTTATAGAAATCAATATTATTTCTGTCCACGATTGGGCATGGAAATTGATTTCTATTGTCTCTTTTGCCTTTCCTTTAGGTTTACTTTTGAAAACGTCAAAAAATAAAAGTTGAGAAAGTTCATCATATTGAATGAGAACGGGGATGATTCTATCAACAAGTGAAATCAATGAATATAACTCCTTTCTGTTTCCAGAAAATTCCGGCAATCTTTGAAGAAATTTAAGTAGGTCTTAAGCTAAGAAATGTGGAGGATTACTTTTCTGAGCCATTTTTTCTCTTTACTTATAAAAAGAAATAAATAAATCTCGTCTTTTTTTCTGTTTGTCAGACCTTTAAAGGATACATTTTTTGTTATGTTAAAAAAAAAAGAAATGATCTTAAGTTTTTATTTGTATTATGAGTAAGATAAATGAAGGAAACTTTTGTATTTTAATGAAAGAATGAAACCAATTTTAAATATTTGTTATTTTTATATTTTTTTAACAGTCAACACAATACTTGTATATGTTATATATACACATATGTATATAAATTTATTTATTTTATTAAACATATAATTACAAATTATATCTTAATACCCTAAATACCCTGTAGCGAAAAACAGACCAGAGCCTCTGGTGGGAATCGAACCCACGACCCCCGCACTGATAAGCTAGCACGCTACCAACTAGCCTACCGGGGCGCTAACATATATATAAATATATATGCACCTTAGACCGTACCTCAAAAAAAAAGTTCACCGTACACCCTCAAATATAAAGTATTTTAACAAGAAAATTTCGAAAATGTTTTTTTGGCCGAACGTAGGGGTCGCCATTTTATATTTTTCTTTATATCTTCGCCATTTACCGTCGGATCTTAAAGTGTTGTATATCAATGTTTTTTGTCTCGCGGAGACCGATGTTTTCCTCGAAGGATCCATTGACCTCAAGTAACCCGTTCTAGTATTAACCCACCACATCTCAGTTGCTACCACCTTAATGAACAACCCTAATATTTTAAAATGAAAGCTCGCAAAAAGGCAATAAACTTTTGCTAGGAAAGTATTCCAATAATTCCAGCGGAACTATTATTTTATTTTTTTTTAATTTTTTTTGTTGCCGAATGTAGGGCATTTTTAATTTTTTTGTCATATCTTCTGTATTTACAGTCGGATCTTAAAGGGTTATATATCAATGTTTTTGTCGCAATGATACCAATTTTTTACATCAAAAATCATTGACCTCAAGCACCCTTTTATACCACTTAAGGGGTAAAACCTACGTAAAAAGCCTATATATAAAAACTTCCTATTTTTATTTTCTTTATTTACGGAGATGTGTTAACAAAGATTGGTTTTCACAAGATTTATGAAGGAGTACAAAAAAATATTTGTTTTTCACAAAGTTTTACAAAATGATAGTATATTTAGTATAGAGGTCCATGGCACGCAGCATTACTTAATAAATTTTTGGTGGATTTCTCTGAAATTTATAATGCATATGGAAAACTAAATTTTCTATGGATGCGCGTAGGAGTTTTTGATAGGTCAAATACTTTTTGACTTAGAGCTATTTCTTTACGAGTATAAAAAATAGATATTTTGACTTTAACACTTCGCTGTTTTGTCAAAAATTAATATACCCAAAAACTCATACGCTTTTCTTTAGATAATTTGGTTAAATTATAGGCATACGAACCATTGCAAAGGTCTCTGTAAATGGCGTTCCATTCTTACAATGACTCCATTTTTGTAGCCAGTGTTGGTAGGAGTTCCATCGCAACTAATAGCTATTAAGAAGTCCATATTGAAGTTCTCTTGACTCAAATAATACAGCCAACTTCAATCACGCCAAAATATGATCGATTAAAATATGTGTTATTTTATAAGTGATCCACGGCACTCAGCATAATTTAACCAATTTTAGGTGGATCGGTCTGAAACATACACTTTATATAGAAAACTAAATTATCTAAAGAAAAACGTATGAGTTTTTGGGTATATTAATTTTTGACAAAACAGCGAAGTGTTAAAGTCAAAATATCTATTTTTTATACTTGTAAAGAAACAGCTCTAAGTCAAAAAGTATTTGACTTATCAATAACTCCTACGCGCATCCATAGATAATTTAGTTTTCCATATGCATTATAAATTTCAGAGAAATCCATCAAAAATTGATTAAGTAATGCTGCCTGCCGTGGACCTTTTTTGTAAATATACTATCATTTTGTAAAACTTTGTGTAAAACAAATATTTTTTTGTACTCCTTCATAAATCTTGTGAAAACCAATCTTTGTTAACACATCTCCGTAAATAAAGAAAATAAAAAAAGGAAGTTTTTATATATAGGCTTTTTACGTAGGTTTTACCCCTTAAGTAGTATAAAAGGGTGCTTGAGGTCAATGATTTTCGATGTAACAAATTGGTATCATTGCGACAAAAATATTGATATATAACCCTTTAAGATCCGACTGTAAATACAGAAGATATGACAAAAAAATTAAAAATGCCCTACATTCGGCAACAAAAAAAATTAAAAAAAAAATAAAATAATAGTTCCGCTGGAATTATTGGAATACTTTCCTAGCAAAAGTTTATTGCTTTTTTGCGAGCTTTCATTTTAAAATATTAGGGTGGTTCATTAAGGTGGTAGCAACTGAGATCTGGTGGGTTAATACTAGAACGGGTTACTTGAGGTCAAAGGCTCCTTCGAGGAAAACATCGGTCTCCCCGAGACAAAAAACATTGATATACAACACTTTAAGATCCGACGGTAAATGGCGAAGATATAAAGAAAAATGTAAAATGGCGACCCCTACGTTCGGCCAAAAAAAAAAAAAACATTTTCGAAATTTTCTTGTTAAAATACTTTATATTTGAGGGTGTACGGTGAACTTTTTCTTTGCCTGTAAGGTGGTACGGTCTAATGCACCTATATATTTTTTAATAGTAAGTTCTTTTTTAATATGGAAACTAGTTTATAGAGTTCAAAACCTAATTAAAGAAATAATTTCTTAAAAGATATGTTACTTTTATAGCCGGTATAAATTATAATATTCCTAAAAACTGCACTCTAAAAAATGCTTGTAAATTTACTACTATAAAATCGGTCAAGTTTTATGTAATATTACGATAATTCGGTAAATGTAAACACCAAATGCGTAAAACTTTTTTGCGCACACTTTCATATACAATAATTCACACACGAAGTATGGTTAGACACTATTGGCCGTATTTATAATGAAAAGTTAGTTCCTGCTTATACATCGCACACAACGATGTACTAACTAGTATACCGATTAGCCTTAGTAGCTAGTTGGTACAGAGTTTATTTATAATCCCTTTTCTTCTGTCAAATAGATATTAAAAAAACAACTCTGAAAATTGTGATGCCATCATATTTTTTTGTAATAATGCCACCTGTTTTAAAGAAAATCAACATTGTGGTTTACATTTCCCTTTCCTTTCAGTTCGTCCTTCACCATATTTATTAATTTTTTTGCATTTTGTTTCGTGAATCTATATTTTTTACGAAACTCAGCGTCGGAATATTTAAAAAATGGATTTGTTCTCTTTTTATAAATTTAAGGAGAACGACGGCGAACTTCACTTTTTAAAAGGTCCAAATCATTTAATTGGTCAAGAATTTCCATTATTATTAAATTTTGTTGTATTTTTTTCGCAAATTTGCACACAAATTTTTTTATTGTATTTTTCACTTTTGTTTACAAACTTATTTTGACACAAAACAGCTGATTTTCAAACATTTAGTAAGTGTTTGATAGTTCGTTAACTAGAGTTTAAAAGGTGGATAAGAAATTTATTATAAATAGAACTCATGATAGACGCTAACTAATTTTTCTCTATAAATACGGCCGTGTATGTCTACAATTAAACACATTATATACTAGTAGTATTATATACTAGTAGTATTATATACTAGTAGTATTATATACTAACTTATAATGGTAAAAAAAATTATGACATATTGAAATTGAAAAAAAATCTAAAACATTTTCAAAATTTAAAAAGAAAATTATATTAATTTTTTAAATTTATCAATTATTTGGAATTACTAATCAAAAAAATGTTGTTTTTATTATTTTTGTGAGTTTCTAAACAATAAATTTATTGTTTTTATTTTAATTGTGGATTACTAAACAATAAATTTATTGTTTTTATTACAAAACAAACATCGTAGTAGTAAATATGCGCATTTTTTTAGGATTTTTACGAATTATATGTATACATTTACAGGAAAATCGTGTTTCTTTGCTCAAAAATTTGGTAAATTTACTCTTCAATTTTAAAACTTGATTTAAATTTTATGCACTTTTAATGTAGTTTTACCTATTTTGTGTTCATCAATTTACGCATAATGTGTGTACTTTTTTCATTTACGCACACAGAGTAAATTTACCCAACTTATAGTAGGAGTACAGTTTCCTACTATAAGTTGGGTAAATTTCAACAGAAATTAATTAGATTGTAATGCACCGATAATATACCCTTTTTTTACCATGTTTTTCAAAAATGCCACCAATAATAGACCTCAGATTTCTTTAGCACGTTTTCCAAAAATGGCTGTCATCTTCCTTTTAATGCTTCATAACTCTTTTTAAAATTATTGCAATTTTATTTTTTGTGTCCACATTTTTAACGTAAATTTTTTTGTTAAATACAAATTGTTCTTTGTTATATATATAAATTTTCGATTTTTGTTGTACGTTAAATATTTCATGTTGTTTTTTGATTGCAATTAATAACAATAGGCATGTTTTCTTTGTACACTTAAGCTAGCAAGTTAGTTCATTTATATGGAGAATTAAGCGAGTTAAGAACTAGTCGCTTAGTACTCGCTTAATTCTCCATATAAATGAAATAACTTGCTAGCTTAAGTGTACAATGAAAACATGCCTAATTTGTTATTCTTATTTAGTTCAAGTTTTATATATATTATTTTTTATTTAATTATATTTAAATCTAAACTTTATTTAATAACGTTTTTCACTTTATCGTTATTTAAACTTAAGTTTGCTTTTATATATACACTCCCAATATAATTTCCTTAAAAACAACTTAAAATACATATTAAATTAATTGAAAATACAATCAAAAAGAGGACTACTGATTTTTCTTTATATTCAGCCCATTTTGTTGTTTATTTTCAATCATGATTTAATAATCGACAAAATTAGTAAAAACAATAGAAAGTCGTTAAAAATAACCATTAAATATTTACTGATAATAAGTTAGAAAAAACAACCTTTGTGGTTTGTTTTTCAAATTGAAAGTTTTTATTTGTATGTAATTACAAAACACAACACACAGATGAATGTATTTTTATTGGCTTTGGGTATATGTATGTATGTAGTTTTTATTGAAATAATTTTGTATATATACAAACTATTTTGGTAAAAAAAAAACAAAAAAGAATTACATATATGAATTTCAATTTTTAGAAACAGAAAACATATAATGTTACATATAACAGAAAATATTAACTCCTACTGAATGTCTGTAAATTTTTATAGTTTGTTTTTGAATGACTGATTTAAATAGTTAAAAAATTTATTTCCATGTATTTTAATTGATTCTTCATTTAAAAACAAACTTTACGTATTACTTTTTAAATAAACTACAGTCGGTAACGGAAAATATATTGTGAGTGTAGGAATATCTTTCCTTTTATGTTTTTTATATATACAGGATGTCCGCCGGGAAGGTATGCTACTTTGTTTGACCGCCATTTTGGTAAACATTATTCTTGACAGTTCGTATTTGGCAGTCGTGAAGTAGACACGTGGCAAATTTATTATGGAAAAATATTCGATGAACCAACGTATTAAAAACATTTTATCAAAATCAATCATCTATTACTGTGACGATGAGAAAGTTACGTGAAATTCTTGGGAGAAACGACGTGCCAACAAAACGCACTATTTATCGTGTAGTGAATGATTTCGAAAAAAGAGGGTCTGTAGGTGATAGGCCCAAGCATAGACCACAACATATTGCAAGATCGGCTGAAAACATTACTGCTACTCAAGAAAGTGTTCAAAACAATCCATCAACCTTAATTCGACGCCATGCTCAGGAGCTTGGTCTTCAAAGAACAACTTTGGCCACAATTTTGCACTAGGATTTGCATTTGTTTCCATTTAAGACTCAGTTGACACAAGGGTGGATGTTACAGCTCACCCATGACAACCCCGATTTTCATGAAAAAATCATGATGAGTGACGAGGCACATTTTCATTTGAATGGATATGTGAATAAACAGAATAGTCGTTTCTGGGCAATGGAAAACCCTCAAATTATTCATCAGTCACATTTGCATCCATTAAAAGTGACAGTCTGGTGTGCAATTTTGTAAGGAGGAATCATTGGACCTTACTTCTTTGAAAATGAAAATTGGGTAACGGTAACTGTGAATGGGGAGCGATATCGTGATATTATTAAACACATTTTAACGCCACAATTGCATGCTTTGGGCTTGATTAACATGTGGCATCAACAAGACGTTGCCACATCGCATACAGTCAGGATTACAATGGAATTACTGCGAGACCGCTTTCCACAACAAGTTATTTCAACAAATGGTGATGTTGATTGGCCTCCACGGTCGTCTGATTTGACTGCATCGGACTTCTTTTTGTGGGGATATCTGAAAAGCAAGGTTTATGCAAACAAACCAGAAACACTTGAGCAACTCAAACAAAATATTCGTGATGAAATTAATGAAATCCCGCGTAAAATGTGTGAGAATGTAATGAAAAATGTGCTCAAAAGGGCTCACATTTGTGAGGCTAACAGAGGCGGACATTTATCTGATATTGTATTCCATACATAATTGCCGACATTAAATAAAACATTTATCAATAGTAGTAGTTATTCTTTATTTTCATTTTAAAGTTTTGCTATATATGTACATTTTTAATTTCAATATAGAAGTTTTAAAGAAAGTTGTAAATCCAACTTTGACTCTATGTCGTCAGTCGGTATACTTTTTAATAATAACTTTATCCATGAATAAATGTGGGATAAAGGGGTATTTTATTGACCGACATATTTTTGTAATACTGACGTACCAAATTTTGCAACACAGACAGAAAATTCAAGAGAAGACAATAAGATTTAATAATGATTGAAAAAACGGACAGTTGTTCTAATGCTATTGAATACGAAAGTTGTTTAAAGTTGTTAAGTCGGAATAAAGTTGGACAAAACGTTGTGAATGTAATAATAATGTAATTATAATGAAACTTGCTCGGACAGACATTTTAATGACCAATTTATAAACCCCAATTCTATATTATATTTAAAAAATAAAAATCTAAAATTAATTGAAAAAACAAATGAATTCAAAAATAAATATGTATTCACTACCTTAAAAAAAATTAAAACCAAACTACTAAAGTGTTTTTTTATAATTCCTACATTTGGGGGCTCGTCTTATGCCAAAACAAAAGTGATCTTATTTTTGAAGGAAAAAATTCAAGTGTTAAATGTGTTTCTGATTTTCTAATTGCTGAAAAATTAAAATTAAAAAACGTGTATGAAGATAAAAGAAAGAAGGTATAAATTCCAAATAACGGCAAATTTAAACGGTATTCAAAAATTATTTTATAAATCGAATGTTAAATACTAACTCCGCCTTAAATTAAACACAAACCCAAAGTTGAAAAGTGAAATGTTTCAAAAAGAAAACAGAATGCTAGTGAGAGAGTTTAAGAGTTATATTGAAATAGAAACAGAAACAAAGATGAATTAAAGTGGATAAGTTCTAAAAAAGCTTTTAAACTCTTAAATTTAAACTTAAAAAGAAAACTAAAATTACAACGAAAAACAACTCTTAAATGTTTCCACATTCTTGTTGAGTATGGGAGACGAAGAAAAGAACAAGGTACAGACACCGTCAATCAAAGCCGAATTAGAAGATCAAAACAAAAAATTAGAAACAAAGGAAAACACAAAATCAAATAAAAATAAAAAACTTGAAACGAAAGATTCAAAAGAAAAAATAAAATCAGGGAATAGAAACAAAAGAGTAGAAATAGAAGAAAAGGACACAGAAAGTGAAGATCAAAACAGTAATATAGAAAATAAACAAACCGAAAAAAATTTCCAAAATTCTAAAGAGCAAAACACAAACGAATTAAAAGTGCAAAGTGAATTAAAAATAATTAATCAAAACAAAAACCAAGAAACACAAGAATCGTCAAAAGGCGAAGCTCAAAGAAAAATATTTGAAATGTCAGAAGATAGTGAAATGCTTTCTAATGTAATTTCGGTTGCGAATGTTGAAAGAACTATTCCTATATTTGAAGGTGATACCGGAATGACAATAGATATGTGGCTAAAGAATTTTGAGGAATATGCTTTAGCATACAGCTGGACGGAGGTACAAAAATTTGTATTTGCCCGAAATAAAATGAAAAAATGTGCAGATTTATTTTTGCAGTCTGTTTCGGTATGTGATTACGCAACATTAAAACAACTGTTGATGGATGAATTTCATAGGGATTATACAAGTGCTGAAATTCATTCCCAGCTACGTGAACGTAAGAAAAAAAATAGTGAAAATATACATGAATACATGCTACACATGCGACGAATTGGTTCATTCGGTACGGTTGATGAACGTTCAATAATTCGCTATATTGTCGATGGTATTAAAGGAAGTCCGGATTGTAAAATCGGATTGTACGGTGCGCGCAATTATAAAGATTTAAAAGAGCAATATGAAATTTATGAAAGAGTTTATAAAAACAAAAATGAAATTACAAACAAAAGTCGTAATAAAACAGTAAACAACAATAAGAATAACGTTAAAGTTTTTCACTGCTATAATTGTGGATCTCCGGATCATAAACGAAATGAGTGCACACTAGAGGGACCCAAGTGTTTTAAATGCAATAAAAGTGGCCATATATCTAAGGACTGTAAGTCAATAAGTGCGGTAAACTGTACAATGCATAATGCGCAGCTAAGAAATTTAATAATAAATGGAAAACAGTTTCAGTGCTTTATAGACGCTGGCGCAGATATTTCTGTAATAAAAGAAAGTGTGTTCGGAAAAAATTTTAAAACAGACGTTAAAGAATACAAAAAAGAAATTACCGGTTTCGGATATGCGGTAACGGTTCCTAAAGGAAAATTCGAAGTTAACTCCAATTTTGATGGACTTTGTATTAGACACGATCTAATAATAGTGCCGGACAATTCTGTTGATTATGATGTCGTAATTGGCTACAACGTCTTACGTAATATCCGATATTCGTCAGATGAAAATGGATATACTTTCCACTCTATTATAAAAACGCCGATAATCAAGAAATTAAAAATATTATGAACATTAACGTAGATCAAAAATCAGATGTTGTAGCGCCGATGAAATATGCAAAGGAAATTGAAAAAATTAAAAACAGTTATACGCCAGTACGTAACGCTATAAGTTCCATTCGAATGAAAATCGTTCTAGAAACAGAAGATCCAATATATTCAACACCTAGTCGCTTACCTCAGCCTGAACAAAAAATTGTTGAAGATCAAGTCGAAGAATGGTTAAAGAATGGTATAATTCGAAAATCAACCTCTCAGTATTGCAGCCGGGTAGTTTTAGCAGATAAAAAAGATGGTTCAAAAAGAATGTGCATCGATTATAGACGATTAAACGAAGTGTGTTTTAAGGACCGATTCCCAGTACCAAATATGGAGGATTTGATCGATAGTTTGGCTGGATCATCTGTATTTAGCGTGTTAGATATCAAAAATGCATTTTTACATGTGCCTATTGAGGAAGAGAGTAAAAAATATACAGCTTTTGTTACTAAACAAGGTGTTTTCGAGTTTAATTACGCGCCATTTGGATTTTGTAATTCTCCAGCTGTTTTTATAAGATTTATCAACTCAATATTTCGTGAACTAGTAAATGTAGGTATAATGCAAATTTACATGGATGATATAATCGTTCATTCCGCAGATAAGAAAACAGGTATGAAATATTTAGAGAAAACTATTAAAGTTGCAGCAGAAAACAATTTAGAAATTAATTGGAAGAAATGTAAATTTTTACAACACCGAGTAAAGTTTTTGGGTCTGATTATTGAGAATGGTTCAGTAAAACCTAGCGAGGAAAAAATTAAAGCTGTAAAAAATTTCCCGGAACCACAAAATATAAAAGGCATTCAATCATTTCTTGGGTTAACAGGATTTTTTAGGAAGTTTATAAAAAACTATTCAATAATTACTAGACCCTTAACAAATCTTTTGAAAAAAGGCGTTGAATTTTGTATGGATCAGAAGGCTAGAGAAGCAATTCAAACGTTAAAAAATATATTGACAGATCAACCAGTTTTAAAAATTTTCTCCAGGGACGCCAAAACAGAGTTACACACGGATGCATCAAAATTTGGGTTTGGTGCTATTTTGATACAACAGTTTGATGAACGGTGGTATCCAGTTTATTTCTATAGCAAAAAAGCGTCAGATTCTGAATCCAAACAACACAGCTACCATTTAGAGATAAAAGCTGCATTTTTGGCCATGAAGAAGTTGCGACACTACCTTTTGGGGATGAAATTTGATCTAATTACGGATTGTTTAGCATTTCAACAAACATATAGAAAAGACGATTTATTACCTTCTATATCTAGATACGTAATGTATATGCAGGATTTTGATTACACTTTGAAACACCGTTAAGGAGAACGTATGAAGCACGTAGACGCGCTCAGTAGACATTCAGTGTATATTGTTAGTATTGAATCAGATTTAAAATGTCGCTTACAAAAAGCACAAAATACTGATGAAAATTTAAAAGCAATAAACGATTTGTTAAAGATACGTCCTTACGGAAATTACAAACTAGTCGGTGGTGTCTTATGTAGAGAAATCGACGGACATGATGTTTTTGTTGTTCCACGCCATATGGAAAAAGAAATTATTACTAAAGCACACGAGAACGGACATTTTGGTACAGTTAAAACAGTTCACCAAATAAAACAGCAGTATTTTATACCACATGTAGAAAATAAAGTCAACAAAGTTATTCAAAATTGTATTAAATGTATCCTTTTTAATAAAAAACAAGGAAAGCTCGAAGGATTTTTGCAATGTGTCGACAAAGGTGACCAGCCATTATGCACAATTCACGTTGATCACTTAGGACCGATGGATGCTACATCTAAGATGTATAAGTTTATCTTTGCCATTGTGGATGGTTTTAGTAAATTTGTGTGGCTTTTTCCAACAAAATCGACGGGTGTAGATGAAGTAATCAATAAACTCGAATCTTGGCATTCAGTTTTTGGCGATCCACAACGCATTATAAGTGATAGAGGCTCAGCTTTTACTTCAAAAGCATTTGAAGAATTTTGTAATACTAAAGGTATCGAGCATATTCAGATAACTACTGGCGTACCAAGAGGAAGCGGACAAGTAGAACGCGTTAATAGAACAATATTAGCTGTAATTTCTAAAATCTCATCGGAAAAACCTGAACAATGGTATAAACATGTTAGCAAAGTTCAAAAAGCTGTTAATAGTAGTTATCACAGATCTACAGGCCGCTCACCATTTGAAGTTTTATTTGGAGTAAAAATGAAAAATAATAGTTGCAGTAACGTCGTCGAAATCCTTGAAAAAGAGCTAGTAAATGAATTTGATAAAAACCGAGAAGAGCTTAGATATGAAACGAAACAACAAATTGAGAAAGTTCAAGCTGAGTATAAGAAAAATTTCGATCGTAAAAGAAAGCAAAACGTTGATTATAAAGTTGGAGATTTTGTAGCTATCAAAAGGACACAATTTGTTGCCGGAAGAAAACTTGCTAACGAATATCTGGGACCGTATGAAGTCACTAAGGTTAAGCGAAATGGTCGATATGAAGTTCGAAAAGCAGCATCATTCGAGGGGCCGAACTTAACATGCAGCAGCAATGACTATATGAAATTGTGGCGTTATTCTGAAGTTGATGATGAGGTTGATAGTTCATCCGAGGCGGATGATTAGTCGGATGGCCGAGTGTGGGATAAAGGGGTATTTTATTGACCGACATATTTTTGTAATACTGACGTACCAAATTTTGCAACACAGACAGAAAATTCAAGAGAAGACAATAAGATTTAATAATGATTGAAAAAACGGACAGTTGTTCTAATGCTATTGAATACGAAAGTTGTTTAAAGTTGTTAAGTCGGAATAAAGTTGGACAAAACGTTGTGAATGTAATAATAATGTAATTATAATGAAACTTGCTCGGACAGACATTTTAATGACCAATTTATAAACCCCAATTCTTTATTATATTTAAAAAATAAAAATCTAAAATTAATTGAAAAAACAAATGAATTTAAAAATAAATATGTATTCACTACCTTAAAAAAAATTAAAACCAAACTACTAAAGTGTTTTTTTATAATTCCTACATAAATTTCTTTTTATACATTAAATTCAGCTATTAAATAATTTCGATATATTACACATGTTTTCATATAATTTGCCAATAACTTCCAAGAATGTTTTTTACCATTTAATAAATTTATTATTTCCTCTTCACTTAATACAGTTTTTCCAAAATTTGAAGCCCTAAATTCCCTTAAGGTGTAACAACGTCCTATAAAATGTTCTATGTCTTCTTTTTCTTTTAAATTGCAAAGTGAGCATAAAATTGATGTATTCTCACTAAAATTATTACCATTTAGCTTAATCATATCATTTCTTGCCTTACATATCCATGTTATATCTTCAATCTTTGTGTCATCGGTCATATATTTAACTCCTGCAAGTGGATCTAGTTTTCTAAAAATTCTACTTGTTTGGTATACTTGTGCCAGTTCATTTTGTTTGTATTTAATTCTTAACTCATTCAGTAAATTTTCACGATTTGTATTCCATTGTTTTGTTAATGTTTAGTTGTTATGTCCATAACATTTCACAATCTGCACTTATTATGTTCAGTTCTATAACTCCTGTACTAGGAGCTTAGTGAGCTGATTTGGAAGTCTGACTGCCAAAAAGAGTTTCCGTTTGGATCTTAGCGATATATTAGATTTATTAAGAAAGTTATTCCAAGTTTTTTTTATGCTATTTTTCGCAATTGTGTTTCTATTTTCCACATGTTTTCTAAAAATCATTGTGGGAGACAATACCACGCCTAGATAACAATACTCGGAAACTATTTGTATCTCTTCTCCATTAAAATACCATTTTTCGTTTCGTGACAATTTTCCACCTTTTCTAAATGTCATAATTTTTGACTTGCTTAGATGTCATCAGCATATAGCAATAGACGAATATTTAGGTCTTCAATATTTATCCCTCCTTCTAAGTGGTCATGAAAGTCGTTCAAATATAATGAAAACAGTAACGGGGACAAAAGATATCCTTGCTTCATACCTGATACCGTTGAAAAGGGATCAGATAGCTCTTGGCCTGTCCGAACAGCTGATTTTGTGTTTTTATACATATTTTAAATAAATTTTACTGTTTTGGTTGAGATGCACATTGTGTGTAACTTATATATCAGAGCATTTCGTGAGGCTTTGTCAAATGCGGCTTTAAAGTCCACAAAGAAGGCATACGTTTTCTTCTTCCGTTGGCGATTTAAATGTACTAGTGCTGTAAGGTTATAAATATTTTCAACCGTTGAGTAAATTTTTTGCGAAAGCCAGCTTGATATTCATTCAGACATTTGTGGCGTTCAACAAAATCAGACAGTCTGTTAGTTATTAATCCCTCCATTATTTTTGGCAAAGAGTTCATGAAAGAGATTGCACGACAGTTGCTTGGTATTGAAGAGTCGCCTTTTTTATGTATCGGATGAATTATGCTTAAAATAAACGCATCATCTATTTTACCACTATCAAATATAACGTTACATGTTGCAATTTCTCCAATTAATTCATCAGGAGCATTTTTAAAAAATTCTAATGGAATACGATCTTCCCCTGGCGCTTTGTTATTTTTAGCTTTTACCAACACTTCTTTTATTTCGGCTGTTGTTATTACTCTATCTAAGTGACTATCTACTCTATGCAAGTAAGCGTATTGTATGTCTATTGGGTTTTGTACAGGATTCAAAAGCTGCTAAAAATACGTCTTGAGATTTTCGGTCGGTGCCAATATACTTTGTAAATTATCACCGTTACTGATTTCCTTTGCGATTTTCCACCAATCTCCACTATCACTAACTCTTTCTAACTTTTTATCTAGATTCATTGAGTATTTTGCTCTTTTTCTTGACATTACTCTCATACTCTTTATATTTGCGTAACCATTTGAAAGATGTTTTCCTAGCATTGTAACATTTAGCATTGAATAATTTTTTTTTGTTTAAAGTGTTGGTCTTCTTTAAATACTTTCTTACATGTTTCATTTACTACTTGAGCAATATCTCGAAAATCAAGCATGCCTTATCTTGTTTTATTCTTTCTGGACTTGTCGTACCTTAGCCTGATATTGAAATAAACAGTCGTTTTTCCATTTTAACTTTGGAAGTAAATTGGGATTGGTGCTACATTTATTACCAACTTGATATGTAAATATAAGAGTGTTGGAAGATGGTCCGACCAAATCTGATTTTCTACTGTAAAATTCGTAACTTGACTTAGAAACTCTTGCGACACTGCACACACATCATTTACAGAAGATCCAACTCCACTTATAAAGGTGAAATCTCCGTTTTCATCACCAATCGTCATAACATTTATAATTACCATTCCATAATCGCAACAGAATTTTATAAAAGTTCGGCCTCTATTGTCTACAAAAGTGTCTTTGGATCTTCTTTCTGCATTAAACCCACAGAGGTTTGGTTGTAGAATATCATTAATATTATTTTGCAATATACCTAGTCTTACGTTCAGATCATCGATTAAGATCAGGTTGTTTAAATTGCATTCTTTAAAGAGAAATTCCAATTTTTCAAACTCCTGTTTCCCTATGGCACCTCTTAAATAAATTGGCATAATTTCAAAATTGACTCACATAACTTTTACATTAATAATTACAACTTGTTGCAAGTTAACATATAAGCAGCTAACACCAAATTTACACAACTCTTTTTTCACTCCCAACAAACTACATTCAATTGCTCTTCCATATACATTTTCTCTTGTTGCTGGTATCGAACATAGCTCAAAACCACCAAAATATTTATTAGATTCTTCCTGAATAATATGGGTTTCAAATAAGGCAAAAATATCATAACACTTTATATAATAAAAAAAATCAGCAAAGCGCAATTTATTTTTCAATCCATGAACATTGTATGATAATAATTTGTTGGTATATGTTGCAACTCTACTTCAATCCAAACGTTTAAAACTCTGTTAAAAAGTATGTATTTAGTTATCTAAAGTTATACGGTTAAAATATTTCTGTTGTTCTTTATTAGTCTTTCAATCTCCTCTTGAACAAGAACACTCTGTTCTATTGTATATCTTTAAATATGAAATAAAATGCATACTTGAATTTGAAGACACATTGTTTTTCTTTTACTGGAATAATTTAGATTTTTAATTTTTCTGGATACTGCTAAAAATCTGCTAACAAGGGTTATGAGCCCAGAAATAAAATCTAAATAAAATGCATAAAAAGTAAAAGTGGGGTTATATCTATTTGGTGTCGATTTGGTTTTTATTGTTTTAAACGATGTTAAAAACAAGGAAAATTGCGGCTGCTGTAGCAAATATTGAAAAATTAAATGGCGAAAATTATGGCACATGGTGCATACAAATAAAGAGCTTACTCATAACTTTGGATCTGTGGCAAACCATTATAGAAGAGTGTCCCAAAGATAATCCACTCCAATGGATTGCATGTGACAGTAAGGCTCTGGCAACAATTACCTTGAGTGCAAAACCAAGTGAATTAATTTATATAAAAAATTGTGTTACGGCAAGGGATGCTTGGAATGTTCTGGGTTCGCTCTATAATACAAACACTGCATCTAGAAAAGTAAACTTGTTCAAGAAGTTGGTACGTTTTAAATTTAACACAAATGAAAAATTTGCTCTTCAAGTTAATGAATTTGTTTCCACAATTGTAACTCATCAATTGTGGAATCAATCTAAATGATGACCTGTTGTCCGTATTATTACTTTGTAGTCTTCCCGATGAAATGGAAAGTTTTGTGGTTGCTATAGGAAGCTGCGATGATTTACCAAGATGTGATAAATTAGTGGCAAAAATTCTAGAAGAAGAAATGAGACAAGGTAATAATAGTAATATAAAAAAATGAAACAGTTTTTGCCGAAAATTCGAAAAATGTTTTTAAACGAAATAAAAACCATTATAACAACAACAATACTTATAAACGTAATAATGGAGTTAAACATACTCAGGCCAAATCCAATCGTACAAATGAAAAGAAACACACAGATGGTAATTTATACAACAATAACAATATAAAATGTTTTCGCTGTGGCAAAAAGGGCCACATACGTTCTCAATGCAAAGAAAACGACAGAAGAGACACAGATTTTGCATGTTCGTTAGATGATAACAAAGAGAATTTAAGAGAGTTGTGGATTCTTGATAGTGGTGCTACGTCACATATGGTCAACAATAAAAAATATTTTGAAACGTTAAAAGAATCAAAACAAAAAATAGTTTTGGCTGCTGGTAAAAATGTTTATTCTGAAGGTATTGGCGAAGTAAAAATAAAAACAAAATTTTGCACACCCACGTTAAACAACGTACGGTATGTACCACAACTACATTAAAATTTTTTGTCAGTAAACAAAATTCTTTAAGCTGGTCATATTGTAAAATTTGCGGGGGATAAAGCAGTAATGAAGAGTAATCAAAACAAAAATATTTTAACAGCTGATTTTAAAAATGAAATATTTATTGTAAATTTGGAAAAAATTAACGATTGTGAACTATTAAGTGCCGCTTGTGATGAAAAAGTTGTTAAAAAGTGGCACCAAAGATTTGGTCACATTAATTTGAACGATTTAAATAAATTAACGAGCAAAAATATGGTAAAAGGGTTTAATCTGAAATTGCCAAAGACAATTGAGTGCTTTACTTATGCTATAAACAAAATTAGTACTATACCGTTCAAAAATTATTCAAGCGTACAAACAAGTGATGTCTTGGGATTGGTGCATACTGATTTATGCGGAACAATCGGTGTAAAATCTGTTGGTGGATCGTCATATTTTATAACATTTATAGACAATTATTCTCGTTATATTTTTACTTATTTTCTGAAAAAGAAAAGTGATACATTTGACGCATTTATACATTTTTCTGGGTTCGCGGAGAAGCAGACTGGCCGCCAAATAAAAATTGTTCGCAGTGGCAATGGAAAAGAATTTGTAAATTCCAAATTTAAACTACATTTTTCTGAAAAAGGTATTGTTCATCAGACAACCGTTGGATATTCGCCACAACAGAATGGTGTTTCTGAGCGGGCGAATAGGACTCTGGTCGAAATGGCGCGATGTTTGTTGGAATCCTCTGGATTACCACAAAGTTTATGGGGTGAAGCCATAAATATGGCTACGTATTTGCGTTATCGTGCTCTAACAAAAGTTCTTGGTGATGTTACTCCTTATGAAAAGTGGTGTGGTATACCGTCTGTCTCACATTTAAAAACGTTTGTTTGTGATGTAGTGGTACTAAAAAAGGCCCAACACCTAAAGGTGGTAAGTTCTTTCCCAAAGGTGACAAGATGAAATTTGTTGGTTATCAACTTTATACAAAAGGATATCGTTTGTACAACCCCAGTACAAGACAAATTGTAAGTGCTCGTGAAAATCAACATGAAATAATCGAGACTTTTTATGCTGAAATTTTTAAAAATAATCGAAACAATGAAGAAGTTTTTTCTGATGGTGAAGAAGAACAAAATGAAATAGTGACGCTGAAGCTGAACAGTTAGAAGAAGAAAATATAGAAGATTAGGTGAATGCTGAAAGTAGTGAAACTGAAAGAGAAGAAACTCCAATTGTTGATAATAAAAGAAAACGTGGCAGATCTAAACTAATTAGACCACGAAAAATATATTGTACTGAAATGTTAAATTCAATTATTGAAAATCCATGTACTGTTGCTAAGGCGCCAAATTCTGAAAATTCTACTAAATGGAAGGAGGCTATGCAAATTGAATATGATTCATTAGTCAAAAAAAGAACATGGCAGCTGGTCGAAAAACTTAGTGGTACAAATGTCATTGGTTGCAAATGGGTTTTTGCATTAAACGGAAACCTGATGGCACTGTTGAAAAATATAAATCAAGGTTTGTGGCGCATGGTTGTTCGCAGAAATACAATGTCGATTACCAAGAAACGTTTGCACCGGTTATGCGGCATTCAACAATAAGATTATTGTTAGCTTTATCGGCAAAGCATAAATTACTAGTAAACCATTTTGACATAGTTGCAGTATATTTAAATGGCAATCTAGATGAAGATGTGTATATGGTTCAAGCTCCAATTTTTGAAAACAAAAAGTATCCAAACAAAATCTGTAAGTTAAAAAAGGCCGGACGTAAATGGAATAAAAAGATAAACGTTTTATTGCTGGAAATGGGGTTTTTGAGATGCAAATCGGATACTTGTGTGTATATGAAAAGAGATGGTAATAATTTAAGCCTTATTGCCATATATGTTGACGATATGTTATTAGCCTGCTCAAATAAATTGGAGATGGAAAATATTATATCAAACTTGAACAAACATGTGGAAGCTGTTGATCGTGTCCCCATATCATTTTACCTGGGAATGGAGATTAATCGTAACAATTTAAGAGGTGATATTACATATCTTCTTGAACAAGAACACTCTGTTCTATTGTATATCTTTAAATATGAAATAAATTGTATACTTGAATTTGAAGACACATTGTTTTTCTTTAACTGGAATAATTTAGATTTTGCATTTTTCTGGATACTGCTAAAGATCTGCTAACATTTTTTAAGGCTTCTAAAACTGTATTATTACATATATTGTTGATATCTAGTTTTTTTTTTATTTATTTTTGCTAACAATGCATCATAACTTAAGTTTAAATTATTAATTTTATGTTTATAAAGATCGGTTAATACCTCATATCCACCCTTTTGTCCACACATCAATTCTCGCTTGTTGTTCCATATCATCCATTTAACGTCAATCTTAATAGAATCGTTTTTAACAAAAATTGTATATGTCTTGTCAGTATCTAGTATGTCTGTTTTTAGCAGCATTATCACCTTTCTATCATGTTGCCTACTCGCATTTAAATCTTTTTCTACTTTTATTTTTGAGCCTTCCAAATTTTTCAAATTTCAAAATATTTTATTGGCCATGGCTTCCTCCTTCATTTCAGCTACCACACTGATTTTTTATCAGCAGCGTAAACAACCCTTACTGAGCTAATTTCAACTTCCGGTAGTTTCAATAGGTCTTTGCATATTTTTTTAACGGACGCTGTTGGGGTTCCTTCCTTTTCAATACCTCTAAAAATTACATTATTTTTTGTAGCTTGATTAACGATTAGAGCCTGCGGTCAGAACCGGTCCTCTGGTCTACCCGGACCACCGCAAGACCGGTCGACCGGTTTTCACGGTCTACCCGGTCTTTACGGTCTAGACCGGACGACCGGTCTACCCGGTTAATCGGGTATTAGTACTTTTTCAAAATGTACGCTTTTGGTACTTTTAATTAAATAATAGAAAAATTGCCACAATTTATATAAAATTAAAAAAAAAAATAAAAAAATTGTATAAAAATAAAAAATTGGGAAAGTTTGTTTAAAATTAGAAAAATTTTTTTAAAAATCGTATAATTTCTCAAAAATCGAAAAAGTTTGGAAAATCCAATATTTTTTAAAAATCGAAAAAAATTAAAAAAAACCGAAAAATTTTTAAAAAATTGAAAAATAAATTTGAAATCTTAAATTTTGTAAAACTTAAAAAAATTTTAAAATTTATATATAAAAATCCATAAATTAAGCAAAAATTCGAAAATTTTTTAAAAATGAAAAATTTTTGCAAAAATCGAAAAATTTTGTCAAACTCGAAAATTTTTTAAAAATTTGTTTAATAATCGAAAAATGAATATACAGTCAAAGCCCGTTATAACGAATGATATATTGTCAGGTACATTCGTTATTCCGAAATATTCGTTATATCGCAACACATCTTTGTATGAATTTTACTTTATCCTTAGCCTTTCAAAAATTTTTGAGATCACAAAAAATCTAAAAAAGAACTGCAATAATGATAAAGGCTTAAAGTAGAGGGTTCAGAAACGAAAAAAATCCAATTATTTTCTTATTTAAACTCTTTGCTATATTTTATTACCAATTATTCGTTATATCAAGTATAAATTTCAGTAATTTTCGCTATATAAGGTAGTTAATGCAAAAAATTAGGTTGTACGTTATATCGCGTTTTCATTATACTGAGTATTCGTTATACAGGGCTTTGACTGTACATATATAAAAATTCATTAATTTTATAAAAATCCATAAAATTTGTAAAAATTCGAAAATTTTTTTAAATACAAAATTTTTTAAAAATTTTATAAATTTCAATAAATTTTATAAACAAATATAAATTTTATAAAATCCATAAATTTTATAAAAATCAATAAATTTTTCTTATACGAAAACATATCTTCAGTTTATAAATGCCTGCATATAATATTTCGTATACAACACACTTATGAATCCCAGCAAAACTTTGGTAATGAGTACGATATACTCATGCATTACTTTGTAATGGTAGCTCGTTACTTTTGTATTATTTACAAGCATAAAGTAATGAGTTACCGATCATTGATAATGTATTGCATGATTTATAAACGTAAAGTAATAATCTAAATATTTTTGAAAATCTATTTTAAGACTCATTAATTTTTGTTTTTTGTAAGCAGAATTGTAATGTATGTACGTTTCGACATCACGAACGAAAACATGAAGAGCGTTGATATCTCAGTGGGTAGAGTTCTCGGCTGGCATCCAGTTCCCAGGTTCGATTCCCATCATGACCACATTATGTTTAATAATGTTTGAAATATATGTAATAATTTCTTATTCTAAATATTTTTTTTATTAAAATATATCTAGACACATTATTTTTCCCACTCTAGTAACCATATAAGTAACCACTTACTTAATCACCTCTAACTTAATGGGGCAATACATTACTTTGAGGCTCAACGCCTGTAAAATTCATCAATGAAGTAAGGTGTAAAGAAATGCATTGTCCCCTATGGCTTCACAATACTTTACACATTATTTGGTAATGTGTGGTTTTGCTGGGGTATAAAAAAGCCACGTTCTTTTTCGGTCGCATTTAAAAACAAAAAAATATATAATAGAAAAGGATAAAAAAAATATCAAAATTTACGTGCAATTTTATTGTTGTTCTTATTGAGTATGTAGGTAGGAGTGTGTATATGCTGTGGAAATGTTCATGAATGCTCAGTATGAATTCAGTTATATTAGGGTGGCCTTTATTGTATAAGGAATGTAAAATTAATTTCTATCGCCAATTTTAAAAATAAAATTCACCAAAAAAATAAAATCTCTAAAATAGTTTTTTTTTAATTTTATTTATTCTAGTCTATAATCCAACATTTTTAGTAAAAAAATATTAACTTTATATATAATTTAAATTGACTGTTGTTCTTTTGTTATTTTTTGATTTGTTCGTTTTGTTATTTAAAAAAAAAATAATTAACTAAATATTTAATTTTGTAATTCATTTTAAAATTTTAGCACTTTCAACTTAAAAACTAAGAAAAAACAAAATTTTATTTAAATTCAACGTAAGTTCACTGCACGTATTGTTGAATACCTTTTATATTATATACTTATATATTTATATAACATATTCTTTATTTATTATATTGTAGCATATTGTATTTTATTATTATTTTTATTTATTTTATATATTTATTTTTAATACTTTTTTTATTTTTGCTATATTTTTATTTTTTATATATTTTAAGAACACGCACGAAAAAATTTTTTTTGCTTAAAATATTCCTCTAATATTATTAAAAAAAATATATATTAAAAAAGTATATTCAGACCAAGGCGTTTTTAATTATATTTTGTAATTATTTAGTTGTGTAACTTTTTCATAATGCAATGTTTTGAATACCTGACATTTACCATGTCTATAGTTAAAGGTACAACGACATCCAATTATATGCAATTTCAGAAAAAATTGCCTGTAATTAAGTAAAAAAAACTTTCTGAATTCAAAATCCAGTTTCGGAATTTTTTTCCTCTACAAGTTTAATTAATTTGTTTGATATTAAGTAAGAATTATGTCTATATTGATTTTACAAAATTTTAACCCATTGCGAGCAACGGTATACAAACGCCGTGAATGGGACCGAAAAAGACCGTGACTTTGTCATATACGGTACATACTATCAATGTGTAGTAACCACGGTGAGAAAAAACAATTTCAAAATTAGCCATCAAAATGTATAAGTGTTTGTGGTGAAGTAGGTAGAAAAAAATATTTATTTTAATTAAAATATTCAAATGTATAAGTATCAAAAATATCAAATAAAATTTAAATTAGTTGTGGTGCATAAACCAAATTTTGTGGAACTTCATTACATTTATGCCAACTGAACAACAACTTAATATTGGCTTTTCCAACTAAAAATATAATTTATTATGAAGAAAGTTGTCGTAACCCCAAGAATTCGATTGGCAGCAAATGCGGTAGCCACAACCGATAATGTTCTCTGGGTGTACGTACCTGTGTTAGGGCATCCTCTAATGTATGTTGAAATGAGTATTAAAACTTTAGGTAAGAGTTTTTCTGTGGATTTTATTATTGTAGGTTATGCAATATGTTAATGTTTGTTTTATTCAAATAAAGCAATGTCAGAATGTATACAGTATGTATGTTGTTACATTGGTATTTTGTTCTCATTGGTTAGTTTATAAGAGGAAAATTATTTCATATTCCTCATACAATAAGGGGCACCTTAATATGCATATGCATACTGAATATCCATGAAAATTTCCACAGCATATCATACACACACACACGTGTTTACCAACATAATTATTGTAGTCGTGGTTTGGTAATGAAACACTTAAGAACCTTTATTATAATTTATTTATTATAAATTAATCTAAGAAAATACAATTCTTTTATTTCATTTAAATTAACTTTTTAATTTGATAGGTTTGTACGAATGGATTGCAAGTAAGAGAATGAACGTAACAACATAAGTAGTTGTACATGTCAATGACAACTATGAGCGTGAAGCTTACAACAAAAGCAACAGAGTTGTTATAAACATGCTTGAGAAAAGGGTATAACAGTTCTCCCACACTTGAAGATACACTTGCGAGTCGGTTGGGTCTAGTCCAAAACATATTCTTCTAAATACCTTGGAGTCTTCCGCTGTCGGGTTGATGACCGGGTTGAACTCGGTGATTGATTTAATGATGGCCTTTCACATTCTTGTGGAGGTTGGGTGGACACTTCGTCTCTACATAATGGGTTTTGAGGATGACTCGTTACTGGCACGTCTTCAGTATGGTGGCTGACATTACTAGGATTGAACATCGCTACTTGCTGTGGCATTACGTCCTCTTGCCATGGTTGAACATCAGTTGAAGGCACAATTTGCGTTGGGGATGGAACTAACTGGTTTATGTGTCTCTTGAATATGTATCCATCATCTAATTTTACGATGTAATGAAGACGACCAATTTTTTTGAATATTGTGCCCAATTTCCATAATGACTTGTTGGGAGTGTAGTAACGGGCTTGAACCCTTTCTCCCACACTTAATTGCCTTGACGGAATATTATCGTGTTCATTACTTTGTATTTTTGGAGGTTTTAAAGTATCTAAACGGCATCGAATTTGTCGTCCTAAGAATAACTCTGAAGGTGTTTTACTATTTTTTAATGGCGTAGTTCTGTATCTAAAAAGGATATCTCTAATTTTCTTCTGTATAGATGATGAATCCTTGGACATGGCTGCTAGCTTCCTCTTGAGTGTTTGAATACTTCTCTCAGCTAGACCGTTTGTAGCTGGGTGGCCAGGAGCGATGAATTTTTGGAATATACCACAATCCTGGCAAAATGTTGCAAATTGATCGCTTTTAAAAATTGTTGCGTTATCAGACACCATAACGTCTGGATATCCGTTTCTCGCAAAAGTGTTTAGCAAAATTTCTATTGTTGATGATGATGATGGCGCTGCGGTACAGATTCCCACTTCTATCCATTTGGACTTAGCATCCACAATAATTAAGAAATAATGGCCTTGATACGGCCCGGCGTAGTCGATATGTATGCGCTCCCAGTTGTAGTCTGGCTCTGCCCAGGGATGAAGTGGCGCCTTTGCAGGATTGTTCTTGGTAGAGGCGCACTCTGAACAGGCACGCACGAATTTCTCAACTTCTTTATCGATTGCTGGCTAATTGTTTCATCTTTGTAGTTCCTATGTGGGTGTAGTGTAGCTCCTGTAGAACAGCATCTTGTAGAGAGGTTGGTATTATTATTCGTTGACCTTTGAACAAAACGTTCCCATTAATGGTAAATTCAGAATCAGCTGTTGCGCTGTGACGTAATTCATGCAGTAGTTTAGAAAGTGTTTCATCTTTTCGTGTTTCTTCTTGAATTCGTTTGAAGCTTAATTTTTCTGAACAGATTTGGTTAAGAGAAATACTACATAGTTGATGTACTTCATAGTCAATGGGATTTATAGATTCCTCTTTTGACGTAGCCGGCGCCCTTGAAAAACAATCTGCAATGACGTTTTCTTGACCATTTTTGTGAACAATTTCGTAATTGTACCCGCTTAAAAACGCAGCATACCTTTGCAAACGAGATGATGTCATCTGTGGTAGCTTGTTGTTCTGATGAAATATTCTCATTAGGGGTTGGTTATCCGTAACGAGCTTAAACTGTCGGCCAAAAAGGTATTCGTGAAAATGCTGAACAGCGTAGAAAATAGCTAAAGCTTCCCTATCTAGCTGGGAGTAATTTTGCTCCGCACTTGTAAGTGATCGAGATGCGAAAGAAATCGGTCTCTCTTCCCCATCTACCAAATGGGACAAAACCCCCGCTATTCCACTTGGGCTTGCATCACATGCCAGTTGAAGTGGCAACTCAGGGTTGTAAGGTATTAGTACCCGATTGCTTGCGATTTCCTTTTTTAATTTATTAAACGCTCTTTTACATTCAGGCGACCATTTGAATTTTGAATCTTTATGCAGCAGTTTCCGCAAGGCCGTTGTTATTGTAGACACATTTAGTATAAATCTCGAATAGTATGTGACCATCCCTAAAAAACGTTTCACGTCGTCAGCCGTCTTTGGCTCTGGCATTTGTAGAATGGCATTAATTTTTGAAGCAGATTTAATAATTTTATTTTGCTCGATGGTATGGCCTAAAAATTCTATTTTTGTTTTGAAAAATGAACATTTTGCTCGGTTTAAATGTAAATTATACTTTTTAAGTTGTTGTAAACAACACATCAAATTTGCCTTGCATTCCTCTAACGATTTACCATGTATAATTATGTCATCAAAATAGTATTCGGTGTTAGGTATATGGCGCAAGATTTGGTCTATTATACGATTGAATTCTGCAGGAGCGGTTTTAATACCGAAAGACAACCGGTTCATGCGATACGTTCCCCTGTGTGTAGAGATGGTTTGTATAATACTTGATGGTTCATCAACGGCGAGGTGGAGGTAGGCTTTGTATAAGTCTAATCGACAAAAATATTTCGCGTCACGAAGACTGTTGAAAATATGTTCGATTTTCTTAACCGGGTAATGTGCGTCTATCAGCCGCTGGTTAACTCCGACTTTGTAGTCCACGCATAGTCGAACCCCTCCATCTGCCTTTGGAATCACAACCAGAGGTGAACCCCAATCACTGCTTGAAACTTTGGAAATTATGCCAGAACTTTCTAAACTGTCCAGTTCCCTATTCACACGCTCTGTCAAAGAGTAGGGAATCTGACGCTCCTTCGTATAAATAGGTCTACAATTATCCCTTAACTTCAAGGACACTTCATAATTTGGAATGCGTCCAATCTTTTCCTCAAAAACGTCCGAAAACTCATTCATAATGTTTCCGACAACGTTATAAGTGTATAAAATATTTGTTGTGTTCTTACCTGAATCTAGTTGATCTAGTTCAGTTAGGTTGATGTTGAGTCTGCGAATCCAAGATCTACCTAATAATGCTGTACAAGTATCTGGAACAATGTATACCTCGTCTGAAGTTGACACACCATTAAACTTTATGTTGACACGTACTTTACCATCTGGCACAAATGTGTTCTGAGTATAAGACCGGAAAATCAAAATTGTGGGGTCTAGTTTCTTGCTTAGGTTCAATTCTTTGAATTGTTTCCTTGGAAGAAATGTAAAGCCAGAACCGGAATCGACCTCGAATTTCACTGGCTTCCCCTCTACATGGATGTATGCATAATAACGCTCTGTATTAGAGTTTTGATCATTATTCTGATACACATCGACAATTTTGTATACGCCGTAGTCTGCGTTATCAACGTTTTGAATTTGGCCTATTTTATTTGGCGGTTGATTTTCGAAATTGGTTCTTAGTGAGGTTATGCACACTTTACTCACGTGCCCGTTTTTTACAGCTTGTGCATTTCGATTTTGTTTTGTCTGTGTGGCATTCTTTGGCCTGATGGTTACTCCTCCTGCAGCGAAAACATAACCCTGCAATTCCTAAATTGTGATAACTTATTTTTTTGTTTCTCGACTGTTGGTTTGAACGTTTTTGTTTACTTTTCCTAGAATTTGAAATTTTATTTATATCGGCCGTGACGCTCGAAGAGGGACCCACTTTATCTGCAAGTTCCCTGGCATCTACTTTCGCTGCTTCCAGCGCTAAGGCCTTCGATACTATTTCATCAAACTTAACTGAGCTTGTCTGCAATAATTGCTCACGGATATGGTTGTCTCGGACCCCACGTATAAACTGTGCACGAAGGAAAATATCAGCAATTGAAATTTTACAGGAACAAGGTGATATAAAATTGCATTCGCCTATTTCTGCACGTAGCATTGCAACGAATTCAGCAATCGATTGTTGCTCATTTTGGTATTTTGATAAAAAACGATGTTGTGCCACTAATATATTTTTTGTAGGTGAAAAATGACTCTTCAGCATATTAATTAAATCGTCATAATTTAATTCAGCTGGAGTTTTTGGTGCAGCCAATGCGGTAATTGTGTTAAACGTATTTATTCCTATTGAATTTAGGAGAAGTTTTAGACAATATTCTTTATTAGAGCTGATGCCTTTCATCTCTATGTAGTTTTGAAAACGTTGAATATAATTTTTGTACGGTTCCTTAGCTGGATCAAACTGGTCAAAATTTGGCACCAACATTGTATTTGTTGTATGATTCTGTACTTGCGTTGTTGTATTTGCCGCCATCCTCATTTGTTCAAGCATCTTCATTTGCATTTCTAGAATTTTCTCGAACTGCTTGGCGTCCATTTTGTTATGTGTAAAACTTATGTATGTAAATGTTAACAACATTTTTGGTTACCTTTGTTTTCCTATCGTCGCCAATTTATTGTAGCCGTGGTTTGGTAATGAAACACTTAAGAACCTTTATTATAATTTATTTATTATAAATTGATCTAAGAAAATACAATTCTTTTATTTCATTTAAATTAACTTTTTAATTTGATAGGTTTGTACGAATGGATTGCAAGTAAGAGAATGAACGTAACAACATAAGTAGTTGTACATGTCAATGACAACTATGAGCGTGAAGCTTACAACAAAAGCAACAGAGTTGTTATAAACATGCTTGAGAAAAGGGTATAACAATAATTATTAGTCAACAACAAGAATAGCGTTGTCCATTCGTTAACAATTTTGAAAAAATGTATGGTTTTTTATAAAATTATAGATTTTTAAGTTTATCTATTTATATAAAATTTATCAATTTTACTTATTTATAAATTTTTAAAAAATTTTAGATTTATTGATTTTTTTTTAAATTTTGCGATTTTAAAAATTTTTAATAGATTTTTATAACATTATCAATTTTTATTAAAATTTTCGATTTTTAAAACATTTTCGATTTCTAAAAAATTTTCCGATTTTTAAAATATTTTTAGATTTTTTTAAAATTTTTCTAGTTTTTTTTTACAAATTTATACAAATTTTGTGAATTTTTTCTATTATTTGATTAAAAGTACCAAAAACGTACATTTGCAAAAGTACTAAAACCCGGTTAACCGGGTAGACCGGTCTACTCGGTCGACGGTACGTTGTAGTTGTTGATGATCTTTTTGCACATCTTTCCTTAACTGTTCAATTTCCTCTCGTGACGCTATATATTATTTTTGCATTGATTCATATTTCGCATTGAAATCCTCTATTTGATGTTTTATTTCTTCAACATTTGTTTTTGTAGATACATTTTTTAGTTTTTCCTCCATTATCTCCTCCATCGAGTTTTTCATCATTTGCATTAAGTCTTTATATGCAACATTGCCAACTAAGTCATCTCCAATTTGCATATGCATATGGAGATGTCTCAATTAATTTACGTTTTACTTGTGGGGTAATAGTTTTGTTTGAACTAGACTTATCAGTAGGTGTGCGTTCCATACTTTAACGTATAAAAAAGAAGGTAATGCAGTGTACAGTGTCAGAAATAAAACAGCTTTTATATATGTCAGCTTTTTATAAATGTTAAATATGGCAGCACAACTAGTTTTCCAGTATTTTTCGAAAAGGAAGCAGCTGATGTTGTTTATTAAAAAAATTTTGTTCTTGTAGATTACTTTTGAGTGATTTTTTGCAATTTTTTATTTGGTTCACTTTCCAATAGAATAAAATAAATAACGAAAGTTAAAAAATGCAAATAAATGCAGTTTAATTAACCAATCCACTAATAACACAATTCACACACTCAATATTTTAACGTCTTTCTGTTAAAGCAGTTTGTGTTACAATTGGAAATGTTTAAGTAATTTTTTCACAAATGGCCGGAGCTCAATCAAAACACGTCTTGTTAATATGGCGGCTAATTCATCATTTATCAATATAAGATCTATTCTCTTTCATTTAATCAAAAATTATAAACAAAGTAGTATACTTTCCCGGCGGACACCCTGAATATATGCCCGCTAGAACATTGATATGTCCAGTATCACTTTTAGTAAAAACTTTCTCTAGGATACCCGGGCATCCTACCGACTGTGCCAATTATGTTGTAGCATTTTATTTGATACTTAAAGTAAATTCAAAACAACTTTATTTTAAGTTTTATTGTTTAATATTTATTTAGGAATTTATTTTATAATCGATGTCAGATTTAATAATTCTTTGCTCGATGCAAATACTTAGAAGTTGACTTTCAAACTCTAACTTACATACACTCACAATATTATTTCGTTAAAAACAACTTAAAATACATATTAAATTAATCGAAAATACAATCAAAAAGAGGACTACTGATTTTCCATTTTATTCAACCCATTTTGTTGTTTATTTTTAACCATTGTTTAATAATCGACAGAAGTAAAAACAATTGAAAGTCGTTTAAAATAACCATCAAATTTTTACTGACATAAAGTTAGAAAAAACTATTTTTGTGGTTTGTTTTTCAAATTGAAAGTTTTTTTATTTGTATGGAATTACAACAAAACAGAACACAACACATGCAGATGTATACATTGTTATTGGCTTTGTGTGTATGTATATTTAATTAATTTATTGTAATTTTTATTAAAATGATTTTGTATATATACAAAATATTTTGGTAAAAAAACAAAAATGAATTATATGAATTTCTATTTTTTGATGCAGAAAATATAAAATTTTACATATAAATGAAAATATTAACTCCTAGTGAATGTCTGTAAATTTTTATAGTTTGTTTTTTGAATGACTGATTCAAATAGTTAAAAAATATATTTCTATGAATTTCAATTGATTCTTCATTTACAAACAAACTTTACTTTTTAAATAAACTACAGTCGGTTACGGAAAATATATTGTGAGTGTACTGACTCTAAACTAGTTTATTGCAAATATTTAAATAGACGAAATTCTGTATACAAAATTTAGAAAACAACATAGAAAAACAAAGCATGATTGGCCATGCCAAATCTAGATCGATCATGATTTTGTTTTCTTTATTCTCTCATAAGCAAAGGCACGTATTTAAGTAAGTAAACAAGCCCATGCATGATGTAGCATGCTTTAATTAATATTAAAAATAGTTTAAACAACTGTACGTAAACAATAAATATATAAAGCAGGAATGCACAAGCTCTCTGGTATATGTAATTATAAAATACAAATATCAGACACTTAAATATTGTTCTAAAACACAATTATAATATTATGGGTATTCAATATATAATGTCAGACCGTATACATAACTTCGAAACAAAGCCATAAAAACACGGTAGTGTATATTTTCTTTTAAAACAAAAAAATTCGTGATTCCAATTGTATTACTTTTTTCAATACGATGCATACTGCGCTCATTCTATGGTTGACTTTTGATTTTAGGTTTGTTTTTCTGATTGCTGCTATAAAATTAAGAATTTATAAAAATGCTGCCGTCTTAAAAATTCTTGGCTTTTGTCTTTTAAATGTAAAAAAAAATATTTGTAATAAAAATATTTGAAATTTTGGGTATTTAAAATATTACAAACAACAAAAGGTAAAAAATTAACTATTGGATTGGGTGAGTCACTAATATCAAAATTATAAATATTTAGGTAAATTTTTGTATATATTGTAGGTATATACAAAAATTTTACATTATGTGACTCTCCCTACCATAAATATGGTAGAGTTGCATATTTCGAAGTGACAACTTTTCATATAGTTACGGAATAACCCCATATCTGTTTGTTAGTAAAGGCAGAGCAGATAATACAATATTATTGTTATATTTCGCGTTCTGGCGACCCCAAATGTTCAAATTGATATTGTATAAAATAAGGAAAAGTCAGGTAGGTAGAGTTTGTCATTTTCTTTACAAGTAGTTATAGATATATTTATAAATAAAATTCGAAAAACAAAGCTTTTTTTATAAAAAGAAAAATATTTAAGTCAGTATCGCCATAATAAAAATTTAAAATTACCAGTATAATTGCCCAAAAACGACAATTGAAATTAAAAACCCAAAATAAAATATCACAATTTGAATTAAAAAATTACAAATAAAATTCAAAAATTAGTAATTGATACTTGAGAAAGATCATTTTAAAATAAAAAATACCAAACGAAATTAAAAAAATTATTAAAATGTAAAAATATTTATTTGGTTTGGCGCTTTCGAATTTCAATTGATGTGTATAAGTTACATTTGAAATCATTCCAAAAGTTTTTTAAACAATATAATCGTTTTTGAAATGGTCTTCAGATTTAACTAAAAATTTGTATGTGGCTATCCACTTTCCCATGATATCCGTGCTGTTTTTTTTACTCAAATGTCGATGTAGTTTCACGGTGTATCACTGCTCAAAGTTGGTCACTTTTTCTAAATCGAAGACGTGTTTTTTTTTAATTTTCGCGATTAAATAACGTTTTGCATTTTTGCAATATTTCTGTAAAGAAAACGCTTATATTCTAAACAAATATCTGAAATTATAAGATCTAAGCTTTCATATGATATACAATTTGTAAAAATAATTGCTTTAAAAGTTAGATTAGCATAAACATGAGGTATTTATAAAATTTTAAACCGCTAAAAGTATCCACTTTTATCATTAATACATCATGAATTATAAAAAAACCAAAACAGCACAGATATCACAGGAACGTGCAATATCCTTGAGTGATATCCATAAAATGACTCTTTGGTTTTTAATAGCATACTTTTATTTTTACATGATATTTTGAATTTCAAATGGTGTTTTTTTAATTTAAAATAATATTTTATAAATTTAAAATGTGACTAAAATTGCTATTTTTTTAAATCAATGTTGTTTTTAAATAAATGTACTAATTGACATTACATACTTACTTATTTTAAATTACTTATTAATTAGTAAGTAAATCTTAATAAAATAAGACTACTGACTACTGATATCTTAAAGATGTATGGTAAAGAGCCGAAGTTACCCAGACGGGTAGGAACACAAAAATATCGTTCAAATTTACAAATAGATGATGCAACGGATGTGGTAACGAATTTCGTCAAAAGAATTTTTAACATTTCGTCAAAAGAATTTTGTAGCCTCATAGATTTACACAAAAAATCAAAATTTGATGAGCATAGATGAGCATAGTAAGACTTTCTGCATTGGCTCTAATATGTGTGGGGTAGACCCAGATAAAATTGTTAAGTTGTGTGTCGTAAAATCTTCGATTTAATTTTTTTCTTTCAATATTAAATGTATACATTAGATCTGAGTCAATATGGTAAATATGTTTTTAATACAAATTTTAAATGAATTTAAAAGCTGTAAATTTTCTTTTAAATGCATCAAATAGGTCGGAAAATTTAAGTTTTAAAATTACCAGCTTTTAAAAAAAAATTTTTTGGAAAATATATTTTGGGCCACCCCCCCCCCCCCCACGAAACAAAATCCTGGGCCCGCCACTGATCAGAGATAATGGTACTATTTAATACTTTTTATTTTATCACAAACAGAACAAAAATTCAGTGACCATATCATTTTGACGCGCACCTTATTTCTCTATTACTCCAAGAAAAGCAAGCGAACTTTCTTCAAGCTAATTCAACGAATTTTAAAGTTTTGTTAACATGCATCATCTCACATATTTCTGTGACACTGATATCACTGGACATTATTTAGATACAGTGTTGCCAATTTAGACATTTTATGGCTAGATTTAGCCATTTTGACAAGCGTAGCCAGAAATATTTGATATTAGACAAATTGGGTCTTTTTTTAAATCTGTCAAAAAAAAAATATTTTAAGTGTCAATACAACCTAAATAATACCTTAAGTGTTGTATTTAATTGTTATAAAAATATCAGAATTTTTTGGAAAACACACTTAAATATAATTATGGTTAAATCTTTCTATAATCAAGTTTTGTCCGTTATAAGGAGGTGAGAATAGAAAATATGTGCTAATGATTTTAAATTTAGATAAAAAACCTTAAATAAACACTATATTGAACAAAAGTAGCAATAATAAAAACTGTGTACAAATTTTACGAACAAATGGATAAATTATGAAAATGATTTGGTTTTTATTGTTAAAAAATTGTTTTTTGTAACATTTTTGAAAAACCTTTTAAATGACAAAAAAATATGTGTATTTAATATCCGCGTCTGATTAATCGAAAATTCGCCATCGGGAGGCTTCCCCCTCCCATGGGCACGTCATTCTCCCTATATATTTAAAATGTACGGAATGTGAACAAAACAAGGTATTTTATTAATAATAAAGTATCATCTACCGATATGTGAAATCAATATGTTGCATCAAAAAAAAAATATTTTTATAATGAAATATGAATTAAATTTATGATATGTATTGCACAATTTCAATCTTTTTTAATTGGTTAAGGAGTTCACAGTAACGAAATTTTTATTTGTCAAAAATTGATTTCCAAAAATTAAATCTTCAGATGGTTACAAGATTAATTGTAATATGCCTTTGTTATACCCTTCACCACAGGTGGAAGGGTATATATAAGTTTGTCATTCCGTTTGTAATTTCTACAATATTGATCTTAGACCCTATAAAGTATATATATTCTGGGTCCTTATCAAGAGCGAAGTTGATTTAACGATGTCCGTCTGTGTGTTGAAATGGGTTTTCCGAAGAACCCAGACATGATGAGGACTTGATTGTTTTTTATTTCTGCTACATGTGATCCATTTGCTATTAAAAATCAGACAGATCGGTTAATAAATGGCTGAGATATTAGCAAAAAACCAGGACTACCTCTAATTTTTTCGGTAAAATCCCTTTGTTTAATGTGTATGTAGAATATTAAGCATAACCAACACATCCAAGTGTTAAAATTCTTTTCTTTCATCTCCACCTTTTATACACAAACAATACACATACAAAGATTTGTCATTTAAATAAAAACTAAACAAATCTCTAATGAACGAAGACTTTTATATATGTACCTCTATTGACGATAATTTTGTGTGAGCTTCAATAGCTCAGTTGTCTAGACTCTATGTCACAAATACTTTTTTTCTCTAAGGCCGCGGGTTCGAGGTTCGAATCCCGGTCAATTCACTTTTTTTTTTGTACATTTTTTTATTATTTTCTTAAGACTTTTTTTTTTTTTTGTTTATTTTTGGTTTTTTTTAACATTTAATAATTAATTTATATAAAATTTTATATTAATAATTAAATAATCCATAAATAGGCTAAAAACATCAACATTTTTATAAAAACCCTCTGATACAAACAAAATACAAACGTTTTTATACCCTTCACCACAGGTGGAAGGGTCGCGGGTTCGAATCTCGGTCAATTCACTTTTTTTTTTGTACATTTTTTTTTGTTTATTTTTGTTTTTTTAACATTTAATAATTAATTTAAATAAAATTTTATATTAATAATTTAATAATCCATAAATAGGCTAAAAACATCAAAATTTGTATAAAAACCCTCTGACACAAACAAAATACAAACGGGTTTATTTTTATTTTTTGCTCCGATTTAAAAGAATTTATAAAAAGATTTTTAAACCATTTTATTTCTCATATATTAAGAAAATTTTATACATAATTTCCCTTTGAGTGCAACTATTTTAGGTCATAACTTAAAATAATTTATAAAAAAAAAATTATTAACTATTTTCCTTCAAATTTTTAAAATTAAGCTAAATAAATTAAAAATATTTTGTAATAAAAAAGCGAAATAAAATCCCAAATACAAGTTTGCCAGCTAAATCAAACTTTTTTGTAGAAATAAAACACATGCAGTTCTCGTGATTTCTTTTAACGATTTGCTGAACTTCTTTTCTTTCACCTCTTCACCTTTGATACACAAACAGCAAACACATACAAAGATTTCTCATTTAAATAAAAACCAAACAAATCCCTATTGAACGAAAACTGTTCATTTAACTCTATAAACTATGATTCCATATAGCCTTCATAGCCGAGTCGTCTAAACGCTATGTCACAAATACTTCTTTTCTCTAATAACGCGAGTTTAAATCCTACTGAAGACACAATTCAAGTTTTTTTTTGTACATTTTTTTTTATTTTCTTATGACTTTTTTATTTTTTTGTTTTTTTTTTAACATTAAATAATTAATTTAAATAAAATTTTATATTAATAATTAAATAATCCATAAATAGGCTAAAAACATCAAAATTTGTATAAAAACCCTCTGATGAACTTATAATAATTTATAAAAAAAAAATTATAAACTATTTTCCTTCATATATTTAAAATTAAGCTAAATAAATTAAAAATAAAAAAGCGAAATAAAATCCCAAATAGAAGTTTGCCAGCTAAATCAAACTTTTTTGTAGAAATAAAACACATGCAGTTCTAGTGATTTCTTTTAACGATTTGTAAAAAATATTTTTTTGGTCGAAAAAAGCTTTTTTTGGAATTAAAAAGATTTTGAAAAAAAATATGACTACACTGATTGGCATTATGATCGTGATTGTTGTTGTTTTTATTTTATTTGTTGAACTTTTTGTCTTGCACCTCTTCACCTTTTACCCACAAACAACAAATCCATACAAAGGTTTGTCATTTAAGTAAAACCCAAACAAATCTGTTTTAAACGAAAACTCTTTATTTACTTCTATTAACGACGTTTGCTCTGTGGTCTAAGCGCTTTGTCACAAATACTTTTTTTCTTTTAGTCGCGCGATCGAGCCCCGTCTATTAAACTTTTTTATTTTTATATTTTTTTAACACTTTTTTATTTTCTTAAGACTTTTTGTTATTTTTTTATTTTTTTAACAAAACTAATGCGTCCAGCACAGTTGTCTTAACGATGTTGGTCAGCTTTTCTGTATAATTGGAGAACGGAAAGAGGAAAAGTTTCCAAATAAGGTACCGGCATCTTGGTTATCAATACACAACATCTGACCAAATGAGGGCGGGATCCTTGAATTGGGCGTGGCACAAAATAGATTAATTTATATCTTAAGAACGGTAAGACCGTAATTAAATACTCCATAAATGGGCTAAAAACATCAAAATTTTTTAAAAACTTAAATGTAATATGACCTATGGATACGTCTTATATATCCAAAGATCGAAAATCTTTAGTAGAACATATTTGCTGAAAGTAGTTATGACCAAAACCTAAAAAACACCTATTTTCGGGAACCATAAATCTTTCAGAGTCCAAGTTTTATCACTAAACTAAATGGTAAATTTCCACTTAAAGATGTCCGTATATAAATCTGTCCATTCCATATATGTCCATATATAAACTTCACTATTTTCCCATCCATGGTGAAGGGTATATAAGATTCGGCATAGCCGAATTTAGCCGCTCTTACTTGTTTTTATTATTCAATGGATTGTGGTGCTAAAAATTGGAACGGAGTTAACAGCATTATTTAAATTTTTATTAATTTCACTCTTTCGCATCTCGAGAAAGTTAATTGAAGACGTGTTAATACGGCCCTATAATAAAGTTTATTTTTTTAGTTTTACTCTAAAGGGCCAGTATTCGGTTCATTGGTCAGTAAAATAAATATATAACAAAAGTTTAACCCATCTGTAAGATATTTAAATCGATATTTTTGTTATTTTTGTTTGCTTATAAAAAGTTTTTAACACCCGATTTCAAATTAGCCGATCTTCTCCAGCTCTGGCGTTTTAAAAAAGCTTTGGCCACTAGAACAGGCAGAGCTTAATAAACCCTATTAAAATGTATATTTTGCTCCATTCTTGTTTTCTTAGCTGGGTAATTTCCTAACAAGCGTCATGGCGCACGGTTAACGGTCTAGTGCAAAAAAGGGAAAAAACAGTTTTGGAGTTAATCAACAAAATGCATATTGGAAGCCAAACATACAATATTTTTCCTTTAAAATTTACTGAAATGCACAACTGAAATTCGGTTTTTACAACTCAAATCGGCTGGTACAACTGAATATAGGTTTCCATAACAAAATTCGGTTAATACACTTGAATTTTGGTCGCAACACCCAAAGTATTCAGAAATCACATTTGAGTTGGGTTCTGCTAACAGAATTTATTGGTTGTAGCAACCATAGTTGACTTTTCGTTTATATCAATTCAATTTTATCGTTTTTTTTTGTAATTGTTAATAAACGAGCGGACAAATTCGGAAAAATAATATATTTTCGTTTATTTCAATATAAATAACAACTGCATTTTTAAAAAGAAAATTATAACTAAATATTTTAACTAATACAGATCGCAAGGTTGTTTATATTATTTATTAAACTAGTGCACCATGGTGAATTTTTATGATGGACCCGGTATATGATGCTTGAGTTGTGAGTGCCATGGCTTTATTTATTCAAGACTGTATTGTACTTTGAATGTTTTATTGCAGCAAATTTATTTAAAATTTCAAAAAAAGCAACTTTAAAAGTTACTGTCGGAATTTTTAAAAAAGAATATTTTATATGTAATTTAAATTTAAACGGGCAGAGAAATTATTTTAAACGGCAGCCAAAATTGATTTTATCGTGATATAAATTTAAAATACATTATTATCTGGGTGCGGATTTTGGTTATTTGTCTTCAGAAGGTAACGAAGTTACGGTTTCAAATAATTCTTTCTCGTTAATAACCAATAATATTCTTGCATGTTTTTGAACTTTGAAAGCTATATTGATTTTAGTTTCGGCCAAACCCAATTCAAAATAAATACATTCTTTATTTCTTTAAGTGTAGCTTAAAAACTAAATTATACCCATATTCTGTAAACGCATATCGGTTGATGACATCCTATTATTAATAAAATACTTTGTTTTATTATTATTCCGTACATTTTAAATATATGGGTAAATAAAGAATATCAGAATCTCAGAGAATGAAGCGACAAAACATACAAATTCCAAAGAAAATACTATTCTTTTTAACTATTCAAATTTTTCGCTGAAATTATGAAATTTTTTGGTAAATCGACAACGAATGGTCTTTAAATATTGTACTTACTATTAAAAACAAATATTTGTTTTTGTCTTGAGTCCTTAGTTATAAGAAATGTTAACATTTATCACATTATCGTTAAGGATAGTAAATTAAAAAGGATGTCAAGAATTTTTTCGCCAAAAATATTTTCAGATAAAATACATTTCACAGCTTTACATGAAAATGCCAACTTTTTTAAATTTTTTGAATTAAAACTATTTACTATATCTAGTAAATAGTTTAAATTCAACAAAAATTAATAACTTAAAAAATGAGTATGATTTTTAGTTTTAAACTAAACTTAAAGAAATGAACATGACTTTGAACAAGTACAAAGACAGAAAAAATCGAAAACTCCCCCAAACGGAGTTACATCATTTTAACCCGATAAATTTAAGAGTGAGCCGAAAATAAAAATATCGGTTCGTTTATTTTATCTGGTTTATTACATATCCAAATTAAAACAAAATTTAAATTCGTCTTTTTTCTGGGGATTCCAATTTGCGTTATTTTAAAATACTCATTCAAAGGAATATCCTCAAGTTGCATTTTCGGTGTTTCCTTAGAGTAAAGTTAAAGTAATGATAAATAGCTATATTTGAATACTTTCGTCCTATGGCACGCCAATGTTAAATTCATCGGTGGGCATCTTCTTAAAATTGAATCATACGTTATCTCTTTCATGAAACGTAGTTTTTCGAAAAATTTCTTATAAATATATTAAAAATTATCAAAATAGCTTAAGTACGTTTTTTTTGAAAACCATAAACTTACAATTAATCATTATTTCACAATTTTTGTTATAATAAACAAATATTTAAAAAATATATATTGAAATTAACCCTTTTATAAACTTTAAATATCATTTCCCTATGGAGCCGCATGGATTAGCAGTCAAATATATCTTTAAATCTAAAAATTTAAATCTAAAAATAAAAAAAATTTAAATTTTAATTGTGCATATTATATTTACTTGCTCTATTGCAAATAGAAATAAATTTAAAATGATTTAACAATAATATTTTAAGTACTTTAATATTGTAACAAGTTTTGTTCTCCAAAATTAAAAAAAAGTAAAAACTTTTTTTTTAACGCTTACTAGCGGAAAAATAGTTTGGTGAAAAAATATGTGCCTGCCTACTTTTAAGCAATTCCTTATAAATTCCACATATTGGAGTAGAAAAAGTTAATACACTGAAAGCTCTACTAACGGACAGCTCCCGCAGCCGGACAGCGTACATAGACGGACAAAATTCTTGTTCCTTTAATAAGAAAAAAACTATTCTGTAGGCGGACATCTCCCGTACCCGGACAAAATCAGGGCGACGGTTGGTGTCCGCCTGCGGGAGCTTTTACAGTAAATATATTTCTTTGTAATTTAATTGTTTATTCTATTGAGAACAACATTAGGGATTTTTAAAAATAACCATAGATTAGTGCTGTTCAAAAATAAAAATGTAGTTGTGTTTGTGAGAAAATGAGAATTGCACTGTAAGAAATGTTCAATGGGTTAATAGCAGTGCTAGTATCTGAATGAATTTATTTTTTTATTTAAAATATGAAACTGCTAATATTTTGTGTAAAACTGTTTTAAAGAAATAAAAATTAAACAAAAATTAAATTTTTAAAAGGAAAAAAAGAATTACATATATACATTAGGGTGTCTTTTTTTATTGCTATTCCACCCAAAAAAAACTGTTTTCTTATCTCGTTTGGCAAGTGAAACTTCTTCAGATGATGTAGATTATTACATAAAATCTAAGGTTGGCCTAAATGCTGATGTTTTAATTCATAAATTTCAATTTTCTGCACCAAGATCTATTGCATTTTTTAAAATTGCTGTTTCTGCTAACCTTTTTGAAAATGTTCTTGATCCTAACTTCTGGCCTGAAAATACTCTGGTTCGAGAATATATTTATAAGGAAAGACCACGATCTAATAATATTGGCGTTCTTCCACAACGTGAAAGGAGTAACGCAAAAAACTTAATAGTGCTACTGTTAACACATTGTCTTTAGTTTACCAAAATGTTCGTGGTTTAAGGACAAAACTGTCGAATTTGTATTTAGAAAGCTTTAATATTAATCATCAAGTCATTGTATTTACTGAAACATGGCTTAATGATACTTATTTTAATACCGAAATTCTTTGCAACAAATATAATATTTTTCTTTACTTTTGGTGGCGGTGTTCTTATTACTGTCTCCAGTTGTTTGCCTGCTGAACATTTAATTACTCAATCATCTGTTGATATTGAATTTATATCTGTCATCATTAAACTAAAACATAAAAGGGTAGTTGTAACTTGTTTCTATATTCCTCCATCATCCCCGCAGTCTTTATATATTCAACATGCCGAAGCTATTAGATCTGTTTCGAGTTCGGTTAAAAGAAATGATTCTCTTATAATTATGGGAGATTTTAACATGCCATCAATATCCTGGAATTTTTTGGATGATGATAAATATTATGTCCAAACCAATATTCACGAGAATTGGAAAGATTTTTTTAATATCTTATATGACATGAGTCTTTTTCAAATAAACGGCATACTGAATGATTATTCTAGAATTCTGGATTTAGTATTTGTAAACGATAGAGAAGATTGATATATAAACCGGACAACACCGATTACAATTCCTGAAGACCGGTATCACCCTGCTTTTGAATTAATTATATCTATCCCATCAGAACATTTATTAGTATCATCAAACACTACCGTAAAATCCTTTTGTTTTAAGCAAGCTAACTACTATGGGTTAAACGAACTTATTACAAATACAAGTTGGAGTAATGTTTTATCATTTTCTTCTGATTCATACGTTGCTATGTCTCATATATTGGATGTTTTTTACAATAAAATGTTTTCATTTGATTTTGGTCCTGATAAAGTTCCTAGTTGCATCTTAATTAACTGCGCTGAAGCCTTAGCCATCCCTCTGACACTTATGTTTAATATATCAATTAAATATGGGGTTTTTCCAAAAATTTGGAAAGAATCTTATATTGTGCCACTGTTTAAATCAGGCAACAAATCAGAAATTGAAAATTACAGTGGTATTGCAAAGCTGAGTATAATACCCAAGCTTTTTGAAAAACTGGTTACTGAACATTTACGTTATCAAGTTTCGAATCTAATATCTCCTTATCAACATGGATTTCAAAAACATTGTTCTACAACTTACGACCAACATAAATCGCGGCTTTTTTCAAAGAAAGCAAACTGATGTTATCTACACCGACTTCAGTAAAGCATTCGATAAAGTAAATCATTCTCTTCTTATAAATAAACTACAATTAATGGGATTTACAAATCAAATAGGTCACAAACTGTTCGATTTAACAAATTGTTTTCCAAAAGAATAAATGTACTGTCTGGTGTACCACAGGGAAGTCACCTTGGGCCGCTACTATTTTCATTGTTTAGTAATGACTTGTCAAACGTAATAAAGTTTTCAAATGTTTTAATGTACGCTGATGACGTCAAGGTTTTTTAAGTTATAACCAATTTTTGGATCACTATCGCCTTCAAGAGGATTTGGATTTATTTTACAAATGGTGCAACGTGAATTTAATGGAGCTTAATTTGAAAAAATGCAAACTTATGCGATTTGTAAGAATTAATCAAATTACCGTAAACTATTTTATGGGAGGTCATCAACTTGATTTGGTCGACAGTTTTCTAGATCTAGGTATTTTGCTTGACCCTAAGCTAAATTTTATTGCACACACTACAAGTGCAATAAACAAGGCTAGGGGTACACTTGGTTATATAAAACGATGGTCAAAAGAGTTTAATGATCCGTACTTTGCGAAAACATTGTACATGTCTCTTGTGCGCCCGATTCTGGAATATGGTTCGGTAATATGGGATCCAATTTATCAAACGCATTCTGATGCAATTGAATCCGTGCAAAAGCAGTTCCTGTTGTTTTGTCTTCGAGGATTACAGTTTAGCCCGTATAATTTGCCTTCATACACCGCTCGACTTGCTCTTATTAAGCTTCCTATTTAAAAAGCCGTAGAACTATGATGAATGTGTCATTTATTTTGAATATAATTAATGGTGGTATCTGCTCTGGATTTTTGATTAATGAAATTTCATTTAACATTCCCCAACGTGCATCCTGTAATTTTTTACCACTGTCGGTAAATTTTTTTAGAGCTAATTATGCTGAAGCTGACCCTCTCAGGAGAATGTGTAAAACATTTAATCAATTATATAGATTTTTCACTTAATCCTAGAGTAATAAAAAACGCAATTATAATTTTTTTAAACTCTTAGTTAAGTTATTTTAATATTAATATTTTTAAAATGTCTGTAAGGAATAAAATTCCATAGATAAATAATAATAAATAAATAAATATTTAAAAACAAAAAGTTAAAGATTTTTTTAATCAATATTAAAGATTTCATTATATTTACATATTAATAAAATATCTTTAATATGTTGGATTTCTTACGTTATTCTGTTAAAAAAATGCAATTTTCGGAAGGAAAAACAAATACATTTGATCGGAATAAATGAATGAACGATCGAACTCGAATTTTTTAAAACATTTCAACTTTTATTTAACCCTTCGTCAGGCACATATTTTGAGCCCTTAGTTCTGGCACATGGTGTCTGGCCAGACCCCTATATATTTACATGCATTTGTATGGAAATAAGGGCTGTTTGCCGTTAAATTTTTTACTAAGATAGGAAAATATTTGTTATATTTTGTGTTTCTATTTCTTTTTACTATGTTATTAGCTACCTGAGGAAGAAAAAATAGACCTGAAAAATTCTTTGGAATGAAAAGGGCAACAATTTTTTTGTTCTATATATATTTCTCTTTATTATGGGTAAAGTAATAAATGTTTATGACAAAATAGAAAATTATTATGAAGAATACATTGATTTTTTTATTCAGAATTTTGCGGAAGGCAACAAAAACATAAATAATCTACTTTTGAATGTTGCTGACAAACAGGATTGTTGCATTTGCAGCAAAAAAAGCGTGTCTTACAGCGTATTTTGTCACCTTGCTGCAGGCAAATTCTGCAACCTTTTTTGGCAGATAGTGTGTCTGGACCACTGCGTGAAGCCACATTACGGTTTGCTATATTGAGAGGTCTCCCAAAGTACGCTTCAAATGCTATACGAGTTGTTGGTTGAGCCACAATGTGCGGATTATTGGTGCGATTTTCAACGTTGGCCAGTACCAATTGCTTTGCAAGTTTATATAAAAATATGCGTCTACTTTCTTTTCTTGTATTTTTATCATTTAGCTTACATATAATGTAACTTGCCAATGCCATCACATCAATCATGTTGCAGAAAAACGCGTATGTCCAGCGTCTGGTTGACCGTTTTGTTGTGTAATGAGTTAGCATTTGATCCATCGTATCGACTCCGGCTTTAGTTGAATTATAAAATAAAATTGCTTCCGGTTTCATGGCTACGCCTTCAACATATTTCGTGTAATGCACGGTTGAAATTAAATTGACTGCCTTATTTTTTTTGGGCACGTAGCTGCAAAGTGCAACAAGATTTTCATGAAAACCAAACACACTTGAAAGAATCGGTCGTCTGGTGCTCTTCATAACTTCCTTAGGAAGACATCTTTTGTTTGCTCGAATGGTGCCAACAAATGCCAGTCCCATAGCAGCCAGTCGTTTAGCGCCGTTCAATGAGGTGAAAAAATTATCAGAAATAATTGTTCTGCCGCTGTTTGCGTAACAATTTGCGAAATACATTAGAACGTTTTCACCTTGATTTATCTCCCGATTGTCTCCTTCCTTTCCAGTGTATAGTTTTCCTTTCAATGGAAATTTAGTCTTAGCATCGCATGCCCACCAAACTTTGATCCCATACCTTGCAGGTTTTGATGGGATATATTGGGTGAACTTTGTGCGCCCACGATACGGAAACAACTGTTCATCGATGGTGATATTTTCATAAGGCTCATAATAATTTTGCAGATTTTCATTGAGAAAATTCCAAAGGTCCCGGATAGGAGCTGCTTTATCTGTTTGCTGTCGGAATGCCCGCGTACGACTATTATCGAAACGAATATATCTGGACAGAGTAATGAATCGTTTGTGCGACATAGCCGCACGGAATATGGGCAGCGAATCAGAACGCCACAATATACTGGAGTCTTGCATATTATTATGGCTGAGACCAGAAGCCAACAAAATCCCAATGAATGCATCTAGCTCAGAGCTTGTCAAATCAATCCATTTTCTTTGGGTAGACTCTGGATGTTCTTCATTCCATTTTCTAATTGATTCTCGCCCATGCCGATTTGTTTCAATGATGACGAACGTAATATTGGTTGAGAAAAATAGCTTGAATACCTCAACTGGATTGGTGAGCCTTGTTTTTGTTCCAGATCGAAAACGCATGATATTATGCTGGCGCAAACGAGATGCAGGGGGTTCAGTTTCGTTCCATTTAGTACCGTCTTTACCATAAAAACAGCCTGAGTCGACTTCATTTGCTGCTTCAGCATCATTTCCACTTTCTTCTTCTTCATCTACGTCTTCATCACTATCATAAAGTTCGTTAGGTTAAATTTCCAAATAATTTTTTATGTCTGATGCATCATCTTCTGGCACATAATCAGCAGTGTCGTCACAATCGTTTTCAAAAACATCAAAATTTTCATCAGCTTCTACCTGACTTTGAAAATTACGCACTAATGCCTCTGACAATTGGGGTTGCAAATTCGCGCTACGCAAGCGTGTATTATAAATAAATTCCAGTTCATCAGCCATAATATACTAACAACGCAACAAATCTACCTGCGTAAAATTATTCACAAGTTCAAAATTACCGCACAAAAACTAGATTACTTCTTCACTGTTCAACGTTCAATGAATAACTAACTCACAAACAAAATCAGAAGAAAGAAAGAAGCATAAAAGAATAAAGTAAATACAAATTTCCAACTCGTGCCATGTGCTTTGCCTATGCGTTCATACAAAATGCATAGGGGTCTGGCCAGACACCATGTACCAAAAGTAAGGTGAAGATTTTTTATTTGGCTTTTTTGTCCTGTTCCAAGGACTTTTTTTCAATTATTATGTATATTTTTTTTCAATTATTATGTATAAACATCGAAAGCCAACAATATTTTGGGAGATTACCTGAAATTACAGCCATTTACCTAAAATAGAAGTATGCTAAATTGCAGCATGAAAATTAAATATGTCTGGCCAGAACCATGTGCCACTTCGAGGGTTAAAAAGAAATTGTTGTTGTGTTAAGTCTATTAAAGATTTTTATAGATCTTGTAGTATCACAACATATTTTTCGTACATTGCTACTAATTTTTTTCCGTGCATTGAAAAAAATCACCATAAATCCGCTACACATGTTCACTCGCCGCTGTTTCACGCAAGAGCGTAAGAATACATGTGAGTTGAGCAGGGGACAATTGTCCCATGAAATGAACAGCACTGCCATAGATATAAATGGCCCTTGATATGTGGTATACACTCATAATATTTGTTCGTTAAAAAAAAAATTAAAATACATATTAAATTAATGAAAATACAATTAAAAAGAGGCATTGATTTTTTATTATATTCAACCCAATTTGTTGTTTATTTCCAATCATTGCTTAAATAATAAATAAAAAAAGTATTAAAAACAATCGAAAGTCTTGTAAAATAATCTTCAAGTAAGTAAAGACAAAATGTTTGAACAAAAGATTTTTGTGGTTTGTTTAATTTAAAAGTTTTTTATTCCACAGCACAAAGGTTGATATTTTTATTTTCTATTCATATTTTACATAATTGGCATTGAAAATTCATTAGTTAAATAATGCAAATGCCAAAAAATTTCTGGCATTCGTATTTATCCTACTAATGCTAATGGAATGGATTGTTCAAATAAGCATTAGTTTACAAAAAAAAGGGGTGTTTAAATTGCTTTACGTAGGCTGTTTTATAAAAATTAATCCCTCAGGATCTCTCTCTGCCCTGGGCTATTGTTGAAATAGCAGTATACTAAAACTCTAATATAACAATATTGCCCGTTTTGTCCCTTGTATCCTAGGTTTTGATACTGGCCATTTAACAAAATGGTAAATATCTCGAAAACTAAGCGAGATAGCGCAAAACGAGCAAAATTTCTGAAAAACACTTCCGATTAGGTCAGTTAGCGAAGGGTCAAGTGACTATTTTTTAATCAATTTATATCATAATATAAATTTAGATACTCCGATAATACAAATTTCGTTCCTCGTTTCATTATATTTTGTTTGTATAAAAATTAGTACAGGGTGACCTCGCGATCTCTCCCGGACCTGACTTATTTTTATTATCGCGGTATATTAAGACTCCAGTGAAGCAAAGATTTTGCCCGCTTTGCCCTATCTCGCTTAGTTTTCGAGATACCGGCCATTTAAAAGTTGGACAAAGGTCACACTCCAGGGAGTGACACAGGTTGACTTATTTATTTTTTGGCCGATTTATGTGATAAAATAGATATCACAAACCGATAAAGCAAATTTCGTTTCCCATTCCATTCTATTTCGCTCTCATTGCTCAGAGTTCTAATTTCACTCGTTCCTCATTACATTACATTTCAATACGTTTCTCATTTTTAAAGATGATCACGAGCATTTTCCTGATTTCAGAAATTTATATCCATTTTAACGATTTTTAAAAAGCTAATCTGTCAATTGCAATTATTTGTTTTTAATGGATTAATTATTAATTGCAATGTAATTCAAAAACATTATCATTAATCAATGAAATCAAACACTTAAAATCATTATTTAAAAATGGCAATGAAAATAATTTTATTACAATTGACATCAATGAAATGCTAATGACATCAATGAAATGCTTATGTTCTCCAACCTTGTATGGAGCAAAAAAAAAAATGTCAGTAATTGACTGGGCCCCCCTCTAAAAATATGTATTTGGGTGTAAAACGACGTCTCCCAAAAAAATTAGGACAACCGCATAAGAGGAACACGTGCCTCAACGGCCCTGAAGTTTGAAAAACTGTATATATTGGGAAAATATGGCTTTATTAAATTTCTAAAAATTTTTAATATTTTAAATTGATTTCGAATTAAAAAGATTAAAAAATCGTAATCAACGATAAATTATTTATTTATTTATTTATTTAATTGCTGTCCCATGCAAAAGACTTTAAGTCTTATATTACAGTATAGAACTGAGTATATGTAAAACAATAATACGTTCAATACTTAAAAAATATAACTACATTAAGACATATAGAATATAATATAAACATTTTAAATAAGACAATTTTTAAATAGTTTAAATAAACAATTTTTAATAAAAGGAATTAAAATTACAATAAAATCAAAACTTAAAATAAATAAAATCAAGTTAAAAAAAAAAAAAATAATAATATAATTGAAAAATTTACTTATACAAAATCAAGCATACGTTTTTTAACGAGAGAAATAACTAATGATCACCCTTATTCTAGTTGTCGTCATCGACACAAGACAATGTTGTCTTGGGGTTTTTATTTGAAATTGGTATTCCCGTTGTCGTTATCGAAAATAATCGATAACTGTCGATAAGTATTTGGTATTCTGTAAGAAAATGTGACGCCGATATTGTTTTAAAACGACTCTGATTTTGTCGACACAATTTTTTGTAACGACTTGAGGAAAAGTAATGACTGAAAAAAAAACGGAAAAAATTAAGTTAACGAACGCAAACCAGTTTCAAAAACTCACAGAAGAGTTGGATAAAAATTCGTCGCTTGCAATAGGATTTCGCAGAGGCACTGTTCCAAGTAATATTAAAGAGCAATGGAAAGAAATATCAAATTTATTAAATGTACTTGGCCCACCGAGAAGAATGGGAGATGGATGGCAGAAGGTAAAGAAAGCATGATTATACCCAACAAACAATACGTACAGTTTACGTACGTGTCTTGGAGTTGTCCGTTAAAAGTCCATCAATGACGGACCGTTTACGGACCGATATGTCGGATGAAAAACGGAGTTGTCCGTTAAAAGTCCGTCAGTGACGGACCGTTTATGGATCCGTATTCAGTCCGCATTCGTTTTTTTAACAAAAAACGGATTTGTATAAAAGCATATAATTTTAATTTTTAATAGCAAATTTTCATTTTTTTTCTTTAAATTTATTTACAAATACATTTAAATTAAAATAACAAAACTTAAAAAACTAAATACAACAAATATCAAACAAAATTACAAACAAATACGATATTTATCTACAGCACAATTAGCATCCATTAATCTTTGCAATTGAGGGCCATTAAAAATCATGAAAAAAATAGAAGAAAAAATTAATTTCGGTTTAAATGGTAGTACTTACGATATGATGAAGCAGACAATGAAAATTTGAAAATTTTTTCACAAAATCTATTTTAAGCTGTCGTTCAATATTTTCATTTCTATATAATTTTGCACACATCATCGTAAAACTTGTTTTCAATTTCATAAATATTAACCTGAGGGATATATAAGTATTCGTGTTATATAACTAAACAAATCCAAAAGCAACGGAAGAAAAACTGATAAAAAACAGTGGTCCGTATTTGACGGTACAGAAACGGATACACCAAAACGGAGTCAAAACGTATTGTTTTCGAAAATTCAATTATACGGTACGTTAATGGTCCGTTTATGCATTATAAAAATATAACAAAATTTATTTATAGGTTTGGCGAGACTTAAAATTTAAAGTTAAAAAGAAAATGGTAGCATACAGAGCCGAGTGTAATGCTACAGGTAGCGGAAGATTCAAGCAATTTATATTGATTCCGCTGGAGGAATCTGTGGGAAATCTGCTACAGTTTCAGAAACAGCTGAACCCTGAGTTGGTACGACCCCTGGGCTAAAAATATTAATGTAGCTGCCAACTTTATTGTTTTCGAAATAAATGTTGACTTGATTCCTGTTTTCAAATTAGGTGCTATTGTTTCCAACACATCTTTGAAGGCAGTTTTATTCAGCCGAAAGTTACTTTCAAACCTTTTAAAAAAAATTAGAAGATTAACATTCTTAAAAGTAACAGACTTTGATTTTGCTACTCACTTATTATTCGGCAGGTTAAAGATATTGGATTTCTGTCTGAGTAGTCTTCTTTCCAATACTAATTTCACTATCTTTCCTTTTTTTTTAACTTATTTTTTCACGCTTTTGTTTTAAGTTGGGTCTTTCATTATTTTAATCCATTATTTAACTTTATTTTAATAGTGACCACAAAATGAAAAATAAAAAAATCAAACAAAGGTTTTGGTTGCTAAACGATCAGCTGTTGTAGTGTTGTAAATGTACAACATGTATTTACTATACCTTTTGGTCTTGTATTTTAACCACACCCTAGTAAATTTTAGTTCTATACATTTTGTTATTGTGGTGTAGTAAATGGTAGTACTTTTACTATATGTATCTACAACCTCTACAAGGTCTACAAGCGTAGTTTACTACCAAGAGTGAATACCCTCACTTATTTAGCGAGCAAAATGTTTAATTATATATTATATATATTACACAAAAAATACCAATTTTATAGTAGTAAATTTACAAAAATTTTTTACAGTGTACAAAAATCAACATTCAAACATGTTTACCATTTGCCAAAATCAATGTGCAGACATATTATTGAAACTCTACTACCAAAGGATGCAAATGTTCTTAAGTGTCCGATTTTTGTCCACATGGAGCATACCAGAAACCTGTTTCTAACAGATATTTGATGCCAATGAGTCAACCATCACTGTCAAGGACTATTATGTAAGTATATTACGACGTTATTGATTTATCATTTTGGAAATGAAATGAAATGTCTACAAACCGCTGAAGAATAAGTATTGCTAATCTCCCGTTTTGGCGATTTGCACTGGCCAGCAAGATCGCCTGATTTGACAGCTCCAGACTTCTTTTTGTGGGGCTTTTTGAAGTCGCGGGTTTATGTCAACAAGCCTCAGACTCTTGCAGCTCTTAAAGACAATATACGTCAAGAATGTGAGGACCTATTGCCGGAAGTTTTGGCCAAAGTGATGGAAAATGCCATAAAAAGGGCTCAAATGACAATCAACTGTAGCGGCTGCCATTTACATGACATCATATTCTCGACTTGATGTAAAAAAAATTAAAAGACCAAATAAAAATAATCCACAAGAAGAATCAAAGTTTTTATTTTTTTTTTTTAAATTACAGCCAAAAAAAATCGGAAGGTTATTTTTGCGCCACTCTGTAAGTGAAATAAAGTTTCTCGGGTTCATGATTGTACTCTTAGTAATACTTATTTGGGCAATTCACAACCGGTATTGTATTTTGTATGTTGTATTGAACTATACTATACCAATATTTTGTTGTGAACAGTCAGTTGTAGTTTCATGTTGTAAAACATCAAATACATAGTACAGAAGAACAAAAATATTTATTAAATTATAGAAACAAGAAGAAAAAAATGTAATAAAAATGAAAAATAAAGGAGAAAATCAAGAACTGGCATTCACTTGAGACTGATATATTATGATACACAATACAACATTTAAATGGAGTTGTAAAATTTTTGTTTAATTAATTGCGTTTTTATTTTATTCGATTTTAAAAATTTAATGACCCAGGTAAAAATAAATGCTCATGTATTCTCACATATTGCTTAATTTATGTACGTATATGAATCATATATGAAAGTATGTGACATTTATGAACGCATATATTTAAATACACGGCTAAAAATAATGATATATGTTCATGATCATTTATGATTTCCTACATGAACATTAACGAAAATTGAGGTAATATGTAGATTTATGATCATGTATGATGGTAAATAATGACACATCACGGTTGATCACGGTTTTGTTGATGTTTTAAAAAAATAAAGTTTATTACTTTAATGTAACGTACAAATCAAATCTGGAGTTTCTGGTTGTGTATTCTTCTTCAGAACTTTGTTTTATCCAATCATTTCTTTCCGGATGCCGATTCTGAAAGATAAATTTAATAAAAATGCAAGATTTACCGAGAAAGGGGAAAACTTTTTAATCCTGATTTTAACACGAATAAACGAAAGGATAGTGGCTTAGATTTTGGTATCTCCATCGGTAAAATGTCAAACAGCGGTAATTTTTTAATACCATGAACTACGTTGTTCGTTTCACCTTTAAAAGTACTGTGCCGTCCGTCTTAAAACAGGATTTGATAAATACTAAAATTGTAAAAGACATTAATAAATTTAATATAAGAATTTATTGTGTCAAAAAATTTATATTAATTTGTTGTGTATTCCTCAAAAGTTTTTGTATGATTTATTTTATTTTTTGACGAAAATCTTTAATTAATGTGATATCGTACGTGGGGCTCGAGGATGATATGTTAGAATTTTATGAGATTTGGTAAGTTTGCGGTTAATATTCTTTAAAATGAATTTATTAATGTCTTTTACAATTTTAGTATTTATCAAATCTTGTTTTAAGACGGAGGGGCAGTACTTTTTAAGGTGAAACGAACAACGTAGTTCATGGTATTAAAAAAATGACCGCTGTTTGTCATTTTCCGATGGAGATGCCAAAATCTAAGCCGTTATCCTTCCATTTATTCTAGTTAAAATGCAGGATTAAAAAGTTTCACTCTTTCTCAGTAAATCTTGCATTTGTATTCAATTTATCTTTCAGAATCAGCATCCAGAAAGAAATTATTGGATAAAACAAAGTTCTGAAGAAGAATACATAACCAGAAACTCCAGATTTGATTAGTACGTTTCATTAAAGTAATAAATTTTATTTTTTTAATACATTCACAAAGCCGTGATGTGGTTATTACAATCCTAGATTTTCGTACACATATCAGATACATTTTTTATGTAAATTAATATAAATTTTGTATTTAAAAGCAAACTTATTAAAAAAACCTGACCAATTTTACTAAAAAATTAAAAATAATTCTTTTAATGGCAAAAATATATGAAAACTAGGAATATATATACACGTATGAATACAAATATGTCATTATTTACCATCATACATGATCATAAATCTACATATTGCCTCAATTTTCGTTAATGTTCATGTATGGAATCATACATGATGATCCATACATAGATATACATGAGAATATATGATTATTTTTAGCCGGGGACATAAATACTAATAAAAAACAATTTGGCTTTATGTGACTGTTATAAGAATACAAATTTATAACTGGTTTAAATCGAGTAATATGAATAATCATACATTTCAGTCTTAATTATATTGTGTGTTCATGCAATTACGAGTTATTAGTCCCAAGTATGATATTTTATTATATGAACAGGGTGGTCCAAATACAGGTATCTTTTTAAATGTTCGAAATATTGACTATCAGTCAGTATCACACTTCCGCCGACCAAAATGAGTCGCTTTACGCTTGAACAACGTTGGGTAATATTGCAAACTTATTTAAAAAGTGAGTGCTGTGTTGAAGAGAAGTTTTGGCAGAAAGATCACGGCGTATAATTTATAATATACGAAAGTTTTGTAATACACAAAATATTTGTATATTGTACGAAAAATATTTTTATATCTGAGCAAGGATTATTATGTTTTTAAAATTTTATTCTATCTTCTTCTATGTTTAAACACAATTCGGAAAGGGTTAAAATTATCCAAAAAAAAAGTTATCAAATGCAAACATGTAAGACTAAATGAAGCAAAACTTGAAGTCTAAGTTAATTTAATAATTCCTTTTTTAAGGGACACCTTAATATATATTCAGATCCTAATGGATGTGTGGGTATAAGAGTGTTGGTTGTGGTTTTAAATGGAATTAACAATCAATGTAAACTACACCTGTTATAAATAAATACTTTCATACATGCATCAATTCATATTAAAAACAAAAAAGGTTGATTTTTCAACGATTTTTATTTAAAAAAATACTCACTTATTTACGATGTATGTATAATGTAAACATAAGTAGTATACATATATACACACAAACATACAGAGGTACGAATTAATTACACGCAAATTGCGGATTTACAAACAACATTATTTTATTTATAATAACATACTAAAAAAAACTACTAATTGAATGTCAGAAATTTAAGATTTAATATTGGTTGTGATATTGTAGTTCGAGAAGGAAAGGTCCAATTGTTCAAAGCAGTAGCAGTTCGACGTGTGTGGTGTTGGTGGATTTGTATGTGTGTAGATGATATTGACGAACATACACTGTTTTGCTGTTGGAGTATATACACACAAACACACCTACTTAATAGGTTTATATGCCACCATTTTGTATATCAGCTTCATAGGCCTCATGTTCTTCTTGCTCTTCATCGAATTCAACATCATCATCAGTGGTAGCCTCCTAGGAAAGAGAAAAGAAATACAAAAATGTTGAGAAAATAAAAAAATCACGTGTAGACTGTTACGCTGTGATGTAGGTTCAAAAATAACAACATACAAACACAAAATATTGAAAAATTGTTTTTAATTAAAAGTAACAAACAGTTTTCCTTTCCTGTATACATGCATGCACCAATATATGTTCACCTGAACTATATTTTTGTTTTAACTTTTATGCTCAACCAACCATGCATGTATATCCTTCTCTAATTTGTGGCTATTGCTATTACACGTACCTGGTATTGTTGATATTCCGATATCAAATCATTCATATTTGATTCAGCTTCAGTGAATTCCATTTCATCCATACCCTCACCAGTAAACCAATGCAAGAAAGCCTTACGACGGAACATAGCAGTAAACTGTTCGGATATTCTCTTGAAGATTTCCTGTATGGCTGTGGTATTACCAATAAATGTACCAGACATTTTCATGCCACGTGGTGGTATATCACAAACAGCTACTTTAACATTATTTGGGATCCATTCCACGAAATAGCTGCTATTTTTACTTTGTACATTGAACATTTGTGTATCGACTTCCTTCATTGACATAGGACCTTTTGAATGAGAAGAAAAAAGAAAAATATCGTTACTATAAATTGAATTAATTTGGGGTTTTAAGCGTTTCTTTAAATTATTTTACAAAATATCAAAAAATATTGTGAAAAACAAGCAAAAACTATATTTTTGCAATTTAACGTAACATAAAAATTGTATATTAAACAAGATTATCCCATCAAAGTATTTGTCACTTCCACAGCTAGTTCCGAAATACTTTTCAAGTACGAGTACAATAGGAGAAAATTTAGTAGAACATATTATATTATGTATATTATGTACTAGCTGCATCCACGATGTTGAACCTTATAAAGTCTTTTGTGCTGTATTCTTTCTCCATTCAAATGTAGATGTTTCGTAATTTATTTTCTCCATTTCCACTTGGAAAATTAATTGGAATGTAAAATGTAAAATAACATTTTTGGACAAATCGCGGAACAAAACTAAAATAAATGAATTATTTCTATTCCGAGAGCATAACGTACAAAACAGAATATATGTATGATGAACAGTGCAAAAAAAGTATGATTTTTGTAAATTCTTCGAATTTAAAAATTCTTCAGGACCATAACGAACAAAACAAAAAAAAAAAAAAACAAAATGCGCAAAATAGTCATAAGCAGAGTAACCAGAAATATTCTCTATCATGTTTTTTCCTTAGCCCCTTATTGAGTAATAAATTAAATATTTATCTGTTTCATAACAATTTAAGAATTCTGGCATCGATTTGTTAGAGCATATTTTTGCATATTTTGTCATAAAAGCATATTTTTGCATATTTTTTCTTAAAGAGCATATTTTGGAATATAAGCATATTTATTTTCTCTTAAAAATCAATTTTTTTGTTTTTGCGCTGTCAATTTTTTTTAATTTGATTTTATTTTTAAATGCTTTATTTTTTATTTAAACACATTCAATACTAAAAACTATAACCACTAAAGTGTGCGAACGAATTCGTTGCAAAATCGCTACACAGAATAAAATTACAAAATTCTCAATATTACAAGAGAATCTTCCATAGAACATTTTTGTTAATACAAAAACAAAATATTTTTTAAAAAGGCACCAACAATGAAATTTGTAAATACAAAAACCTTTATGTATTTATTTTAGCTGCCTCTATTTATGGATATAATGTAAGTTTTATAAAAAATTTACAAAGAAGTGGCCTTACACTGCTAGAACAAATAAAAATATTAACAGATGCGATGAAAAAATAAACAACGTTTCTCATTTGTCATATTAAGTATATTGTTCAAAACAAAGTAAAGATAAAAGCAAAGGCCTGGAGGATATACAAAATATTTGCAGAGTTGTGCGGGGTCCATCAAATTTAGCTTTAAAATAAAAAGTCAATGAAGTATAAGCTTTTAAATTTGCGCCTATTACTTCAGTTGACGTAGAAAGAAGTTCTAAGATGTAACAAACAGAATTTTTTATTTGAGAATTTAAGTGAATACTTTATAGTCCTTTGCAAAACTAACCTTAATTGAATAGTATAGATTTTTTATATTAAGCTCCAGTAAACACTACTCAAATTCAAGATTAAATCAAGTTATACTTTAGTCTCTTTTTCAAGTATTAGCTTGAATTTAAATATAATTCAATAATTGTCTTGAAAATTGGACAGACATTAAACCTGAGGGTCAATTCTCGTTCTGTGAAACGGTGAAATGAAAAGTTTTTTCACGTTTTCATAGTACTTTTGATTCGCGTTCTGTGAAAAAATGTAAAGAAATATCAAAACGTTTTCATATGAAAAAAAAGTGGAACGAAACAAGATTTTTTCACGATTGCACAGCACTGGCGATTCTTGTTTTGTTTAACAGTGCAAACAACTGTCCAAATATTTTCATATGAAAAAATTGTTTACACAGACTATTTATAAGTGAAATAAACATGGAGAAGACTGTAAGAGGAAAGCGTGCCAGCGAAAGCCAAAAGGAGTATTTAATTAATTATTAAGAAAAGCATGTGGACATTGCAAACGATAAGTAAGTAGCTTAATAACCATAATCACAATTTTATTAATCCCATATTTACAGATTTGTAACTGCTGATGGTGACAAAATTTAGAGACGAAAAGTGTAACGAATTAGCGGCGAGCCTAAACAGTTTTAGTGGGACCCAAAAGGACAGTGAAAAATGGCGAAAGTATGGCATATTTATTTATAGTTTATTTATATTCTTTATGAAATTTTTTTTTTCTTTAAGTAATATTAGACTTCATACGCGCACCAAATATAGTTCACTTAAAGTAAGCCGATATTAATCCATGAAGTGCTTGTCGGTTGTCATCTCGAATGCATTGTGGTCAGCACGAAGTATGCGTCTCAGCACTCTCAAAAAATTCCTATAAGTTATTAAATTATTTACTGCAATGAAATGCTTGTAACATCATTGTCTTACCTTTGTTCATCCGGAATTCTTTGAGTAATATCCAATAATACAATTAATCCAGATATTTTTATATAATTATTTAAAATAAATTTTACGAACTTAATTCTCTTTTGTTTACGTTTTTCTCTGTTTTGACATTTGCTTTAAATTTTGGATAACACAGTTACAAAATTTTCATGGGTACAGTGCGAATGAAACATTTTTTTCATAATACATACGAGAATCGCAATTTATGTATTTGTGAAAAGTTCGAGTGAAAAGTGCTTATGAAAACGAAAATGAAAAGTTTTTTTTCATTTCACATTATCACAGAACGAGAATTGACCCTCTGGTAACTGAATTTAAGTAGTGTTTACTATGATCCGATCCGTCCATTATTCAATTTTTAAGTTTATTTAAATTAAACAATATCTGTATAAGTGTTAAATTTTTTTTTCATTTTTTTATTTAATAATACATTTTATATATACAAATTAATTTTTTCAGTCTTGCTCTTATTTTTGTTTTGTTTTATTTTTTTAGTTAATTATTTTGTTTAAAAAAAAAATTGGTAAAAAAAATTATAATTATTTTATAGGAGCATATTTTTAAAATTTTTAGAGCATATTTTTCGTTTTTTACGGCATATTTTATGGTCTTAAAACACATTTTTTAGAACATATTTCTGGTTACCCTGGTCATAAGTAGGGAGTCATTTAAAAAAAGCCAAATCGGTCTAGCCATTTTGAGATTATGCGCTTAACTACGAACAGCATTTCGTTTTTATTTATAAAAAAATAAAAGATAAGATTTTCAAATTACAATTTTTTATTAACTTTTGTTGCAGATTAAGCTAAATATTTTACTGTTTTCAACATTAACAATATAAATAAAGCTTTTACAGTGCTTTTTGTTTTTATTTTACTCGAGATTTTGTGTTAATTATATTTTTGTTAATTTATAACGAGCATTCAACTTCCGTATATTTATAAAAAAAAAACAAATTAACAATTTTTAGCTAAGACTATACATATATTTCGATCCGGCAAAATATCTCCTCGGAACACGAAGTTTTTAGACGAGCTAGAGGTTTCAGAAGAAGGCAAAGCTTGAACAAAAAAAACTATTGTATAAAAAAAAATTAATTGTAAATGAATAAAATAAATAACTAAATGTATATAATATGATCTTGAACCAAACAAAAATGACAGTATATAAATTTCATACATTATTTTTGATTTTACAAAACACAAACACAAAAAGGATTCTAAAATATGGTATTTACAAGAACTGGGTAAGAAAAATATAAAGATGGTAAGTGTCCTCCAAGCTGTGGCGGATCCAGCCCTTCGTTTTGGGGCGGATAATTTTTAGTGTTTACACTAACAATATTTTATTTATTTTTGTTTATTTTTATGACAAAAAAGTTTTTGTTCTGTTTTTATCTTAGCCTTAAGTTTAAAGAAACACCGTTTTCGCCGTATTAGAGACGTTATAACAGCACGAATTCAGCTTTCAAAAGAAACGTTTAAACTCTGTTATATCTTGTTCCTACTTTGAGATATCTTGACTTAATACCTTTAATTTGAAAAACCTGGGTTTTCGCTAAATTCATGGTATTTTCGACATGAATGCAAAAAATTAAAATTTTCGCTAAACCTTTATCTTGCAGCGAATTTATAAAAAACTTGTATCATACATTTTCCTATAAAAATGCTTTTTGAATTGCTGAGATATCTCTTCTATGATATGAGATATCGTCTCTGACAAGTTCACGACGAACACAGGATCATGGCAAAAAATTTACTTTATGTTTTCTTAAGATGTTTTTCATATGTCTCACATGTATTAAAAACAATTAGAAAAGTTTTTCTTGTTCCCGTTCTGAAGAAATATCTCAAAGTTCCCAAAATTAAAGATTTATTTACAAAATGAAGTAAATTTCTGATCAAAATTCTTTTCCTGTAAAAAAATAAAATAAACATTTCAGTTCTCAGAAAGACAGTAATTTCATTCTATAGAAAAGTATTTGATAAATTCTATAATAAAATATAAAAAAAAAATCCCAAAAAAATATTAAGAAAAATAAAAAAAATCTTAGAAAAACCAAAAAAAAATCTTTTTATAAAAAATATTGGCCCGTAATCATAGTCCCGCACTAAAGTAGGCTTTTTTAAAAAAAAATTTAAATTAAAAACTTGTTATTATCTATTTTCCTTTTATAGTCAGAATTAAAGCCAGTTTTAAGTTGAACCGGCTTTAAATGGGTATCACATCAAATGTACCAAATGCCCGCATACATTTTGTACTAAAAAAGAAGCAGGTGGCAACATTGATCAGCTGATTTTATACTTGCCGAAAAAAATGAAAAGTGTGTAAATAAAAGATTTGCAATTGCAAAATGTAAATAGGAAAAAACTTTATAAAAAAGGATTGAAAAGTGTATTTTTATTAATAAAAATTTATTAACTTAATAAATGCAAAATATCGTATTTTTTTTATATAATTTTCCTTTTAATAATTTGCAATTCAAACATTTTTTTTACAAAAATTTTCTTGGCGGAAAACAGCTGTTGTGTGTTGTTAAATTGGATATAGTCAACTTGAGCTAGTTTTAATTTTAAAGCAGACTTTAGCGATTGAAGTATACTTTTACTTGTCTATAGTATGCCTAAAGTATACTTTTAAGAAAAGTCGACTTTAGAACTCTTAAAGTATACTTTATTTTAACTATGATTATGCGCCATTGTATTTAAAGTTGACATTTCTAATTTTTTTAAAAAAATAATTATTGTACAACCAAAAGAAGATAGAATTTTTTTACACACAGAAAAATAAAGTACCAACCGAATTTGAAAGTGTATTTTGGTTACTATTGCGGGTATTACATAAAAATGCAGGATTCGCAACAAATGACGTATCTTTTACATATGGATTGTGTCTTACTCTCACTTATGTCCGTAATTTCAACCAATATATATATATATATAAAAATATCTGTGTTTACATACCTATTGGATTTTGTTACACGGCAAATATCTAAGCACTATTGCTTGAAATTACGGGCATTAGTTATTGAACGAAATAGAAATGATATTTAAAGTTTAAAAATGGGTTAATTTCGATATTTTTTTCAATAATTTTTTTTATTTATAACAAAAATTGTGAAATAATGATTATTTGTACGATTGTTGGTTTTAAATAAATTATGCTTACTTAAGCTTATTTTGGTAATTTTTAATAAATTTCGAAAAAATTTATCGATAAGACTTCGTTTATGAAAGAGACAAAAAGTGATCCAACGTTTTGCCAAATTTGAAGTAGATGCGTCAACTTCTTCGTGAGTTATCGTGCCATATGTAGAAAAATTAAAAACCACACATAATTAAAAACATTCTCGTAATACATACAAGTATTTTTCACACATATATTCCGAATATGATCCGAATTAGACCATAGATACACATTTACGTAAATATCTTGACTCCACTAATATATATTCTAGATATGAGTAAAATTGGGCCATAAATACAAATTTTGGGAATACCTCGACTACAGCGCCACCTATCGGACAGAAAAAGTTACGCAACATTTATACGCATCAACGATTTTATATATGTAGAAGATATATATATTTTTAAATTCAAAACTTCACGCCAAATAACTTCACTCCAAATAACCTTGCCAAATTTCGAGTCGATATCTCGTCTTTAGGGTTTTGGACAGAAAATTCCTTAAAATTCCCCATAGTGCTGTCGATGCAATTGGAAACGTCAAACTAAGCTGTTTAAATTTTAGTAAGCAGTCATACTTAGTATTGACTATAAAACTGATCCTTAAATTATAATGTGAATACTATTAGTTCGTTCCTGCTGACCACACCTAAAAATGTAACTTTACTCTTAACAAGAATTTTTCCCTCGTAAAAAATGCTTTTAAAAAGTATACTTTTTTTATTTTATGTAATGAAATAATTACCAAAGGACTAAATTTGAAAAATAGACTCAAAACACACCTTATGCATGTAGTAGCAGGGAAGGTATCCCAATCTTCTCTTGTTTTGAAAACACCTGAAATTATTTTTTATTTTCACATCAGATTTTTTAAAAAATTAGTAAAAAAAAAATATAGTTAGGTTGTTCACGAGTGTTGTATGTTTTGTGCTATTGGAAACACAGTTATTAAAATTTAATCTTATATAAGTAAAAATATGTATGCATTAGCCGCTAAAAATCATTTTTTATAGTTTTAGTTTTGAGCCGTTAATTGTTTACATTTCCTTTCTGGACAAATTTGTACGCCCGCAAAGTTTGCACTAACGAACGCTTATTTTTATAATAAAGTTTTATCGTGTAACTTTCCGTGGTGCTTTGGCATTACGAGTACTAACTAAATAATAAATAACAGATTAGACCAACTCCACCAAAACAACATGGCGGTCACAGGCCGCCAACATCTAACCGCGCAAATTGAAAAATCCTTAGTTTAATGGTATAGAAAAATGTTCAATAGAATCACTTTCTAAGAATCAATGTTGTTACTCAATACCTTTTCATAATAACGGTAGTTGGCCGATAGGAAAATTTAAAATAGAGATTTCATGAAAGGCATTTGTATTTCTGTATAACCGGGTTTATTGCGCTTTTCACTGGCTTGATTTTGAAATATCTTAAACTGCCGTTATAATAACGCTAAACTAAAGAAACACCGATTTATAATGGTATTTTGCAGATATAACAAATTTAACATGTAATATTATGAAAAAAAAACACCGTAATATTAGAAGACACATGGAATCGGAGTTTAAAAATTGTCGTATCGGTATTAATCTGAACGTGGTAGACAACTACCGTTATAATGACAAGGTATTGCTTGCTAACCATGCGAAGAATGTATGGTAAATATGTATGGAATTAACAAATATGTTCAACATTTTTGGTTTAAAACATGCTTCCAAGATTAAATAAAAAAGGACAAAAACAAATATATTACAATATAAATGTGTATTCAAAGACTCGCACAGCCAAATTTAGTCTTTTTTTAATTGTTTTATTTTTATAGGTACTTTTTTAATAAACTAGATTCCTATACTAAGTCTTACCAGCCATTTTTTGGATAAATATGGATTTTACTAAATCTTCAAATATATTGCTGGATCTAATTTGATCGGTCATTTTTCGGACAAATTTGCATCTTACTTGTTAGGATGTTTTAACTTCAATGTAAACTTTATAAGTAAATTAAATTGTACAATAAATGACTTACGAATAGACCACAGTTAGTTAAAAAAGGGTGTCCCAAGAAGAACGCAATTTTTAAATCTGGCAACATTTGAAGTGTCATTGTTTGACATTTGAACAATTGTTATTGTTTGCTAGTAGAAGGTACGAGGTTAGTAAAAATGGAGCGCTACACGAATGAACAACGCATTCTCATTGTGAAATTGTTTTACCAAAATGGTGAAAGTTTTGCGGCTACAGTTCGCAAATTGTGATCAATTTGGGGTCACAATAATGCTCCAAAAGAGTCAACTGTAAAGAGATTAATGGATAAATTTGCCGAAACTGGGTCTGTTAGAGATGTAAAGACAACAACGCGCCATCGACCAGGTCGATCGACCGAAAATGTCGCAGCTGTACGTGATGATGTCGCTCAAACTCCATACACCTCAATTCGACACCGAGCTCAGCAAATTGGTGTCTCCAAATCCACTTTGCAGCGAATTTCGACGAAAGATTTGCATCTTCATGCATACAAAGTTCAATTGACTCAGGAACTGAAGCCAGCTGACCATGGACAGCGAAGGGAGTTCGTTAATTGGGTATTGGAGAGACAACATGAAAATGCTGATTTTGCCGATAAAATCATCTTCAGTGACAAGGCCCATTTTCATCTTGATGGCTTCGTCCATAGGCAGAATTGTCGCATTTGGGGTGAGGAAAATCCTCGAGTGATTCACAAGAAGCAAATGCATCCTCAACGTGTCACTGTGTGGTGTGGTTTTTGGGCTGGAGGAATCGTTGGACCTTTTTTTTATGAAAATGAGGCAGGTCAAGCGCAAACAGTCAATGGTGTTCGGTATCGTGAAATGATAACCAGTTTTTTCTTGCCTAGAATTGAAGAAATGAATGTGGAGGGCATGTGGTTCCAACAAGACGGCGCCACATGTCATACAGCCAGAGAAACAATTCAATTGCTGCATCAGTCATTTCCCGGTCGTGTTATTTCGCGTTTTGGAGATCAGAATTGGCCGTGGGGTTTTTTGAAGTCGATGGTTTACGCGAATAAGCCGACGACGACTCAAGCCTTAAAAGAGGAAATTGGACGCTGCATTAATAAAATACCGCAGCATTCATGCAAAACGGTCATTGAAAATTTCATTAAAAGATCGCATGCATGCCAGCAAAGCTGCGGCGGCCATCTGCACGATATATTGTTCCATACATAACCTCATTCTGTCTACTTTACGATATAATAAAGTTTTACGATTTTTTTTTAAATATCTGTTTTATTTAATATTTAAAAATTGCGTTCTTCTTGGGACACCCTTTACATATCATAGCTTTCTTTTATGACATTCGTTTGATAAAAGATAGGGTTTCCAATACATTCGTGTTGCATAGATAATCCATAACTTAACATTACTTAATCCCCAATTATATTTCTGGATCTTATTTGATTTTTCGGATAAGTTTGCATCTTACTTAATTCCCAAATATATTGCTGAATATAATTTGATCTGCCATTTTTCAGATCAATTGTGATTTTATTAAACCCGTAAATATATTGCTGGATCTAATTCGATCCACCATTTTTGGGAACGAAGAAGATAAGTTAGATATTATAGCAGCAATATCAAATTGAATATGATTAAATAATGCGTCAGATAAATTTTTTTATTCGAGAAACATATTTTTTTTTTACAAAGTTCTTTTAATTTCCAGTTGGGATACTTTCCTTACAAGTATGTACATGGTACATACAACTTGTATTTACATACATGCCTTCATATAATTTTTATATTAAAATCTTAAGCTAAAAAACCCTGAATGCTTTAGTGTACCTTATATAAAGAGAATACAATAGTAGTAACTATGTTTGAATAAATAAAAATATCTAAATATCAAAACAGAAAATACGTAAATTAAAGAACACAATATGAAAAATGGCAGGAATCTTAATTAAAAGACACGTTATGCTGTTTATTACCTTTGCGACGCAACAGGCTCATATATTTAAATGTAGTAGACACATTAAGTTTCCTTTTTTGCTTTTATGTTATTTAAAAAAAAAACATCCCAAAGGAACTAAAAAAGCTTGTTTTTATTTTTTATAAGGGATAAAACATTTCTTTAATACACATGTTTGTTGCAATACTTAGTCTTACTCAACAACAGTGTAAAGGTAACACGGTGCTACACTGAAAAAGAACTTGGGAAATGTCCTAGTGTAGGTTGTAGGTCTAACTGAGTGTATTTTATAACCGGTTTTATAAGTTGCAATATACCCTCAAAATTTCGAGATATGGGGAAAAGAGTATTTTTTTGGACTAGCGTACATAAACTATCAGTCATTTTTTAACCGATTTCGAAATGGTCAATGGCTTTAATTAGAAATAAACGTGCTCTTTCCATATATGTATATATATATATATATATATATATATATATATATATATATATATATGCATTGCCCATACTTTGAAGACATCTGTATATACAGCCAAAAAAGTCCCTATAAAATGCGCTGTGTCCAGTAAAATGTCTTCAGAGTAAACACTAGAATAACGAAAAGTTTAAGGACTTTTTTGGCTGTATATACAGATGTCTTCAAAGTATGGGCAATGCATATATATATATATATATATATATATATGTGCACAGCGCATGTTGCGGGGACGGTTTTTCGTTTCACAGGTTACTATGAAGACATTTTGATTCTTTGGAGACTGACCTCAAACTTTACATTAATCTACTATATACACTGAAGACATTTTACTGGATACAGCGCATATTATAGGGACTTTTTTGGCTGTATATACAGATGTCTTCAAAGTATGGGCAATGAATATATATATGTATATATATATATATATATATATATATATATATATATATATATATATATATATATATATATATATATATTCATTGCGCATACTTTGAAGACATCTGTATATACAGCCAAAAAAGTCCCTATAAAATGCGCTGTATCCAGTAAAATGTCTTCAGTGTAAACAGTAGGATAACGAAAAGTTTAAGGACAGTCCCCAAAGTAGCAAAATGTCTTCATAGTAACTTGTGGAACGAAAAACCGTCCCCGCAACATGCGCCAAAAAGACCCTATAATACGCTCTGTATCCAGTAAAATGTCGTCAGTGTAAACAGTAGATTAATTAAAAGTTTGAGGACGGTCCCCAAAGTAACAAAATGTCTTCATAGTAACTTGTGGAACGAAAACCCGTCCCCGCAACATGTGCTGTGCACATATATATATATATATATATATATATATATATATATATATATATATATATATGTGTATATATATATATGTATATGTATATATATATATATGTATATATATGTGTATATATATATATGTATATATATGTGCACAGCACATGTTGCGGGGACGGTTTTTCGTTCCACAAGTTACTATGAAGACATTTTGCTACTTTGGGGACTGTCCTTAATCTTTTCGTTATCCTACTGTTTACACTGAAGACATTTTACTGGACTCAGCGCATATTATAGGGACTTTTTTGGCTGTATATACAGATTTCTTCAAAGTATGCGCAATGAATATATATATATGTATATATATATATATGTATATATGTGCACAGCACATGTTGCGGGGACGGTTTTTCGTTCCACAAGTTACTATGAAGACATTTTGTTACTTTGGGGACTGTCCTGAAACTTTTCGTTGTTCTACTGTTTACACTGAAGACATTTTACTGGATACAGCGCATATAATAGGGACTTTTTTGGCTGTATATACAGATGCCTTCAAAGTATGTGCAATGAATATATATATATATACGGGAAGTATATATATATATATACCTTATATAGTGTGCTATTAATATAAATATGCACGCAAAGAAAAAACATGGTTGGGAGAATCATATTCGAAGAGCATCATATATTTTTGAGTTTATGATTGTGCCAACCATAGTCGTACTATATTATGGTTATCATATAATGATAATAAAATATCCATAATTTTACCATTATAATCCAAATATTACCATATAATGATTCTAAATAAAAGTATTATGATATTGAATTTATCATATTATGATTGCATGTAATCATAGTATACTCAAAATGTTATTACATTATAGACCCCATAACTATATTATGATTTCTGGATTATCATAATATGATCCATATAAAATCTTTATATAGAATCTTTTTGACAATGAATAAATTATTGTAAATAATATTACATGTATAAGGAATTTTCGAAAAAAAAACCCTCAAAAAAAATCTTCTAAAGTTTAAAAAAAATAAACTGGATCTGAATAGGTCAATGTTTTAATGCCACATGAAAGGTATTTTCTACCCATCTGATATATGTCCAGTTTAAGTAAACAAAATATGATTGTTTTTTTAAGACATTTTGGTTTTTATGAAATCAAGATAATACTCGTATTTGGACTGTATATGTCAAAGTCATGTTTTATTTAATGTATAATTATTCATTGATTGTTGCCAGCATTTTATGGTTGCATAATTATCATATTTTTTACATAGATTTACTATAATAATGATGGTAGCGACCATGTTGATGGTTAGACAACCAATAATATGGTTGTAACAATCATACCCGATTGCAGCAAGCACAATATAGTAGCAGTGAACATTTTGCAACCATGTTTTTTCTCTGCGTGTGTAGAGATTTTTTCAATAATATAAAAGTTTTTCATTTTTTTTTTTTAACTTTTTCATTTTCTACGAGGATTTTTCTCGAATCTTCTTTTAAAACAACAATAATGTTAGTCTCCTTTTGAGTAAAACAAGCTTTTATTCCAGTAAATCGGTTAAAAAATGAGAATGTTATAGTACTTTTTCTAAACAACGAAACCCCGATTTCGATTTTATGATTCAACAAAAAGAAATAATTTAAAGTACGAATTATTTTTTTTTTTTTAATTACGTTTATTTTTTAAAAATGATTACTTAATCTACTACGTTTGTAAGACAAATCATCAGTTTCACGTTTTAGCGACCAGCAGTAATTCGCTAGCATTCTGATCTGACTTTTTCCTTCGAGCCGCTTTTCCATTGTTGATAGCTTTTGGTGGAAGCGTTCGCCTTGCTCGTCACTAAATTCACCCACATTTTTTGGGAAGAATTCTAATACATGGTTTTCACTATGTCATTTTTAATGTCAATTTGTCCAAATTATTGGCAATTGTATGAAAACGGGTTGTCATAAGTTTGCAGTCAGTTATGCACACGAACTGCCGTCTAAAATGACAGACAAGTGAAAACGTCAAATTTCAGTTTGTCAACAGATATGGCAGCATTTTTTATCTAAAATAAAATTGACAACAAGTTGTCAATTTTTTTTTGTTTGACGATCGCAAAGCTGGTATTTTTTTTCTTTTGCTGGAAAAATTAATTGCAATAGAAATTTTTTAAATAAAGAAAGAAATGGTAATGTAATAACACAAAACGCTGCACTAGCTATAATAGCCATTTGTTTCTTTTTGTCGTTTTTAAATTTTTTCCACTTTTTATTGAACACAAATTAATATTTTCTAATCAGCTGTTCGCTCGCCTCATCATATTTGACCTTTGTAATGAAAGCGGCGTGTCAGTCAACTGACACCAAAATTTGACATAAGTCTTTGACACGCTCTGCTTTATCGACTTATTGTCAGTCTTTAAGATGTAATGAAAACGCATATGACACAAAATGACGAGAATTCATTTGAGTCAGTTTTTGTTGTCAGTTCATATGACATAATGAAAACCAGGCATAAGTGAGAATGAAAAAAATGTTTTTTGATTGACATTCTGCATCGCATTTCTTCATACGCCTCTAGAAATTCACTAACAACATCAGTGTAGTCAGCACTTCTTTTGTTACCCAAAAAATGTTTAGATAAAGATAGAAAACTCATCCATGTTCCAACTTTTAATAAATCCAATGTTTTTTATTAACACTTAGCTTACAACAAAATTAAATATTTTAGTTAGCTTTTTTTAAGAAAAATGTGTTGTTTTTTGAAGCTGCACCACAAATACTAACTAGAAAACAACTTTTTTGCAAGTATCAAAAAAAAAATTTACGGTATTATTACAAAAATAGTTTAAATAATACCTTATTTACAATGATAGAGTACTAAACTATACAAAGTGGATTTTCTTTATTTCTCCTTCGCACTTATGTCTTGTTTGTATCATAGTAGCTCTTTTTTAGTACACTCGTATAATAAGTCCTAAAGCTAGAACTGCAATTGACCTAAGTTCCTTAAGTTGGCTTTAGCATACGCCGAACTTGAGTAACAATCTAAAGTAAAAAACAAAAAATTTTGTAATTTCTTTGTTAATTAAAACGTTAATAATAAAACAAAAGCCAATTTTAATTGGCTTTTAATGGCGATTTTTTAACAAAAATTAAAAAAAATAGTTTAAGGAATTCTTAAATGGATCTAGAGGGAGCACATTTTATATGACAAATTTTTAGATTTTTGTGCAAGACAATAATAAGAAAACATTTGCAGCAAAGATTTCTATCTACGTTATAGAGCAACGTATACGCCACATTTCAAGTTCCTAGCTTTGCCAGCTGGGCTGAGTGATTAAGGGGACACTTTTTCCATTTTAACCGTATTTTTATTACCTTCCTATTGAATATTGAGAAAACATTTTTTAAATTTCAGATTTCTAGCAGAAGTTTGGGCAGGATGTTGAGGGAAAGACTATATTCCTACTTGTTCCTCCCCATAAAACTCTAAAAACACCCATCATTGCAGATGTCCACATCGGAGTAGCAGTAAAAATTCCAAAATCTAAAATACCAGTTCAAGCTGTTTGGAATTGAAGGGCGCACTTTTTTGTTGCAGTTTTTACTTATATTGAAATGTGCAATTTTAGTAAAAATAAATAGCATGTACTTATATTGAACAAATATACTGTATGAAAATCTGAAAAAATACGTGAACATTTTTTTCCATAAAAACCCAAAAAAGGCAGCACTAAAGGCAGTACTAAAAGTTGCTAGCCAAAACTTACCTTTGCTGCAGCCAGTCTAATGGTGTTCAAAGCGAGTGCTAACCAAATAGTGTGCCGGAACTTTCCTCTTGCGGTTAAATACTTTTTGAGTGAAATTATATCAAGTATAAAAGCTGTGAATGTGAATCGGTTCGTAAACCCAAAATATTTTGTACCAGAATCAACCCTTACCAATAAGAACACAGCATAGCGATCTCCGTTTTTTTCATATCTAGATAAAACTAATAATACTCGTAATAAACTTAAGAACTATTTAATATAATTTATTTATACACTTTAAATAGTTTGTATATTAAAATAACGGAAAATGTCATTTACAAGAAATGATATTTCATTTAAAAACCGGTCTACTCAATTTTCATTTAAATTAAATGCCTTTTGTTATTTATTTTCAAATTTTGATTAAACAACTGGCACATCCGTAAGAAACAAATGATATAATCAGTTAAAAAAAATATCAAAAATTTACTTACCAATTCCTTAAAAAATAAATGATTTTATCATTTAATTGAATTTGTTTCCCTTTTTGTTTTAAAAATTAGCAAATGTATGTATGCATAGCTATAAACACTTTTTGTGTGAATGTTGATGTGTATGTATGTGTGATTATGAAGTTCTTGTTATTTGAATGGAAATAATTTTGTATATATACAACCAACTTAAATAAAAAAAAATTAAATTTTTTGAATGTTTTTTTTTTGAAACAGACAGCAAACAAAATTTTAATTTGTAATAACTATTACGGACAAAAATAAACCACAAATTTCCGTTTTGTAGGTAATTTGTATTAAATTTCAAACAACTGAAAAAAAATACACTGTTGGAGAGAACGGACGTATTTTTCTTGTGCTCTGTGTTTTATTTAAATAACAATAAAATAAAAGGAAATTTTTTTTACTTAGGTACCAAAAAACAAAATTGAACTTATATTTTGATTAAATTATAAACTTTAAAGGTACATTTTTTTGTTACAAAAGACAATTCAAAACAAAATAAAATATTCAACACAAAAAACAAATCTGCACATATAAAACAAATTGCAGTAATAACAACAACATTAATATTCAAATATCAAAACAAACTGCATAAGAATTACATAAACATGGCAACAACAAGAGAATCGGCTAAGGATCTCGAAAACAACAACAAGACTCTTCGAATTGAAAATTATACAAAAGTCCCGCGTTTATCAAATCATGATAAACTCTTCTTTAGGGAGCTAATAAGAGAGAGTGAATATATAATGGGTGAAGTTATAAAAAATTATATTAAAGAAAGTGAAGAAAAACACTTTGAATTTATAAAAAACATGTTAAAAAAAGTGAAGACAGAATACTCTCCGTTATCGAAGAGAAAATAAATGGTGTAAAAAATGAAATAACAGCAATTACAGTAATAGTAAATAACTTAGAAAAAAAAAAGCTTAGAAAATGTGAGTGTAGAGGAAGAAATAACTGAATTAAAGCGCAAAACACTGTTGAATTAAAGCAGGAAAACACTGTTGTGGCTAGTAGTATACGAATTGCTGGTATACCCTACTATGAAAATGAAAATCTAAATAATATTGTTCAAAATATCTGCAATAGTTTACAAATAAAAACACCTCAAATAGAAAATATATACAGACTTAAAAAGATTTATAGAAACAATAAACCTTACAATCCGACGGATGAAGTTATAGTTGCAAAGTTTCACTCTCCGTTTGAAAAAAACTTTCTTTTAAAAACAATATCCAAATACCGCAATGACAATCAAAACGTATTGAGTTTACGACAAGCTGGCTTCGAAAGTGATCAGCCTATTTATGTTAATGAGAACTTAACACCTTATAATCACAAGATAATTAAAGAAGCACTTGGATATAAAAAAATCAAAAAAATTAAATCAGCATTTACATTGCGCGGTCTTGTTTATGTAAGAAAGTTCGATTCTGATGATCCTGTCCTGATTGAGTTTTCTGATGACCTTAAAAAACTTTTTCGTGAATGATATACTGGAGACTATCGGAAATTCTATTACATCATTTCAATTACAAATCCAAATTTCTTTTGATAATTCTAAAACTACTAGCATAAATTATTATAATAATTATTATTTATTCTTATCTTGCTCATACGAGTATGACATAAAATTTCATAAAATTTTTATTTTTTATATATTAAATTTCAATCTTTTAAATTTATTATGTACTCTTAAATCTTATTGTGTTGCATTATATTTTAAAGATGACAAATTGATCAGCTTGGTTCTAGAGTTGGTAACTATAACTTGATTAGAATATTGGCTAGCCGGAAGAAAGGTTTTAATGTCTGCCATATAAATGCTCAAAGTTTACTACCAAAAATTGATGAATTCCGTTTTCTTTTTGAATCTTCTGGCATTGAAGCGATTTGCGTTTCGGAGACATGGTTTATACCAGAAATAAATGATAACATTTACAAACTAGATGGTTACCGAATTTTTCGATCTGATAGAGTTGGTATTGCTGGTGGTGTTGCAATATACATTAGAAACAATATATCATGCAAACTTGTATCTTTATTTAACGAGCCTAACAACATTGAGTTTGCTTGTGTGTGTCTACAGGCCTGATAAGAATATTAAATTTGATATCCTAATTGAGAAATTAGAATTTTTGTCAGTAGTATACTCTGAGATAATAATTACTGGTGATTTCAATTGCAATTTGCTCGCGAATGGAAATCTGACAACTATAATGTCTGCTTTTAGATTATCTGCTGTTGATACTTCTTGTCCTACACATTTTTCATCCACAAATAGCACATTACTTGACATCTTCTTTGTAAGCGATAAACAAAATGTGTTACATTATGATCAGTTAGCAGTTTCTTCGTTCTCGAAACATGATTTAATATTAATTTCTTACAATTTTGCAATCGAAGATCGTGCGCAAACATATAGCTTTCGTGACTTTAACAATATTAATGCTATTGATTTAGAGAGAGATCTTGAAAATATTATGTGGAATCAAATTTACTACTTATCAACGGTTATCGAACAGCTCAATTTTTTAAATTCTCGTATATTGGAAATTTATAACAATCATGCACCAATAAAAAGAAGAACAATTAAAAAACGAGTAAAACCATGGTTCACAAATGAAACTAAACTGTTGATATCGCATCGTGATAAGATGTACCACATTTGGAAACGTTATAAAACACCTGAATTACACAATGAGTACTGTTTGGCAAGAAAAGCTGTTGTTTCGAAAATAAAACACGATAAATCATTCTACTATTTTGAAAAATTTAATGGAGCAATTGATAGCAAACAAACTTGGAAACAAATACGAGATATTGGCATTGGGAAGACAGCTGATTATACAACTGTTGATGATGTAAATTCGCTTAATGAAAATTTTTCTAATATTCCTATGCCAACGGTTCAGCCTGACTTTCACGACCACCTTACACCATCGGATTCTATTGAATTTAATTTTTACTGCCTTAATGTATGGGATGTTGCTGAAGGTTTTAAGGCAGTAAAATCTTATTCAGTAGGCCTGGGTGATATAAACCCCAAATTTGTTAAAATTATCTTGCCTTGGACAATACGAATTATTACACACCTTTTTAATACTATTATTACCACCAACATTTTTCCAATGGAGTGGAAACACGCCAAAATTGTTCCGGTACCAAAACTAGGAAATGAATATCGTCCAATTGCAATCCTTCCTTATTTTTCTAAAGTTTTTGAACACTTATTGCATAAACAAATATATAAGTATGTTAATGACAATCACCTTCTTACGGATCGTCAATCTAGATTCAGGCCTCAACGGAGTTGTATTACAGCACTATCCGATGTAATAGAAGATATTCGAAGTAACTTGGAAGAGAAAAAATTAACATTTTTGGTATTATTAGACCACTCCAAGGCTTTTGATACTGTTCACCATTCAATGTTATGCCTGAAGCTATCCAAATTATTTTACTTCTCTCGATTTTCTGTAAGGTTGCTGTCCTCATACCTGTCAAATAGATCCCAATCTGTTACTAGTGGTGGATCTATTTCACGCCCCTTACAAGTAACAAGAGGTGTCCCACAGGGCTCTATTCTTGGACCACTACTATACTCTCTATATGCTAATGATCTTCCACAACAACTTCAGTATTCTAACATACAGATGTATGCTGATGACGTTCAGTTATACCTTAGTTGCTCCAAAGAGTTAATTTGTCCAAAAACTCAAGAATTAAATTCTGATCTTGATAAAATTTTCACGTGGGCTTCAGTAAATGGTTTGCGACTCAATCCAAATAAATCAAAATGCATAATAATAAGGAGGAAAAATTTACAAATTGATGATGAAATAAATATTTTTCTTGGAGGAACCAAAATTGATATTGTGGACACGGCTAAAAACTTAGGTGTTACATTTAACAAAATGTTAACATGGTCAGATCATATTAACCAGGCCAGTGGCAGAACATATGGTATGCTTCGGAATCTATGGGTAACTCAACATTTTACGCCCTTAAAAGTAAAAATCCTGTTGGCGAAAACATATCTGTTACCGACACTGTTATATGCGTCGGAAATTTTTACAGCTTGCAACTCTAAGGATATGAGAAAACTTACCACAACCTTCAACAATATCATACGTTACATCTACGGATTAAAAAGAATGGACCACGTTACCCAGTATTCATGTCATATATTTAATATGTCTTTTTTTAACTACCTTAAATTTAAAAACATTATTTTTATTCATAAAATTATAATAAAAAAGCAGCCATCATATAATCGTTTACAATTCTCGAGATCCCAAAGAGGCAAAGCAATAACACAACTTCGGCATCGTGATCATGCTTCCGAAAGTCAATTTTTCATATTCACCATACGTCTCTGGAACCAACTCCTAATTAATTTGCAAACTACTGTCAACGCAATAAGGTTTAGGAAATTACTTTACGAATATTTTTCTTAAATGTTTTTTATACAAATATGTAAAATTTTTTTTTCTTTTACTTTTTTGATTAATTATACTTGTATTATTTTATATTTAATTTAAGTTTAATTGTTTTTCTAATCAATATATAACTAGTCTGATTCTAATACTGTAATTTATAAGATATTTTGTCTTGTTGTATTAGAAATCCAATTTAATAATAAATACAAATACAAACTGTAAAAAATCGGTAAATGATAGCAAATTATTTCGAACAAATGTATAAAAAAGTTAAAGTAGTTTTTTATTTGAAAAATAAATGTATGTTTCTTTATTTTTAAATGGAACGAAAAACTGTTTTATTAAACTACAATATATTCTGAGTGTTTGCATTTTTTTCTTGACAGTTGAAGGAAGCAACATTTACTGTAGTGTATGTTGATGTTTCTCTGTTTCGCCGTTTCCAGCAAAAATGGGAAAAAAATCAATCAAAATGCATTAGAAACTGGATTGAGCGATGAGATCGTTGCTTCGAAATTAACAACTGCGCTAGATGACACCATTACCTTTTGAATGGCCCAACTACAGAAAATACAACGCCGAAACAACTTTAAGGAACTATTGTAACTGGTTGTATTTTTTCCTTGGCGGTGGTGGATGTCCAAGGAAAAGTTACTTAAAAAAATATTTATGTTCAGAGACCAATTTAAGCTGGCAAAATCACAATTGTATGTTATTTGTTCGTCTATACGTAAAAGTCTGGTGTGGCTGTAATGAAGCTGTAAAATCGAATCAGGACTTCAAATTTTTGGAAGCACTTCACTCACGCACCCATGCACTACTCATACAAGAATACCTTGAAGGAAAAGAAAAAGGAAGTCCAAGAAGAAACAGGAGAAACCTACGACTACGATAGCGCCGATTTTCTGAAGAAAAAAATTAAGCTTAATTTTGCAGAAGTATATGATCAATTTTTGTTAAATGACGATCGCTTTCGCAACTTCGAAAATAAAAAAGGGTAACGTGTCCACAACGCGAAGATTATCAGCAAGCATTGAAAATTGTTGTGAAAATTCACATTCTAAACGACACCGCCGAAAGAGGCTTGAAAATGATGGAAGACTATAAGGAGAAGCAATATATTATTCAAGTTGTCGTTAATTATCGCAAAATATATCCGAGTTTGAAGAAAGGCAATTTGAAATATGTACATATTTATTAAAATTAGATATACACACATATACAGTGGCGGATCCAGCCCTTGCTTTTGGCGTGGGATAATTTTAGTTTTTACAATAACCATATTTTATTTTTTTTGTAAAACTTACCTTAACTCTCTATTTCTATTAATTTCAACTTTTTGTTTCTTTGGTTCGATATCAATAAAATAAATGTTAAGCAGATGATTTCCAAATTATTTCCACTATTTTTTATTTTCGGGACAATTAAAAAAAATTTTCAAATCAAAATCCCATTTTGTTGGTGCGCGTCTATAACTTTTTTTTTTATTTTAACATTAAGAATCTATTTTCCCATGATTTTATATTAAAATAAAATTTTACGAGTTTTCTAAATAGTTTTTATTAATATTTCGCTACTCAATTCAAAATAAGTATCCGAATTAGGTCATACAAGTAAAATACTTTATTTTGTATACACTAATTATTTTAATATTAGCTGTTTTTGACATATACACGTATAATAGCCATGGAAGACAAATGTGATAATTATTTTTTGAATGAGAAAACGGGAGTTTTTTAAGCACTTGAAAATTTGGGAATCCAAAAAAATTTGGAAGTATTCTTAAGGATGGAAACGAACAAAGAGTTAAGGATGATGAAAAACAATATGGATTAAAAAGAGCCAGGAAAGTAAAACGCAAATTATGTCCCCATTGCTTCAAATATTTTTGGAATTTACCTTCATGGGAAGCCAACAAAATCGTACTATGGAAAAAACCAACTTTGATAAACCGAAAAAAAATTTATGTTACCCTGCCTGTTATTTACCACTTGCAGGCGAAAAAGAATTTTGTTTATGCAAAAAATTTTTTTGGGACTTTTGAATTTTGTTTTTAAATAAAACTTCTTATGTTTCTCTTTATTAATTAAAATATTGTTACAAGAATTTTCTGTAAATATAAATTTCTTCACGCGAATGTTGACAGCTGGAAAAATCTAGTGTAGTAATAACTGGAAATAACTAGAAATAACTACTCATATAAATACGTGTACTTAGTGATGCAGTAGTTCAGTTGATACTAAAACTCTGTGTTAAGAACTAAAGTGTGGCTAACGTTTAGTCTATTTACATCGTGTGTATAAAGTGTGCTATTAAAGTGTTTTTCTGTAATTTTTAGTGCAATATAGAAAGTACTCGATTTATTTAAAAGGTAAATAAATCAACGATTTTATAAAGGGGAAAAAATCGTAACAATTGGTGTCAGATGTGAGATTTCAAAATAATAAGCAGTCATGAAATTGAAGGAGCTTAAGGTGGAACAGCTCAAGATAGAATTGAGCAGGAAATAAAGTCGAATTGCAAAAGAGGCTCATAGAAGAATTTGAGCGGCGTAACATTGACATTGCAACTTACGAATTTGACGTTATTATTCGTTAAACAGAAGGTAAGATGGACCTAAGCTGCTATGATGCTTGAAACTTCTAGAGCAGACAACGAAAAACTTCAAACTAAAATGGAAATGAAACAGCTAAAAACTTTTAGAGCAGACAACGAGAAACTGCTAAGTAAAATGAAAACGGAACTGCTAGAAACATCGAGAACAGACAACGAGAAATTGTTAGATAAGGTGGAAGAAAAGCTTTTCAGGAAACTTCTAAAGCTACTAATTAAAACATTTCTGTGATGGAAAAACGAGTTTCTGACTTTAAGAATGACGTCGAGAAAAAACTGCAAGATCTGGAAAGTAAAATAAATAATTCTCAATGTCAATAGGGCCTAGTACGAATTATTACGGAAACAAATGCCCCACTTTTGACGGCATCGTACCATTTAATGTTTTCAAGCTCCAGTTCAAAATATGAAATATGTGGAACATCGAAGAAAAACCTATAGAGTTGATTCTGGCCTTAAAGGGCACTGCAGCGAAAATATGGTGGTGAACACAAAAAAGAAATATACCAAATGGAACTAAGAGGTAGACTGCAGAAAGCAAACGAGTCATTGCAAGATTTTGCGACAGAGGTTGAGTGGTTGGTGCAGCTGACTTTTCCAGGTGAAAATCATCAATTCTTAGTCAGTTCAAAACTGAAGCATTTGTGAATGGAATTCGGGATTCTGATGTGAGACATGCGGTGTGTGCTACGCGGAAATCGAAATTTGCTGAAAAAGAGGCAGATATGAGCACGAAGTTAACAGAGGCAGTTAAGGAGGCGGTAATGAAGGCATTAGGTGAAAATCGGGACTGCAAAGCACCAAGGAAGAGCCTTCGGGCCGATCAGCAACCACCTAAAGAGTCACCGTTAAACTAAAAAGAGCTAGCACTATGGGGCATGAGCTATCTCCCACATCCGATGGCCTCACAATCTCCATATCAGTAGCAAAGCAGAGGAAAAGCAATCTTACTGCTTATGGGTGCATCAACGGACAAAAGCACATTTTAACCATAAATACAGGAGCATCACAGGAAGTCAGTTGAACCATTGCACGGGGTAAGTTTGCCAACAGCTACTGGAGAGCAGGGGTCTGTCTATGGTAAGGTAAATGTGAAACTAAGACTTGCCAACATAAGCGTCAGTCACGTATTTATTGTTGCCGATATTGTGGACGAAGTAATCATCGGTGCAGATTTTATGATTACGCACGTCATTAACCTGCATGTGGGGCAAAAAGTTATGATTTGGATTTTGTGTTGGATATGAACGCGAGAATCAGGTAAGAAAGCTAGTTACCATCAGCCACCAAAAACTACCAGCACGGGCAGAAACTTTAGTATGGGTGCGTATGGAGGGAGATTGTGAGGACAGCAGCTTGTGGGTGGTAGAACTATCAGAAATAAAAAGTGACCTAATAACAGTGAAATCCCTCGTGAAAACCAGCAAGGACAAAAGAGTTCCTGTAAGAGTACTGAACCTATCAAATTGTAAAAAAGTTGTCAGAGCGAACTCTGAAATAGCTAAATGTACTGCACCAGAAGCAATAATCAGTTGTGAAGAGAACTTGGAACCTTGCAATCCGTCCGTTGAAGAGCCAGAGATGCTGGAAGAATATATGGAAAAATGGGTAAAAGAACTGGCGTCGCCTGATAGAAATAAAGCCAAACAGCTAATCAAGAATTACGGCTTTGTCTTCGTCATGAAAACCAAAAGTCAAGGAAGAACGGCGATTGTAAAATACCGAATAAACACTGGTGAATGCAAGGCCAATAAAGCAGGCGCCCAAAAGTATTTCCCTAGCAAAACGAAATGAAGTAAAGGAGTTAGTCAACGAAATGGAGCGTAGTGGAGTAATCGAACCATCTTCTAGCCCATGGAGCTCGCCTATAGTTTTAGTTAAGAAAAAAGATGGCAGCACCCGATTCTGTGCTGATTACGGAAAACTAAACGATATCAACAAAAAGGACTGCTATTCACTACCGAGATTTGACGACACTCTAGACACGCTAGCAGGATCCAAATGGTTCTCCACACTGGACTTGCAAAGTGGTTATTGGAAAGTAGAAATTTTTGACCAAGACAAGGAGAAAACTCCCTTTAGCACAGGTGACGGATTATGGCAGTTTAATGTAATGCCCTTTGGAGTCTGCAATGCTCCAGCTACATTCCAGCGCTTAATAGAAAATGTGCTGAAAGGACTCCACTGGAAAACTTGCCTAGTGTACCTTGACGAAATAATTGTCATGGGAAAAACTTTCGATGAACACCTGAAGAACTTAGAAAAAGTCTTTAGGCTTATATCTGCGGCTGGACTCAAGCTTAGCGCAAGGAAATGTACTTTTTAGGTCTCTGCACATACTACAGACGATTTGTACCAAATTTTAACAGTGTGGCTGCAAGTCTACATGAGCTTACTAAGAAGCAAGGACCTTCAAACCAGGATGAACAAACTACAAAATTTTTAGCCACCCATGATGCCATGCTGCCAAATGGCGCAACTACAAAAAATGTTTAGCCGACACCATGAAATTCTTAGCCGATTTACAGAAACATTTTGGGTTGTACCACAAGTACAGTGATTGTGTTGTGAATGTATACATGTTTGAAATTTTTTTCCTAACATACAACAAACAACATTATTAATTATTATAATAAACAAATTATTAATAATTATAAAAACAAATGTATATTTGAAATTTTTGTTTTATTATTTTTGTATAAAGCTACTTTGATTATTTTCAAAGCAGTATCAGTTGTGGCCACCGAATTTGTTGCCTATCGAATTCTGGCGGTTACGACAACTATCTTCATATTAAATTATATTTTAAGTTGTGAAAGCTAATATTCAGTTGTACAATTTAATATTTATATTCCACAGAAATATTGTTACGTTCCACAAAATTTTATTTAAAAAAAAATATTTTTAGATTTTTCCGGTATCGCACCTGGGCAATCAGATTCAAAGTTCACACATAGTTCACACTAATTATAATTGTTTTTCAATCAATTATAATTAGTTTTTTATGCATTTGTGGTATTTCATTACCATTAGTAATGAAATTTTTAATGAAAAAAAAATGTATTACCATTAAATGGAAATTAAATTTTTTTCATTTGCATTAGTGTCAATTAATGGTAATGAAATTTCAGTGATAATGAATAATTTCCAAGATTTTGTTTGTTGTAAATATTACAAAAAAAATGTTAATTTTCATTAAATGGGTTATTTTAATGCAGCTAAAAAAAAAAATTATTGTTTCGTGTTTTTTGTCCCATGCTTACTCATGTTTACAGATGTTTTGTGTTTTTTGTCTCTTTCATACTCACGTTTAGCATTGTTTTGTTTGTTTGTGTTTATAATTATTAAACATTTTTTTGTTATAATAATTAATATTGTTGTTTCTTGTGTTAGGAAAAAAAATTCAAACATGTATACATTAACAAAATAATCACTGTACTTGTGGTACAACCCTTGCTAGAGGCTAAATGTATCTGTAAATCGGCTAAGAATTTCATGGTGACGGCTAAGAATTTTTTGTAGTCGCACTTATTGGCATCATGGCATCATGGGTGGCTAATAATTTTGTAGTTTGTTCATCCTGGTTGGAAGGGTCCTTGCAAGAAGGCGCGACCATTTCACTGGGGTGAAGCCCTAGAACAAGCATTCCTAAGGCTCAAGAAGTTATTATGTACGGCACCGATTCTTGGATATCCTGTGGCCGGGAAAAAATTGTGCTGGATAGCGATGCAAGCGGATACGGAATAGGAGGTGTGCTTTCGCAGGTGAGCAATGGAACCGAAAAAGTCATAGGCTATTACAGTCGAGTACTTTCAAAGCCTGAAAGGAACTCCTGCGTAAGGCGACGGGAATTCTTGGCGGCGGTGAATGTGTAAAGCACTACCACAAGTATCTCTAAGCACTTCCAACTAAGAACCGACCATTCTGCACTCAGGTGGCTGCTGCAATTTATACAACCAGAAGGGCAGCTAGCTCATTGGATTGAACGACTTCAAAGCTATGATTTCAGCACCGATGACAGGAAAGGCATAAGCCATTGCAATGCGGACGCCCGTTCGAGACGCCCCTGTAACTAAGAGTGCAAACATTGTTCGAAGACTGAAGGAAAAGAGTGCATCGTTGATATAAGACTAACGCATATTGAGTCAAGTGAAGCCTGGTCAGCGGCGCAACAGAATGACCCCATAATGTCAGCCAAAGCAGAGAACAGGAGGCCTATCCGTGAACAAATATCAGCTGAAAGTCGTGAAGTCGTCAGAGAAGCCGTGGTCAACTTCAACAATACAACTTGGGTGCTCCATTTGAGCGGATAGCAATGGATATAGCAGGCCCTTTCTCTGTGAGTGATTCCGGAAACCGTTACGTTCTTGTGGTGATCGACTATTTCAGTAAATGGACTGAGGTATACGCTATACCGAACCAGGAAGCCAGAAAGATTATAAGGGCATTTGTGAACAACTGGGTGTGCCGCTACGGTGTTCCATTAAAATTACACTCTGACCAGGAAGGAATTTTGAATCAGCTATCTTCAAGGAAATGTGTGAGTTGTATGGAATAAGAAAAACAAGAACCACCCCGCTGCATCCACAATCTGATGGTCGAAAGATTTAATCGTACTTTAAAGGAATACTTAAGAAAAGTGGTCAGTGTACATCAGAAGAACTGGAACGAACACATACCTAAATTTTTGCTGGCATACAGGTCGGCTGTTCACGATTCCACCTCCCGGACCCTGCAAAAGTGATTTTCGGAACGGAACTTAAATTGCCTGGCGATTTAGAATTTGGTGTTAAGCCCGCCGCTATAGATAAAGACAACGATAACGCTTCCCGGGAACAAGAAGACCTTAACGAGCTTCATGAGTTTGTGCGCAATCGAATTAAAATGGTCAGCGATAAGATGAAGGCGCAGTACGATAGGGCAGCAAATTCTGAAGGATTTAATGAGGCTCAGCTGGTTCTGCTATTTAACCCGCAATGGAAAAAAGGAATATCTCCCAAACTACAAACGCATTGGGACGGACCCTATAGAGTAATTAAAAGGTTGAATGATGTGTTATACAGAATACAGAAAGATAAGAGCCCAAGATCCAAAATGAAGGCTGTGCGTCTAGAACGACTACCAACTATGGAAAAGGAATAGTTATGTCTGTTTGGGACGAACAGGCTTAAGTGGGCGGCAGTGTTACCAGAAATGTCTGTAAATGGAAATTTCTTCAAGCGAATGTTGACAGCTGGAAAAATCTAGTGTAGCAATAACTGGAAATAACTAGAATACCTGACCACTCATATAAATACGGGTACTTGGTGATGCAGTAGATCAGTTGATAATAAAACTCTGTGTTAAGAACTAAAGTGTGGCCAACTTTTAGTCTATTTACATCGTGTAAATAAAGTGTGCTATTAAAGTGTTTTTCTGTTATAAATAAATAGAGCTATAAATAATTTCAAACAGTGTTTATTATTTGTAATATAGAGAGAACTCGATTTGTTTAAAAGGTAAATAAATCATCGATTTTATAAAGGGTAAAAATCGTAATAATATATCGCTAAATTTGTGTACCCCACACTACTCTCCACAACTTACTGCACACTAGACTGTACCAGAAAAATATTAGCCGTACATCTTCGAATCTAAATTATTTTCGATTTTTTTTTACAGTCTGATCTTAAAGTCTGATCTATCGATGTTTTTGTCTTGAGGGGACCAATCCAATCTAAGGGTCATTGACCTTAAGTATCCCTTTATTATATTATTAAATGGGTTAAGGCAAAAATGTAAAAGTTAAATAAAAAAAAAATGAACGAATTGACAAAATAAAACAGTTTGACATTTTACACTATGGAACAAAATGGGGGTTATGACCTTGGGCGTCGATGATTCCTAGATCAGTCAAGTGTTATGCCCATTTAAAGTTTTCTTTTTTTGGTCACCACTGTACAATATAAGACCCAAAAACCAGTATAAGCGTTCTTCTGAGCTTAATTCTGAGTTCAGATGTCTTCAATGAAAATGGTGAAAATTGTGAGTTTTATTTAATCAATTTACTGTGCAACTTTATTATTTTTAATTATTATTTGTAAATGTACAAATCATCTAATTTAAATTTCAACAAAAATATAATTTTTTTGCTCGAGCAAAGTAGGCCATTGCTTAAGCAAAATATTTTTTTTTTTATTAATTTGTATTTTCCGGGAAGAAACGTCATTCGCGTTTCATTTAAGATTTAAAACCAAAGAAAGTATACAGAAGTAAACATTAAAAAAAAAAAAAATGGCAGCACCCACTACCGGTATAAACAGATTTTGTTATGTTTGTTTTAAGTTTGTATCAAATAAGGAGAAAAAGGACGTTTTACTGCCGATTTTTTGTAAGCTTACGAGACATATTTCAACCAACAAGTCATCATTAATGAAAATGGGGTACCAGATATTCTTTGCAAACGTTGTTATAATCGTCTCATGGAATGTAGGAATAATAACGATTGCATGAGTTTCGCGGTTCAAATGAACTGTTACGCATGTATCAACAAAGAGTCTATAACGAAGAAAAAATGTAAATCATATAAATACAGTGACGTTTTTAGTGCCCTAACTCCATGGCCAAATTCGAAAGGTCGTCCCGTACCGAAATTCCGAAGAGTGGATATTCAGTCCACCGTTGCCCTAACATACTCTGAAATAAGTGATACATCTTATGATCCAGATATTCCTGAATTAAATCCTATTAACTAAACGAGCTGGATTTCATTGTGAAAAAATTGGAGCTGGCGTCATTTTTTAACTCTAATAACCTATTAGAATCTGGTGTAAATGTTACAGGATATCGAAACCGTGATGCAACACGATACTGATGTTGAAAGATTAATGGATGCTATGGAAATCAACTATCAATCAGATGACGGGAGAATTTTTATTGACAGTTCAAAATATAGTTTAAAAGCAGTGCTGCTCTATAAAAAAGTAATCCGTTCCAATTGCTTATAGCACTAAAACAAAGGAAACGTATGTAGCATTGGAAACAATTTTGAATGTGGCTAGCGCATATTCTGTGACCTTAAGGTCGTCGCTATTCTCTCCGGTTTCCAAAGTGGGTACATCAAACGGATGTGCTTTATTTGTGACTGGGATACAGAATATGCTGGAGATCAGTATTTATGTCACGATTGGAATAACAGAGGAGATAGTGCGTTTAAAAACTGGAACATGATTCGGAAGCCCTTGGTACCAAAAGAAAATATTCTGCTGCCTCCACTTCATATAAAGCTTGGAGCCGTCAAAAATTTATCAAAACCGTTTCCAAAAGAGATGAAGTGTGTTTGAGTTTAACACTTATCTTTCCAAGAATAAGCGAGGAAAAACTTAGAAATGGTATGGTATAACACATGATTGATAAAATAGCTGTAATTTTTATTTCAGGAGTGCTCAATGGTCCTGACATTAGAAAACTGATGAAAAAGGAAGTGTTCGACAATACTTTAAATAAAAAAGAATTGGATGCTTGGATTGCTTTGAAGGAAGTAATTGAGGGTTTTTTGGGCAAGCATCGTTCCCAAAACTACGAAGTTTCTCTTAATCCTCTTAAAATCCTCTATTTAAATCACCACATGGACTATTTTAGTAAGCAACTCTCAACTAAATCAGATGAACAAGGCGAACGGTATCATCAAGTCACCATTTGAAAAAAGGTAATGTTATTGGCCTTTGATATAGTTTAAATGTTAGAATTTTTTAACAGTAATAAATTTCAAGTATAGAGGAAAAAGTCGCCAGGGGCAGTGCTTGGAGAAATATGTTGGTGGAGTAAACACATATTTATAGAAAAATATTATGATGATAATAACAACGAAGAATACATAGAACCACAGGTGGATACGGATTGTGATGCAGATACTGAAAATGTTAAATATACATATCTACATTAGGCCGTTAGTAGCATATGAGCCAGAAACTGAAAGTTGCAGCGATCCTTGATTGCCGGGCCGAAAAAGTTTCCATTTGGCCTACAAGCCTCCAATAAAAAATTTGGGGCTGATCGGAGAACGCTAAGGTCTGCCCAAAGTTCATTGAAAAATTAAAACACACTTTATACACTCAGAAAAAAGACTGAACTAAAATGAACTAAACTGTAGTTAAAAGTGAACTAAAAATAATTTCGTTGAAATAAGTAAAATTTTACTAAGAGTAGCGAGAAATAACTTAAAACGAGAAAAATTTCTTAAATTTGAGTAAAAAAAAATAGTTCATAAACTAAGAAATAGTTCAAAATTTTACTTAAATTATTTTACCAGAAAATAGTAATATCTTTATTCCATTGAGTTAATTATACCCATGTGTAAAAAAAAATTGTAGAATTTAGTTCACCACGTTTGTCTATGCCAAATTTTAATTTAAGTTTAAGTTACTTGATTCAAGTTCATTAATTTACCAAAATGAAGTACATTTTTTTACTTAAGTAGTGAAAATTTTACCATTTTAAACAAACCAAAAATTTAGTATTTTTAAAAGTGTTTTTGGTATTCATATTTAGTAAGTATAGACTTAAAATATAAAAGTTTATTATGGATTTTACAATTATATAAGTTTACATGAACTAAAAACGTTTTACTATGGCAAACTTTACTTTAAGTTTAAGTTACTTGATTCAAGTTCATTAATTTACCAAAATGAAGTACATATTTTTACTTAAGTAGTGAAAATTTTACCATTTTAAATAAACTAAAAATTTAGTATTTTTAAAAGTGTTTTTGGTATTCATATTTAGTAAATATAAACTTAAAATAACAAAGTTTATTATGATTTTTCTATTATATAAGTTTACATGAACTAAAAACATTTTTATATGGCAAATTTTAATTTAAGTTAAGGTTACTTGATTCCAGTTCATAAATTTACCAAAATAAAGTACATATTGTTACTTAAGAAATGAAAATTTAACTATTTCAAACAATCCAAAAATTTTGTATTTTTAAAAGTTTTTTTGGTATTCATATTTATTAAATATAAACTTAAAATAATAAAGTTTATTTTGATTTTTACTAATATATAAGTTTATATGAACTAAAAACATTTGTCTATGGCAAATTTTAATTCAAGTTTAAGTTAGTTGATTCAAGTTCATAAATTTACCAAAATATTATGAATTTTACTGTTATATAAATTTATATAAAATAAAGTAGAGAGAGTTTTGTTCTAATAATCTCTCTATTTCTCAATTAACCGGTTTTTATATATGTATGTGTTGAAACTGCAGAAAACACATTAAAAGATAAGCAACTAGAAAAGGAATACAGTATGCAAGTTTTCGTTGACAAACAGTGTTGCTAGAATGAATATTTAAAATTTACACACAAGGGTATATAAAATTACCCAAAAATAATAAAATAAATATAATGACTTAAGGATCATTTTTGTACCATTTGAACTCGGAAAAGAATGATAAAAAATATAGAAATCACTCGAAATAAATAACTATTTATTATTCAAGAATATTCCATGTAATCCATGCTGTAGGGGGGAGTGCATTAATATAGAGATGGGATGATTGATATGTAACTATGTAAGTGCGAGTGAGGAAGGACGAAAATCCACCCTGCAGAGTGGAGTACTCCAGTATTTGAATATTGCTTAAAACTAAAAAAGTTTATAATTAATAGTCAATTACGATTCCTAAAAGTAAATGTAAAAAATTAATGTAAAATTTAAAAAATAATTCGCGCATACTAGCGTCTTATTTTTTGATAATAATTTTTTAATCATCTTTCCAAATATTTTTTTTTTAATCAATCCTTTAAAGGTGTGTAAATTACTAATTAAATAAAAAATTAAATAATTTTCAATCAATTTACGTTCCTTTTAAATTTGCTATGAATGTATTTGTGAACTTTGAGCAACCCGTGCATTAATTTTTTTCCCATGTATTTTATTTGATTTACAGATTTGAGAATTTTATCAATATCCTAATTATTGGATTTTAAAATTTAAGTAATTACAATATTATAAAATGAAAGAGTTAATTACCAAAAAACTATACATAACAGTAATTACCCACGAAGTCAAATATTACCCGCGATTTGGGAAATTACTAAAGTGACAACATTTTTAACATACACAAAACAGGGATGGAAAATTTACTTATAGGAACCTCACCGACATTGTTCTTTTTGAGGTGATTTAGAAAACATATCTCCAAAAGACCCATGTCGGGAGTTATTTCGGTGCAGAATTTAGAAATCGACTAGGGTATACCTTTTTCATTTATGATCGTATTGGAACAATATGTACACCATTGGAAAGGTAACAAAAATATATTTTAAAGTACCAATTACGTTATATTTTTGTAAAACTTTTGATATTGTGCAAAAATCACTTGTATGTAGTTGTCATATTCAAAGGTTGTACAATATATTGGAAAAAATCAAAAAATTATTGTATGTGCTGGACACATTGCATAACTTTTTTATCCGTCAACATAGAAGACAACAGTTGTGTCATATTTTGTGTAAAAGTATTGTACCTTGTAGACCAAAGCCACGATAACATTTATAAAAATATTTGCAATAACATTGCAAGATCTACAGGTACTTTTTTGTTAGCCCTATAACGACACGTTGACGAAATTTTCTCTGTTTTTGGTATTTGGTACACGAGAAATACCTCTGATTCGTACCAACAACTATACTAAAGAATTAAGAAACTGATAAACAATTTAAGCATACCCGCCCCAATAAAGTGTATAATTGTTGATACAAGTAACAGGTATTTCTCACATACTACTATCTAAATAATTAAGTTTGATCTCAAATATTTTCGATGATTGAGGTCATAAATGAAAGCTTGGGTTTGACAATATATCAATAAACAAAATTTTATTTTTATGAAACAAAACCCTTTTTGTAAAAACTGCAAAACATCGAAATTCCCTCACCGCGTCGTAATAGGTTAAAAAAACTAAATATAAAAAGTCATCTAAAAGATATTTTTATTACCTTTTCAATGATGTAAAAATTGTTTCAATCCAACCATAAATGACGAAGATACAGCCAAGTCTATTTTTGAACTTTGCGCCGAAATAACCCATGACATAGGTGTTTTAGACCCTCTGACTTCCAAAATGAAGTTTTATCAGTGGTAAAAGTTTGGAAGTATTCGGTGGAGTATCCATGAACTGAACTTTGGTTAAACTTTTTATTGATACCGAAAAAATCTCCCATTCCTGACAAAAAAAGCAGAAAAATCTGGGTAAAAACTACACAGATTTAATGAAACAAAGCAGTTTGCAAGCTTTGGTTGCACTATACGTATCGTGCGCAAGTGATTTAAAGTTTAAAAAGTGACGTACAGTCGTAAAAATAGTTAAATTAATTTAAAAAATTGTTTAAAGTGTTTGTGTATAAATTGGTAAGTAAATAACAAAATAAATTATTAAAATAGTGTTTAATTCCTTACATAAATTTATTTACTCATAAATACATTATATGTAATTAAAAGAAAAGTGGAAAAAGTTAAGAAAATATTAAAATATGTGTGTATGTATGTGAAGGTTGGCGTCCTTTTTTTAGTAAATAGTTTTTGAAATTTAGTATAGTAAACTAAATGTAAATAAAAATTAATTTACACTTTTACATTGAAACTTCATAGGAGTAAAGAATGAACTACAAAAAGACGCTAAGCTACACACATATACACATTTCCAATACACAATTTTTCTTACTTACATATGTGTTTATATGTGTGAAAAAAATGCAAATATGTGTGTAAGTATTTGTAGCTTGGCGTCCTCTTTTAGTTTAAAGTTTTTCAAATTTAGTTTAGTAAACTAAATGTAAATGAAAATTATTTACACGTTTACATTGAACCTTAGGAGTACCGAATGAACTACAAAAAGACGCTAAGCTACACACATATACACATTTCCCATATACAATTTTTCTAAGGGAATTTTTTAGTTGACATTTTCAAAATGTTGTTTAGTTAACTACAATTTTTGTGAACACGTTTATTGATATTTTTATTTTTAGTTCAATTTAACTATAAATTTATCAATCTAACTACATACATCTTTCTTTGTATAGTATAATAAACTAAAATTTCTCACTTTTGTGTATATATATATGTGTGAAAAAAATGCAAATATGTGTGTAAGTATGTGTAGCTTGGCGTCCTCTTTTAGTTTAGTTTTTCAAATTTAGTTTAGTAAACTAAATGTAAATGAAAATTAATTTACACTAAAAAAAGATGCTAACCTACACACATATACACAACAAAAATCCACTATTTTTCTAAAGGAATTTTTTAGTTAGCATTTTCAAAATGTAGTTTAGTGAACTACAATTTTTGTGAAAAGGTTTATTGATATTTTTATTATTACTTCAAATTAATATTAAATATATTATATTTAATAAATAATATTTAATATTTTATATTTAATATTTAATATATAATATTTTATATTTTATTTTTTATATTTTCTATTTTATATTTAATATTTTATATCTTATATTTTATATTTAAAATTTAATATTGTATATTTTCTAGTTTTCATTATAATTAAATCATTTTAAATATAAAATATAAAAAAATTATTTTCCTTATTTCATTATTATTTTTATTATATAAGTTATACAGTAAGAGGTATAAAATAGTTACATCCAGGATTAAGTTATAAATTAATATTTTTGAAACATTTTGTAGTCATCTTATGGATTCGGAAAATTTATTGGATCTTCTAAAAAGCCTTAATGGGGAGCAGTTTTTTGATATATTTAAAGGTGAAATTTATTTAACTATATCGTAAATGGTTAAAATAAATTAATTTTAAAATCATTTTTTAGACCATAATATTAATGAAGATGCCTTAAAATATATGAACTATACTCATTTGGACACGGTGATCCCAAGAGAACTGTTTGGAAACCGGATCATATTTGAACATAATTTAAAAAAGTGGCAAGTTGAAAAGGTAATTTAATTATAAATAGGAATTTTTAAATTTTATATTAGTTTAACGACAAACATACTTTGCAAATTATTTATTATTTTTTTAAAAATAAAGTTGTTGTAGGTGATTGTAAAAATTATTACAAATGTAGCATTCTAGAACAATGTATTTTTATTTTTAATAGGGTATAGACACTTATTATAATATAGCGCAAGTTCTTACTGTTGAACCAACCTCAAAACTAATTGTAGCATATAAAAATGGTGTAGAGGTGGTTAGTTATTATTTATATTAATTATATTGTATTTTATAAGTTAAATTATACGTTATGTTATTTTGAACATAGATGTCAATTAAGAACATACTCAAAAAACGCAAAATGGGAAAACGGTATTAAAATATTATGAAAATAACAAAAGCCTTATAAAGCGTTACCGCAAAATAATCGCGAGTTGCTTGGTAGAAAGCATTATTGAACGGGATGTATCAACTTCGCCAAATTATTTTGAAAATTTAGCTGAAGAAATTGTAAAACTTTTTCCAGCAGAGAATAAAGTAAGATATCTGATTGCTAACAATATTTACGTTGTATTTTTTTATATGTATAAAAAATATTTTTTCAGGAACTATATTACTTTCATATAAAAAACAGAAAACCAGGAGGTAATCTTTACAGTAAATACCACAATGCAATATCTAAATTAAGAAAGGAAGGCTTACTTGAATACCCATTGAAAAAAAATTGCATTCCAGATCCCATTTTAAATGTTGATATTGTGTGTGCAGGTAAAAACTTTGTAGTTACTAAAGTAACTATTTGGGTGTACTTAAACGAATAAACGTTAATTACATGTTTTTAATTTATTCGGCATATTACAAACAAAATACTATTTAAATAGAGTTAAAACAATCTTTCTAGTTATATGTACATATGTATATAATATTAGCAGACGAAAATGAGGTTATCCCACAAAAGAACATTGTTTTTCAAAAATGGGAAAACTTTTGCAAACCAATTTTAATGCTAATTGAAAGTCAAGTAAAAGATTTACAAAGTTTGGAGATCTTAAAAGCGTTAAATGAGAGTCAATTTAGTTCTGGTAATTTCAAAGTAGAAAATACTTGTAGTACTAGGTTATTTTAAATATCGGTAGATTTAGATAATTTAGATATAATAACCTGTAGTTTTCGTAATTAATGTATTGTTAAATTCAAATCTGGTACGTCCTTTAATCGGCAAACCGTTCAATAATACTACAAATTTTGAATGAAAAGATGAAAATTCTGCTATTGAGAATATGTATACATATTTATGAAAGAAATTTTATTGGTTTATAAAGTACTTTAAATTTGTTGAAGATCCGATTTCTGTTCGAATTAAAAACTATTTAAAATAATAATATTTCGAAACTTTATTAGCAAAGGTAAACAATTTTTAAGTTTGCGCTTTAACATAATAATGTTGTTTGTTCACAAGCATGTAAAAAAATAAATTGCATTTTAGATATTTAATGCAAATACTTATAATATGCAAAAAACTCAGTGTAACGTAAGACTTTTTAAATCAAGCTTAAAACATTTAATAAAAAACCTAAAAAGCTTACTAAAATTAATATTTTATATTTACACACTCTTTTAATAATGAAATATTGCATTTATATTTAACATTTTTGTAACAATTTCCTTTAAGTGGTCAGTTTGAGAAGCCTAAGGACCCCTAGTGTTCCATAGACACAGTCGCAGTGAGTCACCAAGGGGTCCCTTCATCGTAGTTCTCTCCAGGAGAACCGTTAGTTGACCATGAGAAGTTTCTGACTTTGTCACAGCTTATTATGCCTCAGGATTTCTGAAGTACATTTTCTAAATCGTTTACCTTATTGCGAGTGAAATTATATATAGTTTTTGAGTACTTGTATTCAAATAAAATTTTAAATAATAAAAAAGTAAATAACTTAAAACAATTTTAATGAAAGAATACAGTTCTTTCCAAAAAAATAATAAATTAAAACCAGGAACAATTTTTAAATATATATATATATATATATATATATATATATATATATGTGCACAGCGCATGTTGCGGGGACGGGTTTTCGTTCCACAAGTTACTATGAAGACATTTTGGTACTTTGGGGACCGTCCTCAATCTTTTAATTATTCTACTGTTTACACTGAAGACATTTTACTGGATACGGCGCATATTATAGGGACTTTTTTGGCTGTATATACAGCTGTCTTCAAAGTATGCGAAATGAATATATATATATATATATATATATATATATATATATGTGCACAGAGCATGTTGCGGGGACGGGTTTTCGTTCCACAAGTTACTATGAAGACATTTTGTTACTTTGGGGACTGTCCTTAAACTTTTTATTATTCTAGTGTGTACTCTGAAGACATTTTACTGGACACAGCGCATTTTATAGGGACTTTTTTGGCTGTATATACAGATGTCTTCAAAGTATGTGAAATGCATATATATATATATATATATATATATATAGAGCAATTCCATATGAAAGCGATCACCTTTTGGACGACCCCTCTCCGATTTTAAAATAAATAGTCTCAATCGATTGCCCAGCAAAAAATAATGTACGTACATAGTTTTTTTTTTATAGTGACTGGTTTAGTGGCGGTGTACACCACTGTCATGTGACAAAATTTAAGAATTCTTCATAAGGGACCTCATTGAAAGTTGTTTAAAAAAAAACTACTAAAGCGATCGCAACGAGTGATAGCTCGTTGGAAAGGTATTGAATCAGGCTTTAATTGAAAAATAAAATTTTCCTAATTTTTCTTAGAAATTTACCTTTTTTCCCATGAAAATTAAATTTTCCCATGAAAATTAAATTTTCCGATTTTCCACAGAAGCTCCTAAATTTTCCGGCTAATTTAATTTTTTTTTGATTCGTCATAATTTTTGCTTTAAGAATCAGCAATAAAAAAATGGGCCCCGACTCCTTGTTTGGACAGGAAAAGAGCATTTAAGAGACCACCTTGTTCTCATTGTTTTTATATTTTTTATAATTGAATTATTTTTAATTATTTAACATTATTTTATTTTATTATTAAAAATACATTTTAAAAATTATTTTGCAGTTAAAAATACATTTATGAAGAAAAAATCAATTTTTTTTAAGAGCCCCAAGTTGAGTGTGTAGTGAATATGGTCTGCCTGCCTTCACAAGATCGGCCATAAATCCATGGATAACAGCAGCAGTGGCATGTAATGGCACACCAAACCCGACTGAGGCTACAGGTCATAAAATGTTTTGTAAATTTTTTAAATTACCAGGTAAGAAATATTTCGCCTAAAATGACACGTGCAGAAACAAGTCATAAAACACGGATTTTCCATAAATATGGCGAAATATTTATTACCTGGTAATTTAAAAAATTTACAAATCATTTTATGACCTGTGGTCGGCTTATTGGCAGTAACCAATTAAGTCCTTCTTTAAAAAACATTTTATGACCAGTAGTTCACGCAAATTTTCCTATTAAAGAAAAGCAAATATCGCTTATTTTTTTTACCTATTTTTTTTACCAAAATATATATATATATATATATATATATATGTGCACGGCGCATGTTGCGGGGACGGTTTTTCGTTCCACAAGTTACTATGAAGACATTTTGTTACTTTGAAGACTGTCCTTAAACTTTTCGTTATTCTACTGTTTACACTGAAGACATTTTACTGGATACAGCGCATATTATAGGGACTTTTTTGGCTGTATATACAGATGTCTTCAAAGTATGGGCAATGCATATATATATATATATATATATATATATATATATATATATATATATATATATTCATTGCCCATACTTTGAAGACACCTGTATATACAGCCAAAAAAGTCCCTATAAAATGCTCTGTATCCAGTGAAATGTCCTTAGTGTATACAGTAGAATAACGAAAAGTTTAAGGACAGTCCCCAAAGTAACAAAATGTCTTCATAGTAACTTGTGGAATGAAAACCCGTCCCCGCAACATGTGCTGTGCACATATATATATATATATATATATATATATATATATATATACTATGAAGACATTTTGTTACTTTGGGGACTGTCCTTAAACTTTTTGTTATTCTAGTGTTTACTCTGAAGACATTTTACTGGACACAGCGCATTTTATAGGGACATTTTTGGCTGTATATACAGATGTCTTCAAAGTATGGGCAATGCATATATATATATATATATATATATATATATATATATATATATATATATATATATATATATATATATGCACTGCCCATACTTTGAAGACATCTGTATATACAGCCAAAAAAGTCCCTATAAAATGCGCTGTGTCCAGTAAAATGTCTTCAGAGTAAACACTAGAATAATGAAAAGTTTAAGGACAGTCCCCAAAGTAACAAAATGTCTATATATATATATATGTGCACAGCACAGCACATATTGCGGGGACGGGTTTTCGTTCCACAAGTTGATGATATGTCCTTAAACTTTTCGTTATTCTACTGTTTACACTGAAGACAGTAGAATAACGAAAAGTTTAAGGACAGTCTTCAAAGTAACAAAATGTCTTCATAGTAACTTGTGGAACGAAAAACCGTCCCCGCAACATGCGCCGTGCACATATATATATGGGGACTGTCCTTAAACTTTTCGTTATTCTACTGTTTACACTGAAGACATTTTACTGGATACAGCGAATATATATATATATATATATATATATATTCATTGCCCATACTTTGAAGACATCTGTATATACAGCCAAAAAAGTCCCTATAATATGCGCTGTATCCAGTAAAATGTCTTCAGTGTAAACAGTAGAATAACGAAAAGTTTAAGGACAGTCTTCAAAGTAACAAAATGTCTTCATAGTAACTTGTGGAACGAAAAACCGTCCCCGCAACATGCGCCGTGCACATATATATATGGGGACTGTCCTTAAACTTTTCGTTATTCTACTGTTTACACTGAAGACATTTTAATGGACACAGTGCATTTTATAGGGACTTTTTTGGCTGTATATACAGATGTCTTCAAAGTATGTGAAATGCATATATATATATATATATATATATGTGCACAGCGCATGTTGCGGGGACGGTTTTTCGTTTCACAGGTTACTATGAAGACATTTTGATTCTTTGGAGACTGACCTCAAACTTTACATTAATCTACTATATACTCTGAAGACATTTTACTGGATACAGCGCATATTATAGGGACTTTTTTGGCTGTATATACAGATGTCTTCAAAGTATGAGCCATGCATATATATATATATATATATATATATATATATATATAAGAAATTTGATTTGTTTATATTTTACTGTAAATTTTGTTAAGTGTTCGATTTGTGTTCGAATTTAAACAAAAATTAAAATACTAATAATTCTAAATTTTATTAGCAAAGGTAAATAATTTATAAGTTTGCGCTTTAACCTAATAATGTTGTTTGTTCATAAGAATGTAAGAAATTAAACTGCATTTTAGACACTTAATGCAAATACGTATAATACACAACAAACTCAGTGCATCGTAAGTCTGTTTTAGTTCAAGTTTTTTAAAATAAAAGACTAAAAAGCTTACTAAAATTGAAATTTTATATTTTTGCACTCTTTGGATAATTAAACATTGCATTTATATTTTACATTTTTGTAACAATTTCCTTTAAGTGGTAAATTTGAGAAGCCTAGGGGTCCTTAGTGTTCCATGGCCACAGTCGCAGTGAGTCACCAAGGGGTCCTTCATCGTAGTTCTTTCCAGGAGAACCGTTAGTTGATTATGAGAAGGTTCTGACTTTGTCACAGCTTATTATGCCTTTAGGATTTCCTGAAGTACATTTTCTAAATCATTTACCTTATTGCGAGTGAAATTATATATAGTTTTTGAATACACCTATTCATTTAAAATTTTAAATAATACAAAAAGTAAATAATTTACAACAATTTCAAAGAAAAAATATATATTTTTAAAAGTTATTTCTGCTTGTACGCTTAAGCAAAATGCGTCAATTATTCTGATTTTAGCGCGATGTAAAGGATGAGTAAAGTTTGCAGTTGTAAAAAGTAGATATATATTTATATTTTATATATATGTGTGTACGGCGCGTGTTGCGGGGACGGTTTTTCGTTCCACAAGTTACTATGAAGACATTTTGTTACTTTGGGCACCGTCCTCAAACTTTTCATTAATCTACTGTATACACTGAAGACATTTTACTCGATACACCGCATATCATAGGGACTTTTTTGGCTGTATACACAGATGTCTTCAAAGTATCCGCAATGAATACATATATATTTATATATATTATATATATTTATATATATTATATATATTTATATATATTACACAGTGCAGCATTTTTAAGGTCATCGTGTGGTTCCTCCTTCATACCCGTTTTTTTTTTGAAGTATATATCGTAACTAAAAAAAACCTGCAAAGGACTTGGCCAGATTACATCGAATTTTTTTTTATGGACACCCTAAGTTTTTGAACCCAAACACGATTTTTTTAAAAAAGGAAAATTTTTATGGAATCCATATATCATAAACCGTTCGGAATTTTATTTTTATGTCTTTGGCAAAGTTGTAGATCCAAAGCAAAAAAATTCTCATATGGACCGACCCAAAAAAATTGCATCCACTGCATCAAAATTGCAAAAAATTGGGAAAAAATGCTATTTTTTATGATTTTTTCATGATTTTGTCCTGAAATGGCAGCACATAAATTGGTTCCTCTTTCGTACCCGGTTTTTTTTGAAGTGTATATCGAAACTAAAAAAAATCCGCAACGGACTTGGCCAGATTACATCGAAATTTTTTTTATGGACACCCTAAGTTTTTGCACCCAAACATGATTTTTTTAAAAAAGGAAAATTTTTATGGAATCCATATATCATAAACCGTTCGGAATTTTGTTTTTATGTCTTTGGCAAAGTTGTAGATCCAAACCAAAGCAAAAAAATTTTCACATGGACCGACCCAAAAAAATTGCATCCACTGCATCAAAATTGCAAAAAATTGGGGAAAAATGCTATTTTTTTATGATTTTTTCATGATTTTGTCCTGAAATGGCTTAAATACTGGGAATTTAAGAAATCTTTCTTCAGCTAAATTATATCTAACAACAATATAAACAACTCTCTAGTACATGCCATCTTAATACGAACATTCCTTAACCCTAGAAAGCACATCTTTTTGCTCACACTTATTTTGCATAGCCAATGTTTGTCGTTTCGACAAAGAAAGACTATATAGGTTAATGCCGTTTTTGTTGTTACTTGTTTTCAAATTTACTATTTAAACATTTTATTGTTGTAATGCTGATATGTTTTTGAAAAATTGAATATATTTATTTTATTAATAAAAAGTAATTATTTTATAACGCAATTAACAATTTCATAATTTTTTTTTTTATTTTTTGTTTAAGTTTTTTTGTTTATTTATGCAAATGCAAAACATGTGTATTATAATACACATGTTTTGCAACATATCAGCATTACAACAATAAAATGTTTAAATAGTAAATTTGAAAACAAGTAACAACAAAAACGGCATTAACCTATATAGTCTTTCTTTGTCGAAACGACAAACATTGGCTATGCAAAATAAGTGTGAGCAAAAAGATGTGCTTTCTAGGGTTAAGAAATGTTCGTATTAAGATGGCATGTACTAGAGAGTTGTTTATATTGTTGTTAGATATAATTTAGCTGAAGAAAGATTTCTTAAATTCCCAGTATTTAAGCCATTTCAGGACAAAATCATGAAAAAATCATAAAAAAATAGCATTTTTTCCCAATTTTTTGCAATTTTGATGCAGTGGATGCAATTTTTTTGGGTCGGTCCATGTGAGAATTTTTTTACTTTGGTTTGGATCTACAACTTTGCCAAAGACATAAAAACAAAATTCCGAACGGTTTATGATATATGGATTCCATAAAAATTTTCCTTTTTTAAAAAAATCATGTTTGGGTGCAAAAACTTAGGGTGTCCATAAAAAAAATTTCGATGTAATCTGGCCAAGTCCGTTGCGGATTTTTTTTAGTTTCGATATACACTTCAAAAAAAACCGGGTACGAAAGAGGAACCAATTTATGTGTTGCCATTTCAGGACAAAATCATGAAAAAATCATAAAAAAATAGCATTTTTTCCCAATTTTTTGCAATTTTGATGCAGTGGATGCAATTTTTTTGGGTCGGTCCATATGAGAATTTTTTTGCTTTGGATCTACAACTTTGCCAAAGACATAAAAACAAAATTCCGAACGGTTTATGATATATGGATTCCATAAAAATTTTCCTTTTTTAAAAAAATCATGTTTGGGTGCAAAAACTTAGGGTGTCCAAAAAAAAAATTTCGATGTAATCTGGCCAAGTCCGTTGCGGATTTTTTTTTAGTTTCGATATACACTTCAAAAAAAACCGGGTACGAAAGAGGAACCAATTTATGTGTTGCACTGTGTTATTTATATATTTTTATTTATATTTTATAATATTTTCGATAATTCAATGTCTAGACAAGTATATGTAGTGATATTGGTGTTGAAACTAGTTTGTTTTGTAGTTTTAGGCCGAGTATTGAGGATGCGAGTTAAACCTAGTTTAGGTAAATTAAAAAAAAATTAACCTGAATTTGTAATCAAAATATTGCAAGCAGCTTATTTATGTTTTGAATTTCAATAAAACAAAATAAACCCCATTTCAAAAGCTCACAGTTCTAAATCTGCGTGAAACAACGTTTCAAGTTAATACACATTTCAAAAACTCGGCCTTAAAATATTTTTTATTAATAAAAAACATTTTTTTAATTTTTTAGATATACGAAATTGCGTTATTTTATACCTTCTTCATGCATTAATAAAACCAACAAATAGAAGATGTACTTTTGTTGATGGAACCAAAAAGCGTAAATATATTAAATCATCAATTACAGATTCCAGAAATCCTTTTTTATTATGGGCCGCAACTAGTGTTGAACTAACCACAAAGATAAAAGTTTTAATTGATAAACTTGTCGTGGAAAAAAAACACTTCAACCAATAATTTGTGCTATTGGTTCATCAATACTTGATTTAAAGGAGTTTTTTTGTATATTATCGTAACAGTTTTTATAAAACTGATAACATTATATCTAGCGTAGATATAGCATTTAAGTTGTTTCATGTTTTAAACTTAAAGTACCCGGAGGGTTGCAAATCGATTTGGCTTTTTATACAAGCTTATTTTTATGAAATACCGTTAAAAAATTCTGAAAAGAGCGCGTTAATATTAGCTGTTTTAAATGAATTGGAGTGAACAAGGAAATAAATTTATATATATTTTTCTAGTCTAGAAGACACATAATTATTATTTTTAATTAATTCTTATTTTTATTTATGTCCTTAAACTTATTTTTATTATATAAAACTATATAACTTAATTTAAGAAATCAAAAAAAAAAAAATAAATATATATTTTTTAAAATTAAAACACAAAATTGATTTAAATTGTTTTATATGTAAAGAAAATTTTACAGATTTAAAAAAGCTTTCTTGCCATTTGAAATATTTCCATCAATTGCAATCAAATTATATTTATGGTGGTGTTCCTAATTGTGTTCAAAAATTTTCTAATTTTAGCACATTTTCTCGACATATGAGAAATGAGATAAGAAAACGATGTGAAGGTGATGAAATGGGTATGGGTTTATTAGACAGATATGATGCCAGTGAAGAAACAAATAATGTTACATGCCCAAAAAAAAGTACTTCAAAAACTGATCAACTTTCTGAAACTGATATTTTATGTTCATATAATAATACTTCTGAATCTGATGTTCTATTTCCTGAAACAAAAACAAACAACACTTTTACAATTAATAGTACACAAAAAAACACAACATTTTCTGAATATTCTTTTAAATTGTCTTTACTGAATTATTCAAACAAAAACTTTCCAAGGAAAGAAGCTAAAGTTGCTCAAAATAATATTAAGCAAAATATTACGCATCCTATTAGAGATGAGTTAAACAAAATATTAATCGAACCCAAGACAAATACTTCTGCACTCACAATATATTTTCCGTAACCGAATGTAGTTTATTTAAAAAGTAATACGTAAAGTTTGTTTTTAAACGAAGAATAAATTGAAATTCATATAAATATATTTTTTAACTATTTGAATCAGTCATTCAAAAAACAAACTATAAAAATTTACAGACATTCAGTAGGAGTTGATATTTTCAGTTAAATGTAAAATTTTATGTTTTCTGTTTTAAAAATATAAATTTATATAATTCCTTATTGTTTTTTTACCAAAAAAATTTGTTTATATACGAAATTATTTCAATAAAAATTACAAGAAATTATTCAAATATAGATACACAAGAAAATAAAAAAATATATACGCCTGTGTGTTGTGTTTTGAAAAATTACACACAAATAAAAAAAATTTCCATTTGAAAAACAAACCACAAAAATCGTTTTTTTCTACTTTTTGTCAGTTAAAAATTTATGATTATTTTAAAGTACTTTCGATTGCATTTACTACTTATGTCGATTATTAAACAATGATTGAAAATAAACAAGAAAATGGGCTGAATATAAGAAAAATCAGTAGTCCTCTTTTTAATTGTATTTTCGATTAATTTAATATGTTTTTTAGATTATTTTTAACGAAATAATATTGTGAGTGTGGAAATACTGAAAACAGTCTCCGTGAATTAATATCATTTTGTGACAAACCATTTGATGAATTTGATACCGAGTACAAATTTTTAAAAAAAAATAAAGGATATAAATTTGTATGAGAACCCAAAGGTAATTCACATCAACAATACCATATCCCACACATTAGTAAATCAAGCTAACACATTAGATCAAGTCATACAAAGGCTGTTCTCTTCCCAATCAAATTCAATCTCAAGCTTTTCTTTGAAGTTTCTGGCATTTACGAAGAGTTCGAACAAAATATGATAAATCTATATAAAAGAGATGGTTTAAATAATTTCTGCAAAGGTAAAATTTGGCAAAATAAAACTAAACAATACAACAATGAGTTCGTTATTCCCTATTTCTTATATTTCGACGACTTCGAAATAAATATGGTTCTCGGATCTCATAGTTCAAGTCTTTTGGGTGTTTATTTGTCTTTCCCTACAGCACCAGACCATTTAAAGTTCAAACTAAGAAACATATTTATTGTTGCATTATACAAATCCTGTGATGTAAAAAATTTTGGGAATGAAAAATGTTTTTTTAAAATTATCCAAATACTAAATGATTTAGAACAAAATGGAATTGATTTTATGACAAAAAATGGAAAAAAAACCATTCACATTTCTTTAGGTCTAATTGTGGGTGACAATTTAGCAATAAATACCATATTAGGATTTTCAAGATAATTTTCTTCAAAATATTTTTGTAGAACTTGCAGAACAGCTATTTCAGAAACGAAATTTAGTACAGAAAATGAAAACTTAAGAAATATGGAGAATTACACCCAAGATGCGAATTTAAATGATCCTCAAAATACTGGAATACGGGAAATTCCAATATTCAATAACATAAATAAATATCATGTAGTGGAAAACTTGTACGCAGATTTACTACATGACGTGTTTGAAGGAGTATTAAAGTATGATTTATGCCACATAATTTTGTTTTACATAAGAAATAAAACTTTTGATTTAGAACTGTTTAATATCCGAAAGCAAAATTTTTGCTATAAGGAAGTGGATAAAGGAAACAAATCACCACATTTGGAAATTAAAAATCTTAAAAAATTTAATTTAAAAATGTCAGGTAGCGAAATGATGACATTTGCACATTACTTTCCTTTAATGATCGGAAATTTAGTTGATTCTAATAATGATGTATGGAAATTCGTTATAAATTTAGAAGAGCTATTAGACCTTTTGCTTTTATCAGAATACACAAATTTAGACATCCAAAACTTAAAATTTCATATTGATTATCACAACACAAATTACATTTGCTGAAAATAAAATGAATTTTGAAAAAAACGACATTATCTTAAATAAAAGCAAATATATTGCTTTGCAATCTCCATTTTATTCTGAACTAGCTCTACATTTACGTGAAGAAGAATTATCTAATTTGACTTGTTATTTGAGCTTTGAGAGTTGTGGAACATTGTATACAAGAGGATTTGTATTATTTGATTATATCCCGGATTTATTGTATTGTAGCAAAATATTATTTTTTAACAACATAATATCCTACAATACTAGGTCCAAAACTCCTTTAAGTCATTTTTTAATTTTTTGAATATGCAAATATTAAGCAGAAAAACTTGCATAATTTATGCGAAATAAATTATAAGATCACTAGACAGTGACTTCTTGGTGTGTTTTAATCTTGAAAATATGAAAGAAAAAGCAACTCTGATACCTAAACAAAATGTGAAAATGATGTATTTACAAGAAGGATGGTGTATACCGATAATATTTTTATAAGAAATTATTTATAACTTGTGTAATATATGTAAATCTAAAATATATTAAGAGTTTATAATTTAAATAAAAAAGAAATATACATGATTATTTATTTGTTTCAATGATTATTTTTATTTAAGAAGTTGAAAAAAGAAACCTAAAACCCGGAATTTTTGTAATTTGTTTATAATTCATACATAATACTACTGATAAGTAAATAATTATATATCAATAGCAAAAATATTTTTTGTGAGTACTTAAGATCCAGAAATTAAATAAATAACTACAATGCAATTTAGCGTTTAAAACACAGTATTGTTAATGAATATGAATTTAATTGCAGCCCCTTTTTTAAATTCAGTGAATTTATTTACCAACAAAAAACATTTTCTTTTTAAATATAAAATTATATACTTGTGGGTAAAAAAGATCCAGCATTTAAATAAAAGGAACTACAATGAAGACGATTTCAGTATTTATAATACAACATTGTAAATAAATATGAACTTAATTGCAGTTCTTTTGTTATATTTAATGAATTTATATATCTACAAAAACTATTTTTTATTGAAATATGAAAAAATATTTACTTAGTTTTAGTATTTTTTATTAACTAGGTGCATAAATAGACTCAATAATAGTACATATATCTTACTTTGGAGTATTACTTTAACTTATTGGTAATATTTGTTTTCATAAGACTAGTATCTATTTTCTAAATTACAGGAATATTTTAACTCAATTATAGTATTTTCTGGTTTAATTGTTTACTTTAAAGAGGTATTTATATCCAAAAGTTTAGTGAAATACACTTAGCCTTAGTACAATTTTTTAAAATTTTGGAAAGATGAATTAATGGGAAGTTTAATTTTCTTGAATTTAGTTCAAATGTATGCCATAATAAACTAAAAAAAGGATATGTATACTAGAGTTTAATAAAACACACTAACTTATAGTAATTTTGTCTTACCTCGAAGTAATATTTAAACTGAATGTTAGTAATGTGTGTTATTTTCCAGTAATTCTTAAACTAAATTTTTGTACTTTAAACTTGAAAATAATAAGAAGGGAGAACATGGTTAACTAAAAATAAGTATAAAGAAACCTCTTTTTAGTAAAATTACGTTTAATTAAAGTATATATATACTATATATAATGCAATATTTCTTTAAAATTTAAATTTTTTTGTCAGCGCACTAAACTAAATCTTTGCAATAAATAAACCTCTTTTTAGTTAAATTACGTTTGATTTAAGTATATACGTATACTAAATACAATTCAAAATTTTTTTAAATTTAAAACTCTTTTGTCAACGCACTAAACTAAATTTTTCGAATTTTTCAATTTTTTTAGTTCAATTTTATTCCTTTATAATAAATTTTTTACTTAGCTTAACGAAACTTATGTCAGTTTCAAGTTTAAAAAGGTTCTTTCTAGTGAGTAAATTCATGTACTTGTTCGGAGTAAAAATGGCTTTAGCACTAAATCATTATCAGTTTTCCTCATTTTTAATTCATTTTCGTCATTTTTAGTTCATTTTTTTTTGAGTGTATGTTAAAATATGGGGTTTTTAATCAAAATACGTATGTTTAAACAAATAAAAATATTTTTTTTTGATAACTAAACTGGACATCGATTTTTAATACAGTTTCTATTCCAACAAGCCATATATTATCAAAATTGTTAGAGAAACAAAAAAGTTACAACAATTTGAAGACTTGTTGTGTGAGGGATATTTTCGACGATATGCTTCAATGCACTGTAAGATAAATTGATTCTGTTCTTCGTTTTTCGTAAGGGTATATGCCTTTTCCCATGAAAAGCTTCCGCCGACTTCACCAAGGAACGTTATTGTTAATTGTAGTAGTTTCTTGTAATCTGCGCGGATTTGTGTATGTTGTAGCTGTTGGTTGCAGAAATTCGTAATGTCTGGTCAGCATTACTAATTTTTGAGCCTATAATTGCGTCTTCGAGTCCGCTTTTAAACGATTTGTGGTCGAGATTTTCCAAAGTGGAAGCAAAATGTATATAAATAGGCACTTTAGGCCCACTTGTTTTGGAATGTTTGACTTCAAAGGCGTGTTTCACTACGTTTTCCAACATGTGATGGCGACATGCGAACTTGATTAATTTCCGATCGAGTTTGTGGTGCAACAAAATGCATGCGCTAGTGTTTTGGCCTGTATTTAATAAAGTGGTATCGAAACCCATGGCGGAAACTTTATTAAAAATATCCCATTTGATGAGTGCATCATGAACGACCTTGGCTATATTTCTCCTATGACAGCAGGGACTTTAGGAGCGTCCCAAAATTTAGATGTCCCTTCATAACTGGCGAGAATTGCGATTCGATTAATTTTGCTTCTACCAAACAGGTCTGGCAAGAGTTTTCCGTCCCAGTGAATAACCAATGAGTGTACGCTATTGATCTATTAAAAATAAAATAGAAATCGGTGAAAATTAACATTATTCATATAACTTCGAATTAAATATAAGTTTTGAACTAAACTAAATTACCTTTGTAATGAATTTTGTTTGAGGCTCCTCCGCTTCTCGCTTACGATATTCTTTTCGTAACTCATAGATCGAAGATCGATTGATCACAAGCTCACCAACCAGGCGCGGATTCAGGGGGGGGATAGCGGGAATAATCCCCCCTAACTCGGTTACGTTTTGTAACTACTAAAAAAAATTCGTTAACATTTCCATAAGTAATATATTGTTGCCTATCCAAATTTCTGCAAATTTCGTGTTTTTAAAGTTTTCTTGTAGACCACACTTAAACACATCTGCCTTAACAAATTTTGCAAGTAGAAATGATAAATTTGTTTTTTGTTTTGAATAAAGATTGCATTAAAACGGTTTTTATCATAAGTATTTTCATTTTATTTTGTTTTTTTTTTCCTCGAGATACGCATTTTCTATATAAAGCCTTTTCTATTACTAAAAGACATGTATTTTAATTTTTTTATTTAAAGATTTGCTTACTTAATTTTATTAATGGAATTGATTTTTAATTTTTGTTGAGTTTTTGTATATTAATTTTTTTAATTTAATTTAAATGAATTGAATTGAAATTATTTATTTTTATCTTTTATTTAACCTTTTTTTATTGATAACTAATTAATTTTTTGAGCTTAATTTTCGTTTTTTACAAAAATATATTATTTATTTTTCAATATTTCGCTACTCTATTTCAAAACTTTCATTTTGCTTATAATTTGTCATAATTGTTTCCTAGATGCTACATAATGGAGTAGCAAAATATTGAAATATAAATAATATATTTTTGTAAGAAAAGAACCTAAGCTCAAAAAAATGAATTAGTTATCAATTAAATTATTTATTTAATATAAAATTTTATTTTAAACATATGTCCTATTGCAGAAAAATTTTAAAAATATTCCAAATAAGTTAAGAATATAAGTTTAAACAATTAGGAATGCTTAAGAATTTAAATTTTTTTTAAATAGTTATAATTATTGACATTTCTGAAATGAAATAGATCGGTCAATCAATTTTTAGATAAAGCATGTAAAATTTTTGTGGATTCAGCACTTTTTACTTTTTATTTTACACTTTTTTCTCTACAGAATTTAAAAAAAATCTAAAAATGCTTAGTTAAGCACGGTCAAAAGTTGAATTAGTTAAGCTTTAACTTATATAATGATGTTGAGAATATTCAAGGAACTATGATGAAATGGAATGTCCATGAGGCCAATCCCATTCCCTCGTGGTAGTCAAATGTAGGCTCTTTCATCTGAACCCTGGAGGTTTGATTTGGACACATCAGACCATAATACGTTCTTCCATTGCTGTTGAGTCCAATTTAAATAGGTGCGGGAAAAGTTAAGCCGAGCTTTTCTATTTTTTTTACACAAAGGTTTTTTTATGCATCTAAAACTTCTAAAATAATATTCTCGGGCTCTTCTTTTAATAGTGGAAATATTGGCATCTATGGAAAGCTCAGTTTTAACTCAGTTCAATTTCGTGAAAAAATCTCAATTTTTCTGTCTTCTCTTAAACTCTAAAAAATGTTTGTAAAATTACTACTATAAAATAGGTAAAGTTTTATGTAATTTTACGAAAATTCGGTAAATATAAATACCAAATGCGTAAAACAGTTCTGTACACATTTTCATATACAATAATACAAACACAAAGTGTTTTTAAACATAATGTGCTAACAATTAAACACTTTATGCTTAAAATTAGCCGAGGGCGCGGCACACCTCCATCCGATGGTCCAAATTTGCGATGACGCTGAGGCATAATTGAGGTTATATGCCGTTAATGTGCGACTTATCTCATCCTTTAGCTCTTGAATTGTTGCTGGCTTATCGACGTACACCTTTTCTTTCAAATAACCCCAAAGAAAGAAGTCCAACGGTGTCAAATCACATGATCTTGGCGGCCAATTGACATCGCCAACACGTGAGATAACACGGCCATTGAATGTGTCGCGCAAAAGAGCCATTGTTTCGTTACCACATATCGTTCAGCGTCATATCCTCAATTCCTTGCCACAATAAGTTCGTTATCATCTCGCAATAGCGAACACCATTCACGTTAAATGCTTGGCCGACCTCATGACACACTAACGCGAACAACAGCAATGTTTTCCGCAGAACGAACTGGGCATGCACAGGTGAAATTTGCCTACAATTCTTCCGATTGTGGACACATTTGCTCGATTATGCTGACCAAAAAAAATCACGAACTGCACGAAGTGCATTTTGATTTGAACGCATATTTTCATAATAAGCCTGAATAACTTTAACGCGTTGCTCGATTGTGTATCTTTCCATGTTTCAAACTGAGTTAGTCTGAAATTGAGAAATTACAAATGAAATGCAGAAAAAAACTTGACGTTTAGGTGTGGTTCACATTTAACATCGGCCCTTAAAATTTAACCACCCTTTAAATATACAAACCTAGAATGGTAATAATTATTTTGACATTTTGAAATTATAAAATAATTCTAAAAAAACAAATAATTATTTTTCAAAATTGTCAAATAATGAACAAATTGTGATAAATGTTTATTAAATTATTGGATCAAGAATCGAAAACATCAAACATCCCAAAAAAACTGAAATGCTGCATCAAATTTTAATATCTATAAAGTTTGCTCTTTTAGAACGAAGAAGAGGACAAATTATATCGCACGTTACAATATGTCCTGTAGAAAGCTGCAATAGGAATTTGATTGAATTGTGAAACATATCGGTTGTGTTTTTTAAATCAAAAAAAAAAAAAAAATAATTAAAAAAGAATTATTTCTAAGAAAACAATTTATTAAATTTTTGAAAAAAAAAAACATCTATAAATATTGTGCTTATAATGGAAGAAATTCCGTTTAACTCCTAATCGGGAGGACGGCCTCCAGATATGTTAACATCAAATTACAATATTAATAATGAGGAATTGATGAACGAAACTCCATCTAGTACCCAAACTGGAGCCATTCTCAAAACAATGCTCAATAGTAACGCTAAAAAAATATTCAGTCCTCACAAGGGGGAGGACGAGCTCAAGACAAATGCATGGAAACAAAATCTAAAGCTAAAGGTTCTAAAAAGAACGAAACATCAACTAGATATGATGCTACGCAAGAATCCATGGAATTTAATAATCAGATTGAGTTTTCAGAACATGAAGAGCATTCACACTTCAAAGAATGCAGCTCTAAATTTGGAATGCAATATGCAACAGACTCCGATGCCCCTATAGATGATGAATTTAAATCTGTCAACAAAAAACGAAAGAGCCGAACATTTGAAGGTGATGTTAATTTAGACATGTCAAAATTTAATTATAAAAAAATAGATTTAATAGAGACTAGTATAAATCGTACAAATAAATATTCGTTGTTAGGAGACTTAGATATAGAATCCGAGAGGGTTGTTAGTAATACTAAAAACTCACATCCTAAAAATAACGAATATAATAACTCTACAAAGAAGGTAACGAGCAGGAATACATTTTGTCCACCCATATTTATGCAAAACATTAATGTACAAACTTTGGTTGGCCAACTTAAATCTAAGAATATTGAGTTTAAAATTTTAAACCAATCTAAATATAAAAGCAAATTATATCTAAAGGATGCATCTGCACATGCAGAAATGATGCAGCTATTGAGGGAAAAAGAAATTATTTCTTATTCTTATACTCCAAAGGAGTTAAACGTCAGGATGTAGTATGTAGAGGCCTCTACTACAAATCAGATATTAATGATATAACATCAGAAATTGATAAAATGGTTCCAGATACAGTTGATTCGGTATCAAAGTTTACGACAGTATACTCTAGAAAACAAGACATTGATACTAATTTGTTTTTAGTGACCCTTAAGATGAATAAAAAGGTAAGAGAAATACTGGGCATAAAGTATATTCTTAATCAGGTAGTATCATGGGAACGGCCAAAGGCTAGTGCACAAATACCGCAATGTTGGCGATGTCAACAATGGGGACATTTTTAAAAAAACTGTAATCTTCCATATGCGTGTGTAAAATGTGATACAAAGCACGAACCCGGAAAATGTACTTTTGTCTCCGGAAGTGAAGCAGCACAATTACACAATCATTCTGTTTCATTTAAAAATACAGATTGGAACTCATTTAAAAGTGACATAAGTAACTCTTTATTGGAGCATTTTCCTCCTTGTAATAAAAACTTATCAAATGAGGAAATTAATGAATATGTTGAGGAATTTGTGACCACCATAAATTTTATAACCAAAATTCATTCTGAGGAGATTGTGAGAAAAAATCGTAAGTTCGTAATTTCAGAAAAAGTCAAAAAACTTTTGAGAATAAAATATAACTGTCATTGAATTGGAACAAGCAAAACTGTTTAGTGACAAGCTTCGGCAAATTAAACCAGGTCCATGGGCCTATAAACAAATTTTTAATATAATTGGAAATAAAAATCGATCTTATGTAAAAGATATTTCGGTAAATGGTATTAAAATTAGCGACTTAAATCAGAAATTAGATGCTTTAAAGGAACATTTTACTTGTATTTATCAAAGCCAATTTACCAAATAGAGATATTTCAGATATTGAAGAAGCTATTTATAATACAGTTTCACAAATTTCAAATTCTATTACATCTTTCGATAACAATTATACATCTTTAAATATTCAAAAGGACTCAAAATTTGCTATATTGGAATCTCTGTTAGAGAATTCGAAATTTATCAATAACAAGAAGTCATGTGGGCTAGATAAAATTTCAAATTATTTAATTAAAAAACTACCTTTGAAAGCTTTTGAATATTTAACAATTATTTATAACAATTGCATCAATAATTGTTATTTTCCAAAGGCTTGGAAAAGAGCAAAAATCGTACCAATTCCCCAAAAAAAAAAGGACAATAATGATATTAATAATTTAAGACCGATCTCTTTATTATCTAACTTAGGAAAGTTATTTGAAAAAATTATTCGGGAAAAGATGGATTATGGTTTAAATGAATCATATATTCCTCAGTTTCAATTTGAATTTAAAAAAGATAATTCTACAGTACATGCGCTTTTAAAATTTCACAACGATGTAATTCGGAACTTACGGGAACGTAAATGTACCATCGCAGTATCTCTTGATATAGAAACAGCTTTTGATAAGGCTTATCATAACGGTATATTATATAAAATGATAAATATAGGATTTCAACCATTTAACAAAACTGTTTAGTGACAAGCTTCGGCAAATTAAACCAGGTCCATGGGCCTATAAACAAATTTTTAATATAATTGGAAATAAAAATCGATCTTATGTAAAAGATATTTCGGTAAATGGTATTAAAATTAGCGACTTAAATCAGAAATTAGATGCTTTAAAGGAACATTTTACTTGTATTTATCAAAGCCAATTTACCAAATAGAGATATTTCAGATATTGAAGAAGCTATTTATAATACAGTTTCACAAATTTCAAATTCTATTACATCTTTCGATAACAATTATACATCTTTAAATATTCAAAAGGACTCAAAATTTGCTATATTGGAATCTCTGTTAGAGAATTCGAAATTTATCAATAACAAGAAGTCATGTGGGCTAGATAAAATTTCAAATTATTTAATTAAAAAACTACCTTTGAAAGCTTTTGAATATTTAACAATTATTTATAACAATTGCATCAATAATTGTTATTTTCCAAAGGCTTGGAAAAGAGCAAAAATCGTACCAATTCCCCAAAAAAAAAGGACAATAATGATATTAATAATTTAAGACCGATCTCTTTATTATCTAACTTAGGAAAGTTATTTGAAAAAATTATTCGGGAAAAGATGGATTATGGTTTAAATGAATCATATATTCCTCAGTTTCAATTTGAATTTAAAAAAGATAATTCTACAGTACATGCGCTTTTAAAATTTCACAACGATGTAATTCGGAACTTACGGGAACGTAAATGTACCATCGCAGTATCTCTTGATATAGAAACAGCTTTTGATAAGGCTTATCATAACGGTATATTATATAAAATGATAAATATAGGATTTCAACCATTTATAGTCAAACTATTTAAAAGCTTTTTCGATAACAGAAGGTTTTGTGTTCAGATTAATAATACGTTATCACTTCAAGGTGAAGTAACATGTGGTGTTCCACAGGGCCATATTGGCACCGCATTTGTACAATATTTTTATACACGATTTTCGCCACGAATTTAATGATTCTAAGGGTATACTTTACGCTGATGATTCGCTCTTATATGCTCACGACGAATCACCATTAGTGGCTCTTCATTAAGTTTCAGTACATTTGCAACATGTTAATAAATATTAATCTCAGTGGGGAATTAAAATAAACGTTTCCAAAAGCAATGCAATTTGTTTGCGGAATGCTTCAGGAAAATGCAAATATACTGTAGTTCCTGAAAGTAAAAAGTTAAAGCTTTGTTTGAACGGCAATGAGATTCTATTCATAGACAGCTTTAAATATCTTGGAGTACATTTTAACAAACTTTTTAAATTCAATAAACATGTTAGTTATAATTTAGATAAAGCAAACAGAATGAAAGGAGCTTTCTCAGTAAATCATTGCCGGTGGAGACTACGTTATAAGACCAATTGTTCTCTATGCATTTCCAATATGGTTTAGCATATCTTCAACAACAATGAAAAAAATGGAAATATTTGAGAGGCACATTATACGGAAGTGCATAGAAAAGAATTTTGAATCACATAATAGGAGATTCTCCAATAATAGGAGATTCTCCAATAAGCTTCATTGTCGCAACTTTCGGATTATGCTCTAAGTATTTTGAGATGATTCGTTAGCAGATTATTATACTTTGAAACAGACATAATTCAAGATATTTTGTCTAGTGAATTAGAGTTTAGTTGGTCGAATACAAACTACCTTTCAGCAATAGGTATTTTACGGGAACAAGATCCTGATATTCCTGTTCAAAACTTCTACTCAAGACATACTCCCGGCATACTCAGAGGATGAATTTTTATATTTTTTTTTTTAAATAATTTTTTTTATATATAATTATCTAATTAGGTTTAATTTTAAGTTTAGTTTAGTTTTAAGTTCATTAAAAGTAGATACTACTCTACAAAATAATGTAAGTGTCGGGAGCAAATACTGTTTTCACTTTTCTTCAACAAATGTAATATGTAAATAACTTCAGTTTTTCTATCTATGTATAAGCAAGTAGCATTTAACTAACACTAATGTAATTAAAATAACACAATATAGTTTTAAGTTTTCCAATAATTTATAGTATGTTAACACTGATTAAAGAAAATATAAAGACTCAATAAAATAAACTAACTAACTAACTAACTAAAGCTGCAATAAAACATTTAAATATTGCCAAGTGTATTTTATGTATTATAATAAAAATAAATATATTGTTTTTATTGAAAAATAGTTTTTTGTGCAGTTTGTGTTGGTAAATATAATCATATTTTTTTTGGAATTTTTAAGAATTCAGAAAAGCATTTTTGGTTCTTAAAATAAACTTTTTACGCACAATTTTAATAAATATACAAATTAATTTTAAAATTTCCTTAAATTTTTACGCAATTTCAATGTTAATTTACACATTATGTGTGCATAATATTAAGCATAATATGTGTATTTTTTTCGTTTACACACAGAGTAAATTTACCCAATTTATAGTAAGAGTACTGTTTCCTACTATAAGTTGGGTAAAATTCAACACAAATTAATTAGAGTGTACAGTAGTCTTCCTCCTTTGTGAGTTGTATGGATGTTACCACTATTAACAATGCGACAAATTGTTGATTTTGGAACGGAATATTTTAAGGAAATGTCTTTTTGAGAAAGTCCATTTTTAAAGTTATTTAAAACTTTGACCTTGAAATGAGAATTGAATTTGTTTCCTGTCATTTTTCACAAAAGTAATTCTTACTATGTTAATGCTTCCAATATCTTATTAAAACTTTTATAGCAAAATAGTGAGTTTTTTAATAAAATGCAAAGATCAAAATCAAGAATTAATCAAAAGAATGCGATTACCGTTATTTCCTAGCATTTGTTAGTTAATTTGTTAATAGTATAGTTAAGAGTAAGAGTAATAAGAATTTCAAATGTTTTGAACAGCTGCATTTCGAATAGATCTTTTTAAATTTATTTTTTGTTATTTTACTCTTACGGGATGTTGGAAGCATTAACATAGTAAGAATTACTTTTGTGAAAAATGACAGGGAACAAATTCAATTCTGATTTCAAGATCAAAGTTTTAAATAACTTTAAAAATGGACTTTCTCAAAAAGACATTTCCTTAAAATATTCCGTTCCAAAAAATTACGTAATAAATTTTTGTAACGAAATGTGATTTAGAGAAAATTGATCAATGAAAAGTTAAAATGCGATCTCAGTTCCAAATGTTTTACCACTACTGTATATTTCGACATGTTACAAACGGAATGATAAACTGATGTATACCCTCACCATATACAGTGTTGGGTATAAAAAAAAATCAAAAAACTTCCCCCCCCAAAAAGCTTGAGCTGGATCCGCCCCTGTCAGAGGTCAGAGACGTCATAGCATTATTCATAACAGTTATTACATTATCTGCGCATGCTATCAAAATATGGACAGCAACTGAATAGCTAACTTTGGCCTTATCAAGTACTACAGTAAGACGTGTCAAGATCCACTGATGTCGTCCTCTAGAAACTTTTGGTGTGATCGTCGTCATCATCGGTATGCAATTTGCATGCCGCATCCGTACCTGTACTGTTATCATCGAATTCATGTTCGTCTTCACTTCCAATGTAAACTGTATCAAGTACTGCAAAATATCAATTGATGATTCATGTTTTAAGGAATTCAAACAGTTCAATAATTTAACTTACAAGATTGATGGTAAAGTTCTGAATATTTTCTCTTCCGCGATTCTTCTTTTTGCTTTCGTTGTTCTGATCGCTGTTCTCGGCCGTATAACTTTTTGTCAACGCGTGCCATGTACCCTGGTGTTCCTTTCTGTCTTCGCATCAACAAAAACTTCTTGCCTTCTTGCATAGGCATCTCATCCAGGGCGTTTGCACTAGCGATATCGAACAGATCGTCCATTGTTCGTTCGATTTTGCTGTATCTGATCTGCTGTTTGCACTTTGTTTGTGGACATTTCTCCAGTCGCCGTACAATTTTAGCAATTTATCCTGACATTTATATTTATCTCGTATTGGTATGCCCGCCTGTGTCCAAAAAATTATAGCTGCATCCATTGTTAACTTAGCACTTTCTTTTGCACAATTTTGTCTGCCAACATTTACAAACCGCATATTGTAAAAAAGCTTGCAGTATATGTCTGTTTGACGACAGTTTGGCTCCAGATATCAGGTGTGAACATGCCCAATTTAATCACTGGATCGAGTAACCATCATGGATGTACTCGATGGTAACTCTGAAGCTGATATAGATGGTAAATCCGACATCGAAACAGCAATTTATATTTAATTACTCAGATATGGATAACGTCCTATATATAGGATGCCAAGTGATCAGAATAAATACGACTGAACTGCTTCAAAAAGTATATAATTTACTATATAGTGTCAGAAGTACTTTACAAGAAATTCAGCATGCTACAGAGTTCAGTGGAAACATGTTTATATAAGTGTGCAACATTTTCAAAGTTGCTAATGTGTTGAAAAACATTATATTTGATGTATGCAGTGTTGCCATATAAAGAGTTTAATTGTTTATCCCAGTTTTTGGGATTTGTAACTGCCATTTTTTTTTATGGAAACAACTTTTTTCAAATTCATGCATTTTTTATTGTTTTTTTAATTATATGTTGCAACAATTTATAGCATATTTGTTTCTTTATATTTTTACCATAGAAATAATGGATATGAATAGACAGAGTTAGTCAATGTGTGTACACACTTTAATACTTTTCATGTCACAATGTTATGTTGGAACTATTTTTTAACACAATTGCAAAATTTGGTTGTGTTTTTACTTATATTAAATATGTCTAATTTTAGTAAAAATAAATAGTATATTGAACAAATATTACATTTTTGTATGAAAAAATACATGAATAAAATAAAAAAAATAAATTTTATGAAAAAATCTGAAGCATCCCAAAAACGGCAAAAAATAGTTAAAATTGGTTATATGGTAACGCCGCTAAGCACTACTGAAAGTTGCCGACCAAAACTCACCTTTGTTGCCGCCAAACTATGTTCGTGTTCTAAGAGAATACTAAAGAGTTTGTGATAGCGAACTTCTCTCTAACTTTTTGACTGCTTGTTTATTTGTAAGACACTATTTTCTATTTCAAAATATGATCTCTTAATAGCTAACAATTTCAATAAATCTTAACCTATAGTAAATTAAAGAGAGAGCGAGTAAGGACTATATAGGGGTGGTTTTCCTCATCACCAACCATCTACTCAAACATATGAGAGCGTCAATACAATTAGCCAGACGAACATATGTGGTTGTTGTAGGCTAACAAGTAAAATAAAGATAGTAAGTGAATGTGCAAAAGTTGATAAGTTACACAGCATGAATGTGCACACTTTACATGCCATGTCAGCTAAAGCATTCAATTGACGTAAAATTCGAATGAAAACCGTTGTAACTTTTTTCTTTCTCTAACGATTTAGATCATTTATGGCTTGTTAGAATATAAACTGTATTTAAAAACGATGCCTAGCTTAGTTATCCAAAAAAAATTGTGGCAAAATTTTAAGGTGGAGACTCATTTGGTTTGAAGGAAACCGTGGTCGGAAGCAAGTTTTCGCCGACGAGTTCATATGCTAAAGCTTACACACAAAAACAATATGTATACTAAACATTGTACACACATAAACACACATAGCATGTAAAAGATTTTGCGTTTGAACCCGTCGAGATAAATTTGCTTACGACCATGTTTTCCTTCATAAGCAAATGAGGGTCCACCTTAAAATTTTGACACAAATGTAGAGAGCCCTTAGTTTTTAACATATATTCTTTCAGTATTTAAAAAAATTGGATTTTGAGATATGGGTCTTTGAACATTAAAACTAAAAAAATTACCTTTAACCTTTTAACACAAACAAATTTTAGGAAGTCATTTTGAACGTAATGTTTTCACCTTTAAAATCATACCATTAGTTTGTATAGGTTAGAAGTTATGGACGACTTTTCATGGACACTTTTCCGATATTTTGACGTTTTTGCCAATTTTGATGACGTCAAAACTGAAACACTACCCATTTACAATATTTGTGGCGAATTTCATTAAAATCGGAAATGATAAATAAGAAAATGACAGTTTTCTGTACGGTTTGACATGGAATGACCCTTAAGTATTTAAATAAGTACAGTAATTGTAAAAACTTTCAATTGGAAAACGTTTTTTTTAATTCGTAAGTTTGTGTTTTATTTTAAATCAAAGTTCTCAACCTCTAAAAAAACACCCTTTATATTATTCTACATAAATTTTTTCCGATTAACTGATTAATTTTAAAATTATAATTATTATATGAACGATTAATCGATTAAAATGAAATGTAGATTACTCACATATGTATTATGTGATAACCATTATTGTACGAATTATGTTATTTTAATATAAAACGATAAAATGTTGTCATATTAGTTCACAAACTACAACAATTTGCACCAAAGAACAAAATGTCCAGATATTAATTTTAGAGAAAAAACATGTTAAATTTTAGCCAACATAAATAATAGGCCTACTTAAACGTCTTACAAATCTTAAAGCTCTCAAAACATCAAACATACACCTGACACCTTTCATACACTAAATTTGATAAGATCTCATTGTTCATTTGCATGGCTTTTTAAATAAAAAATTCATAAGGGAAGTATATAAGATATGTTTTTAATATATTTTTCATGCAAACAAGCCTATTTAAAAGTACTTTCATATTCCCAAAAGACCACTACCTTTACGCATACATTTTTTGATTAATTAGTTTGCCCCGTAATAAGACTACTGAACACCGCGCACCACTAAACGAATTGTTATGTTAAGCCTCATTTGTTTTAATATTTAAGAGGCACGCACGACCTGTATTTATTCTTTGGTCTTTATGGCCTTAAAGTAGCTTTGAATTTAATTATTTGTATTTTAATTTTAACATTTTTATGTGTTTTTAACATTCATGAGTCATCAGTCAAGTAAAAAGTTTATTTTACTGTTGGGTTTTTTTTAATTTGTTTCTTAAAAAAATGCTTAAGATGAAATAGAATTGGTAATGTTGGTTAAGTATAAAATTGTGTTCATTAGTTAAAAAACATGTTGACTTTCCATAAGATAACAAATTATATACAAATTTGGCATAATAAATTTCTTTACAAAATGAATGAAAAATCATACTTATAACGGAATGAACTTGACATTTCCATTTTTAGTGGCATCTCATTACATTATTTTGTTAGAAACCCTATTTTAGCCAATTTATTCTGAAAGTGCGTTTGATTCAAAGTTAAATGAGGTATTGTTTCCACTCTAATCAATTTCTGTTGAAATTTACCCAACCTATAGTACGAAACTGTACTCCTACTATAAGTTAGGTAAATTTACTCTGTGTGCGTAAATGAAAAAAAAATACACACATTAAGCGTAAGTTTATGAACCCAAAATTGATAAATATACATTAAAAGTGCATAAAAATTGAATGAAATTTAAAATTAAAGAGTAAATTTACTAAATGTAAATGTAGACATGAAATGCGGAAAAATTCTACAAAAATGCGTTAAAAATGTTAAAAATTAATCAGACCAAAATTTTTTTTTGTAATAAAAACAATAAATTTATTGTTTAGTAATTCACTATAAAAGTAAAAACAATCAATTTATTGTTTAGTAAGTTGTAGCTATTGGATAAAAATTTATACTACGTATTAACAACAAAAATATATTTGAACCAAATTTTGAAAAAATTAAAAAAAAACTATTAAATGACATTTATATTAGACCCTTTAGCAATTTTCAGCCGGTAGTAATCACGGCGATAATTATATGTCTTTTGTAAAACGTCTTAAAGTTCAAGGACATAATACAGGCATCTCAGAACTTTGCAGCGGGGAATTTATAAAGAAAATACAGTTGCAAGAAAAACATAGGCCAATCATGGATATATAAATGTGTGGAAATGTGGAATATTAAAGTTGCTCAAAATATTCATTCAAGATTCACTTAAAAACAACATTTATTGATGCTTTCCATCGAGATGAATGCATATCAATAAGCATTATTTAAAATACGTATTGATCATCGGCCTTTTTAGTTCTAAAATTTGGAGTATTTTTTGTTAAGATAAATCTGACAATTTTTATAGAAACCCGCTAATCTATGTTAATATTTTATGTATTTACAAATTTAAATAGTTTTTTTTTGTTTATTATATCATTTGTGAAATTTAAATGTACTTTTATATTTTAAGATTTATAAAAAAAATAAAGTAATTGTTTTTACTTTTATTGTGAATTACTAAAAAAAAATTTCTTGGGCTGTTTAATTTTTAACATGGTGGTGGTAAATATACGCACTTTAGTGGGATATTTTCGCATTTTATGTGTACATTTACAGGAAAAACGTGTGTCTTTACGCATAAAATTGGTACATTTACTCTTTAATTTCAAAATATCATTTAATTTTAATGCACTTTTAATGTAATTAATTTTACACATTTACCGAATCTATAGTAGGAGTACAGTTTCCTAGTATAAGTTGGGTAAATTTCAACTGAAATTAATTAGAGTGTTGGCTTTAGGAAATAAGGTAGACAATTTTTATATTTGTTTCAATTCCTTTAACTAATAAATTTTAATTAATATAAAATTTTATTTCCATGTTCAAAAAATTGAATTATATCTCATCAGAACGCGAAGTTTTAGAAAAGCTATAGCCTCTAAACAAAGCTTTAACAAAAAAACTATTAAAATAAATATATTTCTCCTTAGCAATGAAACACGTGACTTCGTATATTCCTAGCAAGCACTATGACATTACTTATGTTATAAAATAATAATATAAAATTGCTTTTAATTTGAAACTTTATTTTCTAAAAAACAGTTTAATTTCGAATTCTATAAAAAATCCATTAAAACTGAAAAATAACATGGAATTTTGTTTCTTATTTGATTTACCAACACATTTTGATGACGTAGGAATTTCAGTAGAATTAAGTTGTTAAGTCAAAAATATTTAAGAATTCGCTTATTTGAAATCTTAATTGCACACACACAGAACTTGTCAGGAATATGCGTGATTATTATATTTTTTCTAATAGATAACCTTTTTAATTCTAAAGCTTAAACCAGATAGTGAAAGAGTCAGGGAGCAGTGGTAGTTCTATCAAGCTTTCGCAAAAACTATTCGTTCTAGGGTTAACAAAAGAACATAAACAAGTTGGTTTCATACACTCTAATTAATTTCTTTTGAAATTAACCCAACTTATAGTAGGAAACTGTACTCCTACTATAAGTTGGGTAAATTTACTCTGTGTGTGTAAATGAAAAAAATACATGCATTATGCGTAAGTTGGTAAACACAAAATGAGTAAAATTACATTGAAAGTACATTTTCCGAATTTGTGTGTAATTAACTCATTTACCTGTAAAGGAAAACATAAAATGCGTAAAATTCCATTGTAAATGCGTAAAAATACTCCATAAACGCGTATACGACTAACACAAAATGTGTAAGTTTACAATGAATATGCGTACACTATTTTCATAAATTTTGTGCATTTTAACTTCTTTATATCGACAGAAAATAAAAGAATTAAATAATTTTTAAAATATTTTATTAAAAAGGTCTTAAAATTTTTCCACTGCAAAAATATCATCCGATTTTTTGTAATTTTTCGTGCACAAAATATGTCAAATTTTGAATACTTTTTCCCACAAATACCTCAGATTTTGAGTACATATCCTCAGCCTCTGCTTGTATTTTTCTCAGATTCCAACGCAATACTTCCCAGGAAATTCGACTTTAGCTTCCTTTTTTTAAAAGGGCATATCGCTCATTTGCGAGAAGACCGGCATAACTCAAAAAAGCGATTTCGAAATAATTGCATTTAAAGTTTTTAATTTAGCCTAACTGCTAAGAAAAATACAAAATACTTTTCGTCGCCATTTAATGAGGGAAAGATATATCAATACCATTTTTATACCCTCCACCATATATGGTGAAGGTATATATTAGTTTGTCATTCCGTTTGTAATATGTCGAAATATAGGTTTAAGACCCCACAAAGTATATATATTCGTGATCCTTATGTAATTTTAAGTCGATTTAGCGATGTCCGTCTGTCTGTCTGTTGAAATGGCGATTACGATGCGAAGACGCAAGCTGGAGTGCCTATTTTTACCCAGATTATTGAACATCCTTCCGAGCAGTTTGGTATTTAAAATGAGCAAAATCGGTTCAGCGGTTCAAAAGTTATGAGTGAAAATGTGAAGGTACCTTTAATTTTCCATACAAATTTGTACAATTTTTCTGTATCTATTTTTATACCCTTCACCATAGGTGGAAGGGTATATATAAGTTTGTCATTCCGTTTGTAATTTCTACAATATTGATCTTAGACCCTATAAAGTATATATATTCTGGGTCCATATGAAGAGCGAAGTTGATTTAACGATGTCCGTCTGTCCGTCTGTCCGTCTGTGTGTTGAAATGGGTTTTCCGAAGAACCCAGACATGATGAGGACTTGATTCTTTTTTATTTCTGTTACATGTGATCCATTTCTGTTTGCTATTAAAAATCAGACAGATCGGTTAATAAATGGCTGAGATATTAGCAAAAAACCAGGACTACCTCTAATTTTTCCAGTAAAATCCCTTTGTTTAATAAGAGTGTGAAGATAAATACGTAGGTTAAATACGTTTCACAACTATTGTGAATGATATAAATAAAAAACAAATAGTAGTGTCGCCAACTTTTTTTTGCCTAGAAAATGCCAAATTTGACAAGAAAAGCGCTGAAACATATGGAAAAATATAAATTTGAGATTTTACATGACATATTATTTTGGATTAAAATTTTTGGACATTTAAGAAAAAATAAATGGGGATACCGCTTGTTTGTGGAGAGCTATGAGGTAGTAGATTCCAACGATGTATTCATCTCCTTCAGAATCACTCTAGGTTTTGAGTTTTGCATTTTAAAGAAAATTTATTTTTGAAATTCCACATAACATTATTTAAAATTAAAATTTTTGGACATTTAAGAAAAAAATAAATGGGGGTACCGCTTGTTTGTGGAGAGCTATGAGGTAGTTGATTCCAACGATGTATTCATCTCCTCCAGAATCACTCTAGGATTCGAGTTTTGCATTTTAAAGAAAATTTATTTTTGAAATTTCTCATAACATTATTTAAAATTAAAATTGTTGGACATTTAAGAAAAAATAAATGGGGTTACCGCTTATTTGTGGAGAGCTATGAGGTAGTAGCTTCCAACGATGTATTCATCTCCTCCAGAATCACTCTAGGTTTAGAGTTTTGCATTTGACAAGAAAATTTATTTTTGAAATTTCTCACAACATTATTTAAAATTAAAATTTTTGGACATTTAAGAAAAAAATAAATGGGGGTACCGCTTGTTTGTGGAGAGCTATGAGGTAGTTGATTCCAATGATGTATTCATCTCCTCCAGAATCACTCTAGGATTCGAGTTTTGCATTTTAAAGAAAATTTATTTTTGAAATTCCACATAACATTATTTAAAATTAAAATTTTTGGACATTTAAGAAAAAAATAAATGGGGGTACCGCTTGTTTGTGGAGAGCTATGAGGTAGTTGATTCATTCATCGTTGGAATACATCGTCGGAATCTACTACCTCATAGCTCTCCACAAACAAGCGGTACCCCCATTTATTTTTTTCTTAAATGTCCAAAAATTTTAATTTTAAATAATGTTATGAGAAATTTCAAAAATAAATTTTCTTGTCAAATGCAAAACTCTAAACCTAGAGTGATTCTGGAGGAGATGAATACATCGTTGGAATCTACTACCTCATAGCTCTCCACAAACAAGCGGTACCCCCATTTATTTTTTTCTTAAATGTCCAACAAATTTAATTTTAAATAATGTTATGAGAAATTTCAAAAATAAATTTTCTTGTCAAATGCAAAACTCGAAACCTAGAGTGATTCTGGAGGAGATGAATACATCGTTGGAATCTACTTCCTCATAGCTCTCCACAAACAAGCGGTACTCCCATTTATTTTTTTCTTAAATGACCAAAAATTTTAATTTTAAATAATGTTATGTGGAATTTCAAAAATAAATTTTCTTTAAAATGCAAAACTCGAATCCTAGAGTGATTCTGGAGGAGATGAATACATCGTTGGAATCTACTACCTCATAGCTCTCCACAAACAAGCGGTACCCCCATTTATTTTTTTCTTAAATGTCCAAAAATTTTAATTTTAAATAATGTTATGAGAAATTTCAAAAATTAATTTTCTTGTCAAATGCAAAACTCTAAACCTAGAGTGATTCTGGAGGAGATGAATACATCGTTGGAATCTACTTCCTCATAGCTCTCCACAAACAAGCGGTACTCCCATTTATTTTTTTCTTAAATGTCCAAAAATTTTAATTTTAAATAATGTTATGAGAAATTTCAAAAATTAATTTTCTTGTCAAATGCAAAACTCGAAACCTAGAGTGATTCTGGAGGAGATGAATACATCGTTGGAATCTACTCCCACATAGCTCTCCACAAACAAGCGGTACCCCCATTTATTTTTTCTTAAATGTCCAAAAATTTTAATTTTAAATAATGTTATGAGAAATTTCAAAAATAAATTTTCTTGTCAAATGCAAAACTCGAAACCTAGAGCGATTCTGGAGGAGATGAATACATCGTTGGAATCCACTACCTCATATCTCTCCACAGACAAGCGGTATCCCCATTTATTTTTTCTTAAATGTCCAAAAATTTTAGTCCAAAATAATATGTCATGTAAAATCTCAAATTTTTTATTTTTCCATATGTTTCAGCGCTTTTCTTGTCAAATTTTGCATTTTCTAGGCAAAAAAAAGTTGGCGACACTACTATTTGTTTTTTATTTATATCATTCACAATAGTTGTGAAACGTATTTAACCTACGTATTTATCTTCACACCCTTTTGTTTAATATGTATGTAGAATTTTGAGCATAACAACACATCCATGTGTTAAAATTCTTTTCTCTCTATTGACGATGATTTTGTGTGAGCTTCAATAGCTCAGTTGTCTAGACGCTGTGTCACAAATACTTTTTTTTTTCTCTAAGGCCGTGGGGTTCGAAGTTCAAATCTCGGTGAGGTCAATTCACTTTTTTTTTGTACATTTTTTTTTTATTATTTTCTTAAGACTTTTTTTTTTGCTTATTTTTGTTTTTTTTTTTTTAACATTTAATAATTAATTTATATAAAATTTTATATTAATAATTAAAATTCTTTTCTTTCATCTCCACCTTTTATACACAAACAACAAACACATATAAAGATTTGTCATTTAAATAAAAACTAAACAAATCTCTAATGAACGAAGACTTTTATATATGTACCTCTATTGACGATGATTTTGTGTGAGCTTCAATAGCTCAGTTGTCTAGACGCTGTGTCACAAATACTTTTTTTTTCTCTAAGGCCGTGGGGTTCGAGGTTCAAATCTCGGTGAGGTCAATTCACTTTTTTTTTACATTTTTTTTTTTATTATTTTCTTAAGACTTTTTTTTTTTGCTTATTTTTGTTTTTTTTTAACATTTAATAATTAATTTATATAAAATTTTATATTAATAATTAAATAATCCATAAATAGGCTAAAAACATCAACATTTTTATAAAAACCCTCTGATACAAACAAAATACAAACGTTTTTATACCTTTCACCACAGGTGGAAGGGTCGCGGGTTCGTTAAGATTTTTTTTTTGTTTATTTTTTGTTTTTTTTTTACATTTAATAATTAATTTAAATAAAATTTTATATTAATAATTAAATAATCCATAAATAGGCTAAAAACATCAAAATTTGTATAAAAACCCTCTGATACAAACAAAATACAAACGGTTTTATTTCTATTTTTTGCACCGATTTAAAAGAATTTATAAAAAGATTTTTAAACCATTTTATTTCTCACATATTAAGAAAATTTTATACATAATTTACCTTTGAGTGCAACTATTTTAGGTCATAACTTATAATAATTTATAAAAAAAGTTATAAACTATTTTCCTTCAAATTTTTAAAATTAAGCTAAAGAAATTACAAACATTTCTAATAAAAAAGCGAAATAAAATCCTAAGTGCAAATTTGCCAGCTAAATCAAACTATTTTGTAGAAATAAAACACATGCAGTTCTAGTGATTTCTTTTAACGATTTGTTGAAATTCTTTTCTTTCACCTCTTAACCTTTTATACACAAACAACAAACACTATTATGACCTATGGATACGTCTTATATAGCAAAAGATCGAAAATCTTTAGTATAACATATTTGCTGAAAAACTCGGAAATATCGGTTCAGATACAAAAAAGTTATGCCCAAAACATACATTTTTTTAAAATACATATTTTCTGGAACCATAAATCTTCCCGAGTCCAAGTTTTATCTCCAAACTAAATGGTTAATTTCCTCTTAAAGGCGTCCGTATATAAATCTGCCCATTTCATATATGTCCATATATAAACTTCAGTTTTTTTCCCAACCATGGTGAAGGGTATATAAGATTCGGCATAGCCGAATTTAGCCGCTCTTACTTGTTTTTCTTTCTGTTAAGTAAGTAAAAATGTTATTAAGTCTTCTTCTTCTATGATTACATTTATTGTCCTACATACTAAGGGAATATGTGAGAGCTATATGTGTGTTACTCAAATAACTATTTAACGTAAAAAGCAACAACGTTAAAGTCGCTAACAGAGCAGACCTCTGTAAATAACATTACTAAAACTAAATAAATAACATTACTAATACTAAATAACAAAAGTTCTGTTACATAAATTGACAAAACATATTCATATACGTATATACGTATATCATCTTCAGCCCCCATGATTGCCGGAGGCTGGGCTCATATATAATTAATTATACCGATAAGAGAAAGATATGTAGATCCATCCCAGATGGTGTTTTTCTCGCTTTCGTATATTTGGCTGACAAGCATATTATCGTGTAGCGCAAGTTTCTCGACAAATCTGGCGTGCAACGACATGGAGTACCTTTAGAAGGGTAGAACATCGGCATTTTCATAGATGTAACTATTTGAAAATCGTTTTATTAAATTTTCATAATTTTTTCCGATGCATTTTCTTAGGATTTTCCGTTCAAATATCTATAATTCTTTGGCTACTATAAGAGATATAGTAAACCAGATTGGGTTTTCCTGTTAAGCTTTGTTGGTTTGTTGTTTCATTACATAAAATGTATTTTTTGTTTTTGTAACCAAAGACATTTATATCTAAAGAATGAGCCAAATACATAATTGATTTAGTGCCGCTACTTTTGAATAGGTGGCGCTGAATTAACTAAAACAATACCCTGCCCCATAATTAGGTCCAAAGAAATTTATATATAAAGAAAGAGCAAAATGCATAATTGCTTTAGTGCCGCTACTTTTGAATATGTGGCGCAGAATCACATTAAAACTATATCCTGCCCCATGGCGATATAGCCTTGAATTTGGCTTTCAATTAATTTATTTACCAGAAATATTAAATTAACTACATACTTTAAATTATAATGCATTCAGATGTTGCTAGTAGACTTATTACAAAATTTTAAAGTCAATTTTTCAAATGTTTGACGTAATAAAAGCATTTGTTTCACATTTTTATGCCAAAAGAGAAATTTTCATAGAGGAAAATAGTATTTTTTTTTATTCCATTTGTTTTTTTGAGAATTGAGGGATTGGCAAATGTATATTTATGTTAATTTTTTCTTTTATAGAAAAATACACATGAATAAAGTGCAATATTGTGCCTTTAAACATCTAAATGAATATTGATTTAAAAAATTAAGGTATAATATGCACATAAAACATATTTTTTATAGTTTTTGGCAAATATTCATTTATGTTACGAAGAAAATAGAAAATCAATAATACTCTACTGCACATTGTAGCAGAATATGGCTAGCTCTGCAGCAAAATATTCCTAATGGAGAATGCACCCTCTGATGGGCCATCTATTGACAAATAGTTACAACTCATGTTCTTTCTTTAATAAATTAATTTCTTTGCTGAATTCTCTCTATTAGTCAAACACACTTCAATTTTTAAAGAAAGAACATTCGTTGCAACTGTTTATTAATACGTGGCGCATCAGAAAGTGCATTCTCTCCATTAGGCATATTCAGATGCAGAGCTAGTCCCCATTAGCCGGAACAAAATTGAGCATTTGACAAAAACTATGCTTTAAATTGTGTTATTTGTGCGGTCCATGTTTAAAAAAACTAGTGAAAATGTAAAGGTGCCTCTAAATTGCCCATACAAATTTAGTACAATTTCATAGTAGCGACTGATACATAACATATTTTCTCATATTTTTTCACAAGTCGCTTAGCAGTAAATATTTTCTATTCACCTCAAACATTTTTTAACCACTAAAATTTTTGTTCACCACAAAAAATTTTTTCACCTTAAAAATTTTTTTTCACCTCTAAATTTTTTTTCCACCAAAAAATTTCTTTATACATCTTAAAATGTTTTTCACCTCAAAAAATTTTTTCACCTACATAATTTTACTTCAAAAGTTTTTTTATATTATTTGTATCAAAAACAGAAGAGAACATCTTTTTAGGATATTGGTGGAGGGTATTCAAAGATTCGGCACAGCCGAATTTAGCCCTTTTTTTACTTGTTTTGATATGTTTTAGGTTATGGTGTGAACCCCATTTCTTTATAATTAACTCAAAAATCGTGTTTTTTTAGATATGCCGGTCTTTTCGCAAATGATCAATATATTCCTACAGAAATCCCAGATGTATAGGAAAACAATATTTTTTAGTGGAAAAAGGATTTTAAAATAAAAAAATTTGATTTTTCCGTAGCAAAATAAAAACATCTTGTCTTATTTTCTATTGTAAGTAAGATCGAATACTAAGTCGATTTTGCTTTGTTGCCCTTCAACCAATCCAACTTCCTGGTTCACTGTCATAAAATTCCATAAGTCTAGTGGAAGAAAGAATAACTTGTCAAATCGAAATATTTGAAAGGCGAACAAATTTCAACGTTACCTCTTGATGTTAATGTTAAGGATAAAGACCCCAATCATTGGTCTAACTGGAACCACTGCCAATAACATTAGTATATGGACTAATATCATCACCACAAATTAACAAACCTGTGCGTAGGAATTCTTCCTGACGAGTCGAAATCATTGAAAGACAAATAAAAAATTCAGTGTTACGTCTCTAGTTTTGATGCAAAATATGCGGCCGCCAATATTCGAAATCTCTGCTATTTATATTTTCCTAAGGATGTTATTTATTTCTTTTGAATTTATTTGTTCCCACTTTTAAAAAAATATTATTTGACAAATTAATTTTATTTTATAATTTGTTTTTGGAAAGGCTTGCACACTTTATGCCTAATATTACATACATTTTTATTTTTACGCACTTAATAGTACTAGTACACATTATATTTGCAATTATTCAATGAAAATGTCTTTAAATACATCTTGTGCGTATTTTTGTAGACAAAAATGGGTACATAAAAATTTAACGCATTTTGTGTCCAAACTTAGGCTATTTTCGTGATATTAAACAAAACTTTACTCGCTATATAGTAGTAAATTTATAATGATTGTTTAAATTGTAGATAAAGATAAATGTTTCAAATTACTTTTTAAAACAAATAATTCTTATACATTTTCAAAAAATACGTAAAAGTTTGGCATAACAAAATGAAAATCGTTTAATCAGGGACCCTTGAAACCAAGATGAACAAACTACAAAATTTTAAGCCCCGCATGATGCCATGGTGCCATGATGTCATGATGCCAAATGACGAGACTACAAAAAGTTCTTAGGCGACACCATGAAATTCTTAGGCAATTTACAGAAACATGTTTGAATTTTTTTTCCTAACATTCAACAAACAACAATATTAATTATTGTTATAACAAACAAATTATTAATAATTATAAAAATAGATGTATATTTGATTTTTTTTTTTTTGCTTAAGGCAACAAACAAAATAATGGTAAACGTGAGTATGAAAGACACAAAATATATAAAATGGGTTTTTTAATGCAGGTAAAAAAAACAAATTGTTGTTTTGTGTTGTTTGTTCCTTGCTTACTCATGTTTACCGATGTCAAATATAAATTGTTTTTATAATTAGTAATAATTTGTTTGTTATAATAATAATTAATTTTGTTGTTTGTTGAATGTTAGGAAAAAAATCAACCATGTATACATTCACAACACAATCACTGTACTTGTTGTTGTACCATTGCTAGAGGCTAAATGTTTCTGTAAATCGCCTAAAAATTTCATGGTGTCGCCTAAGAATTTTTTGTAGTCTCGTCATTTGGCATCATGCGTGGCTAAAAATGCTGTAGTTTGTTCATCCTGGTTTCAAGGGTACTTGGTTTAATCCCCATGGCTAGTGATCGGGACACGTTAATAAGACTACTTAATAACAGCTCAGTCAGGTAAGACGTAATGCCCTGAATTTATTTAGTTTCTGTATTTGGTAAGTGCTAACAAGCCTACTGTTATTAACAAGTTTTTTTTTCACAGCCTGATTAATGATCTTGTTGGATTTATATATATACATATATATATGTATATATATTCATTGTGCATACTTTTATATACAGCCAAAAAAGTCCCTATAATATTCACTGTATCCAGTAAAATGTCTTCAGTGTATATAGAGCAATTCCATATGAAAGCGATCACCTTTTGGACGACCCCTCTCCGATTTTAAAATAAATAGTCTCAATCGATTGCCCAGCAAAAAATAATGTAAGTCATTGAAAGTTGTTTTAAAAAAAAACTACTAAAGCGCAACGAGTGATAGCTCGTAGGAAAGGTATTGAATCAGGCTTTAATTGAAAAATAAAATTTTCCTAATTTTTCTCAGAAATTTACCTTTTTTCCCATGAAAATTAAATTTTCCGATTTTCCACAGAAGCTCCTAAATTTTCCGGCTAATTTTATTTTTTTTGGATTCCTCATAATTTTTGCTTTAAGAATCAGCAATAAAAAAATGGGCCCCGACTCCTTGTTTGGACAGGAGAAGAGCATTTAAGAGACCACCTTGTTCTCATTGTTTTTATATTTTTTATAATTGAATTATTTTTAATTATTTAACATTATTTTATTTTATTATTAAAAATACATTTTAAAAATTATTTTACAGTTAAAAATACATTTATGAAGAAAAAATCTTTCTTATTTTGCTGCTTATACTTAATTACAATATTTATTAAAAATTTCAATTGTCTTGGCATCATTATAAAATTAAAGTAACTTTAAATTTAGCACCTCGGCAGACGAAGAGTACCGCTTTACATTAATTGACATATCAGAAATATTTGGTATGAAGCAATGAAACTTTTGCGTTCCAGTTATAGTTTTGACATTATTATATCTGTTCTGAAGTCGTCGCTCCATGGCATCGTGTTCTTTTTGAGGCATAAAACTGTGTTAATGGCAATTTCCTTGCTTTGAATCCACGAAAACAAATGTTGTACATTTAAGATCTGGTCAGTATATGGCCTTTGCAAACTTGCCTTCGTCGCCATGCGTTTTAGGGTTCCCCCTAACGCATCGCATGGGCCCTTACCGTGGGACGTCGCAAAAAAGTGCCACTCGACCTTGCAGTTTTGTTCTTCTTCAATTATGCAAAGATTGTAAAAATTTTTTTATTCTTGTACTGAGAAGCCGCGCCGTCTGAGAAAAACGTTACTTTGTCGATTGCATCGAATTTTGATCTTAAGAATTCAAACAGTTTCATTTGAAATAAATAAACGGACACATAATTATGAGCTAAACTCTCCGTGACAACAACAAGGCTTACGGTCTGTAGTTCGTTATCTTCGTTTTTGAAATAAATGCAAAAAGGATGCACCATGCACTGGTCGTTTGCCCAGTGATAAGCCTGAATTTCATCCTGAACGAGAAAAGTGTAATTCTCGGCAAAGTCGCCTATCACAATGAATTCATTTTGGGCTAATTTCTCCTTACTTTCCTTTAGAAATTTCGATTGCATCTCGGATATGAAATGGTGCGCCTTCAGTTCATTTAACTTGAATCCGAATTCCTCGATGAATTCCGGAATCTGCTTTACCACGGTCTCAAGGGAACATCTGCCGCTGCTAATTATCCACTGTTTGAAATGCACCTCCTGAATTAACAGCCGTTCAAACTTTTCCGCCAAATATTGCTCTAGCTCGTCAATCTTCGGACAATTGTCGCATTTGGACAGATGACAATTTTCCGTGGGGTATGCGCACAACGACTTCGACAGGAGGTCCCTATATGTTTCAATTTCACCGTGAAATACTTTCAATTTCTTGCATGGAAAGAACATTAATTTGATGTTTTGATGAAACATGCAAACGCAGACTGAATGCGTTCCGTGCCTGTCTAATGCCAGCACGCATTCTTTTGGTCGTAGAATGGCAAACTTAGAAAATCCCACTTTTTCTGTTGGGTATTTCTCTTTGAACTGATGGTATGCTTCGGATAGATTACATAATAATAATCTGCGCTGCTTGTGTACTTTTTCTCCATCTTCACGTGTGATAACATAGTCACGTGTACCTGGGCAGGCGCGGCTGTTGTCATCATTGCAGTAAAAATCTTGAATCAATTTCACCGTTGCTTCGCTGAGGGTCCTTGAGCCAAATTTCTTGGTGGGAGTCGCCAATATGCCCTTCTGTCGAACTAATTCTTTGCTTCTTCTCGCGATGTAAAAAGATGTTTGAAACTGTTCAGAAATCTTGCGTATAGACCATGATTGAGGCAGCACAGATAAAATGAGATATTTCTCCGGAAAAGTGGTCGCTAAATTGAATTTTCTTTTCAACTGCTCAATCATTTGTTTGCCGTCATCAACGTCATCTGCTTGACTGCATTCGTTATCAGAGCCTTCATCAAATATTGTCGCGATTGCACTCATAACCTTGCCTTTTTTATCTTTTCTGTATTTTTCACTTCGCAACTTTCTTTTTCTAATAGGCGTTTCACCTAAAGTGGTAATAGCCTCATTCAAAGGACTCAAAGACATATTGACCATCGGAATGTCTGCCTCACTATCAGATGAAACATTTTGTTCAATTGTCATTTCACTCTCGGATTGTGGTTGCATTTGTTTCAATGCATTTGCTTGTTGAGACAAATCGATTTTACACTTGGGGCAAATGAATTGTGCTTCTTCACCGTATTGTATATTTAATTCATTCATGTATCGCTTCGAAACACCAGTTAATTTTAATACTTTTATCTTTTTCGAACGATGTCCACTCTTGTTAAACGGATTGCAGCAAAATTTGTTCATTTTACTTTAAATTGTCTTAACAGCTTCACTCTTTACTTTACAAAAAAAAAACACTTTAACACTTTCACGTTTAGTATTCAACTGAAATTTGACTCAGAGTGTGTGAAGTATTTATATTTATTTTTTGGTAAAAAATAGGTAAAAAAAATAAGCGATATTTGCTTTTCTTTAATAGGAAAATTTGCGTGAACTACTGGTCATAAAATGTTTTTTAAAGAGGGACTTAATTGGTTACTGCCAATAAGCCGACCACAGGTCATAAAATGTTTTGTAAATTTTTTAAATTACCAGGTAATAAATATTTCGCCATATTTATGGAAAATCCGTGTTTTATGACTTGTTTCTGCACGTGTCATTTTAGGCGAAATATTTACTACCTGGTAATTTAAAAAATTTACAAAACATTTTATGACCTGTAGCCTCAGTCGGGTTTGGTGTGCCATTACATGCCACTGCCGCTATTATCCATGGATTTATGGCCGATCATGTGAAGGCAGGCAGACCATATTCACTACACACTCAACTTGGGGCTCTTAAAAAAAAAAGATTTTTTCTTCATAAATGTATTTTTAACTGTAAAATAATTTTTAAAATGTATTTTTAATAATAAAATAAAATAATGTTAAATAATTAAAAATAATTCAATTATAAAAAATATAAAAACAATGAGAACAAGGTGGTCTCTTAAATGCTCTTCTCCTGTCCAAACAAGGAGTCGGGGACCATTTTTTTATTGCTGATTCTTAAAGCAAAAATTATGAGGAATCCAAAAAAAAAATAAAATTAGCCGGAAAATTTAGGAGCTTCTGTGGAAAATCGGAAAATTTAATTTTCATGGGAAAAAAGGTAAATTTCTGAGAAAAATTAGGAACATTTTATTTTTCAATTAAAGCCTGATTCAATACCTTTCCAACGAGCTATCACTCGTTGCGATCGCTTTAGTAGTTTTTTTTAAAACGACTTTCAATGAGGTCCCTTATGAAGAATTCTTTAATTTTGTCACATGACAGTGGTGTACACCACCACTAAACCAGTCACTATAAAAAAAAAAAATATGTAGGTACATTATTTTTTGCTGGGCAATCGATTGAGACTATTTATTTTAAAATCGGAGAGGGGTCGTCCAAAAATTTGCCAATTTTGATCGTTTTCATATGGAATTGCTCTATAGTAGATTAATGTAAAGTTTGAGGTCAGTCTCCAATGAATCAAAATGTCTTCATAGTAACCTGTGAAACGAAAAACCGTCCCCGCAACATGCGCTGTGCATATATATATATATATATATATATATATATATATATATATATATATATATATATATATATATATATATATATATATATATATATATATATATATGCATTGCCCATACTTTAAAGACATCTGTATATACAGCCAAAAAAGTCCCTATAAAATGCGCTGTGTCTTCAGAGTAAACACTAGAATAACGAAAAGTTTAAGGACAGTCCCCAAAGTAACAAAATGTCTTCATAGTAACTTGTGGAACGAAAACACGTCCCCGCAATATGTGCTGGGCACATATATATATATATATATATTCATTGCACATACTTTGAAGACATCTGTATATACAGCCAAAAAGGTCCCTATTATATGCGCTGTGTCCAGTAAAATGTCTTCAGTGTAAACAGTAGAATAACGAAAAGTTTAAGGACATTTTGTTACTTTGAAGACTGTCCTTAAACTTTTCGTTATTCTACTGTTTACACTGAAGACATTTTACTGGATACAGCGCATATTATAGGGACTTTTTTGGCTGTATATACAGATGTCTTCAAAGTGTGTGCAATGAATATATATATATATATAAATTATATATATATATACATATATATGTGCATAACGCATGTTGCGGAGACGGGTTTTCGTTCTACAAGTTACTATGAAGACATTTTGTTACTTTGGGGACTGTCCTTAAACTTTTCGTTATTCTACTGTTTACACTGAAGACATTTTACTGGATACAGAGCATTTTATAGGGACTTTTTTGGCTGTATATACAGATGTCTTCAAAGTATGTGAAATGCATATATATATATATATATATATATATATATATATATATATATATGTGCACAGCGCATGTTGCGGGGACGGTTTTTCGTTTCACAGGTTACTATGAAGACATTTTGATTCTTTGGAGACTGACCTCAAACTTTACATCAGAGAATAATTAAAAGTTTGAGGACGGTCCCCAAAGTACCTAAATGTCTTCATAGTAACTTGTGGAACGAAAAACCGTCCCCGCAACATGCGCTGTGCACATATATATATATGCATTGCCCATACTTTGAAGACATCTGTATATACAGCCAAAAATGTCCCTATAAAATGCGCTGTGTCCAGTAAAATGTCTTCAGAGTAAACACTAGAATAATGAAAAGTTTAAGGACAGTCCCCAAAGTAACAAAATGTCTTCGTATATATATATATATATATATATATATATATATATATATATATATATATATGTGCACAGCACATATTGCGGGGACGGGTTTTCGTTCCACAAGTTACTATGAAGACATTTTGTTACTTTGGGGACTGTCCTTAAACTTTTCATTATTCTAGTGTTTACTCTGAAGACATTTTACTGGACACAGCGCATTTTATAGAGACTTTTTTGGCTGTATATACAGATGTCTTCAAAGTATGGGCAATGCATATATATATATATATATATATATATATATATATATATATATATATATATATATATATGTGCACAGCTCATATTGCGGGGACGGTTTTTCGTTCCACAAGTTACTATGAAGACATTTTGTTACTTTGAGGACCGTCCTTATACTTTTAATTAATCTACTGTATACACTAAAGACAGTTTACTGGATACAGCGCATATTATAGGGACTTTTTTGGCTGTATATACAGATGTCTTCAAAGTATGCACAATGAATATGTATATATATATATTCATATATATATATATATTCATTGCCCATACTTTGAAGACATCTGTATATACAACCAAAAAAGTCCCTATAAAATGCGCTATGTCCAGTAAAATGTCTTCAGAGTAAACACTAGAATAACGAAAAGTTTAAGGACAGTCCCCAAAGTAACAAAATGTCTTCATAGTAACTTGTGGAACGAAAACCCGTCCCCGGAACATGTGCTGTGCACATATATATATATATATATATATATATATATATATATATATATATATGTGCACAGCACATGTTGCGGGGACGGTTTTTCGTTCCACAAGTTACTATGAAGACATTTTGTTACTTTGGGGACTGTCCTTAAACTTTTCGTTGTTCTACTGTTTACACTGAAGACATTTTACTGGATACAGCGCATATAATAGGGATTTTTTTGGCTGTATATACAGATGTCTCCAAAGTATATGCAATGAATATATATATATATATATATATATATATATATATCTATATATATATATATATGTGTACGGCGCATGTTGCGGGGACGGTTTTTCATTCCACAAGTTACTATGAAGACATTTTGTTACTTCGGGGACTGCCCTCAGACTTTTCGTTATTCTACTGTTTACACTGAAGACATTTTACTGGATACTGTGCAAATTATAGGGACATTTTTGGCTGTATATACAGATGTCTTTAAAGTATGCGCGAGGAATATATATATATGTATATATATGCATTACATATACTTTGAAGACATCTGTATATACAGCCAAGAAAGTCCCTATAAAATGCGCTGTGTCCAGTAAAATGTCTTCAGTGTAAACAGTAGAATAACGAAAAGTTTAAGGACAGTCCCCAAAGTAACAAAATGTCTTCATAGTAACTTGTGGAACGAAAACCCGTCCCCGCAACATGTGCTGTGCACATATATATATATATATATATGCATTGCCCATACTTTGAAGACATCTGTATATACAGCCAAAAAAGTCCCTATAACATGCGCTGTGTCCAGTAAAATGTCTTCAGAGTAAACACTAGAATAACGAAAAGTTTAAGGACAGTCCCCAAAGTAACAAAATGTCTTCATAGTAACTTGTGGAACGAAAACCTGTCCCCGCAACATGTGCTGTGCATATATGTATATATATATATATATATATATATAATGCATATATATATATATATAAATATATATATTTATATATATATATATATATTCATTGCCCATACTTTGCAGACATCTGTATATACAACCAAAAAAGTCCCTATAAAATGCGCTGTGTCCAGTAAAATATATATATATATATATATATATATATATATATATATATATATATATATATATGCACAGCACATGTTGCGGGGACGGGTTTTCCTTAAACTTTTCGTTATTCTAGTGTTTACTCTGAAGACATTTTACTGGACACAGCGCATTTTATATGGACTTTTTTGGCTGTATATACAGATGTCTTCAAAGTATGGGCAATGCATATATACATATATATATATATATATATACATATATATATATATATTCATATGATATTTATATATTTTTCATATTTTCATATTGTCAAAAAGTATTTTTATGATTTCCCGTCTTTTTAAAAAAAAATTTATATATATAAGTTTTAATTGTTGAAAAAATTAAAAGTCACCCAATGTATAATAATCATTATATTTTGTAAAAAGATCTTAAACTTGATTTAAAAGAATAATATGATCTTGTTGGATGTTTAGTTTGTAACAGAGCTTTGAAGAATTTATTGCTTTTTTGAATGAATTGCCTTAAATTTAAATCAATCAAAACTGTTTAATTAAGCTGTCGGCCAAGAAATTACTTTCATTAGAAATTAATTCCCTCGAATACATTCAATTTTCTATGAAGGAATTAACTTTTTCGCTTAATTCCTTAGAAATTATCTTTTTTGCTTAATTCTCAAAGAAATTTACTGTTTTGTTTAATTCTCAAAGAAAGTGACTGTTTCGTTTAATTCTCTAAGAAATTAACATTATTTTTCTTAATTCCCTCCAGGGAATAATTCCCTGACGAAATTATATTCGGGAATTTGGAAAAAATGGGAAAAAGCTACATCTCATCCAATGACTGAATTTATGAAACTATAAAGTTCCTGTAACACTGTGGCATGAAAAATAAAACAAGAGTACCGACGAGTGATCCTATATATTTCGGCCAGATTTTTTTGCAAAATTTTTTTAAAGCAGTGTACCAATTATTCACCGATTTATCTATCAAGGACATAAAAAAAAATCATTTTTGTTGTGTTTTGTTCTATAAGTTAACGCACTCGTTCGAAAATGATTAAAATCAGCAATTTAATTTCTTTTGTTACTAACTGTACATCTAATAACTAATGTAAATTATAAGATATTTTGATGTAAGTGATCGAATGATCAACAACAACAAAAACCTATGTCTTTTTATTACGAACAATTTATTAATGTATATTTCAATGAAACATTTACCGTATTGGGTGCTATGCATGGTTTCACTATGTCATTTTTAATGTCAATTTGTCCAAATTATTGGCAATTGTATGAAAACGGGTTGTCATATGGTGTCATCTGAGTTTGCAGTCAGTTATGCACACGAACTGCCGTCTAAAATGACAGACAAGTGAAAACGTCAAATTTCAGTTTGTCAACAGATATGGCAGCATTTTTTGTCTAAAATAAAATTGACAACAAGTTGTCAATATTTTTTTGTTTGACGATCGCAAAGCTGTTATTTTTTTTTTGCTGGAAAAATTAATTGCAATGGAAATTTTTTAAATAATGAAAGAAATGGTAATGTAATAACACAAAACGCCGCACTAGCTATAGCCATTTGTTTCTTTTTTATTATTTTTAAATTTTTTCCACTTATTATTGAACACAAAACGCCGCACTAGCTATAGCCATTTGTTTCTTTTTTATTATTTTTAAATTTTTTCCACTTATTATTGAACACAAATTAATATTTTCTAATCAGCTGTTCGCTCGCCTCATCATATTTGCCTTTGTAATGAAAACGGCGTGTCAGTCAACTGACACCAAAATTTGACATAAGTCTTTGACACGCTCTGCTTTATCGACTTATTGTCAGTTTTTAAGATGTAATGAAAACGCATATGACACAAAATGACGAGAATTCATTTGAGTCAGTTTTTGTTGTCAGTTCATATGACATAATGAAAACCAGGCATTAAGAGATGTAACAGAAAAAGGCATGATTGGCATTCAATACCTTTTCATAATAACGGTAGTTGGCTACCACAGCTACTTTGGGGCGATATGAAAATTTTAAAATGGCCATTCCATAAAAGGCAAGTGCCTTTTTGTATTTTGTATTATTGCGCTAATTTTTAAATATCTTAAACTACCGTTATAATAACGCTTAACTACCGAAACACCGATTTATAACGGTATTTTGCAAATATAACAAAATTTAACAGGTAATATTATGAAATAAACCTCGTGATATTTGAAGACACATGTCACTATTGCACCCGCAGTTTTAAAATTTTGTTATCGGTATTGATCAGAGCGTGATAGGCAACTACCGTTATAATGAAAAGGTATTGCTTGCCAACTATGGAAAGAAGATCTGTTATGATTTTTTTAGTAGTTTTGTTATCAAGTTGAGCTGCAAATAGGAATATTTACAAGAAACAATACAAAAAAAAATTTGTAATGCTTCTTAAAAAATAACTTTGCAGACACTGACCAAAACATATATTACATATTGGTAAAAAGGCAATTATAAACAAATATTTAATGAAAAAATAGCGGTTAATATATACAACGGGAAGTTTAGAAAAAATTTATATGGCGGCATAGCGATAAAAGATGATCTAAGTGCCACCATATATGGTGAGGGTATATATCATCCATCACATCCATCCGTTTGTTACATGTCGAAATATAGTTATAAGACCCCATAAAGTATATATATTCGTGATCCTTATGCATTTTTAAGTCGATTTATCGATTTGCGTCTGTCTGTCTCTCTGTCTATCTGCCACTGTTAAAATGGAGATAACAACGCGAAAAAGCAAGCGGGGTGACTATTTTTACCCAGCTTATTGGACATCCTCCTAAGCAGTTTGGTATTGAAAATGAGCAAAATCGCTTCAGCGGCTAAAAAGTTATGAGTGAAAATGTGAAGATACCTCTAAATTTTCCATACAAATTGGTGTATTTTAGTACAATTTTATAGTAGCGACTGGTACATAATATATTTTCGCATTTTTTCACCAGTCGCTCAGAAATTAATAATATTTTGTATTCACCTCAAATATTTTTCATTTAAAAAATTTTTTTCCACCACTAAAATTTTTTTTCACAACAAAAAATTATTTCACTTCCAAAAATTTTTTATATCTCAAAATTTTTTTCCACCAAAAAATTTGTTTTTGCATCCCAAAAAAATTTTTTGAGGTGAAAAACAATTTTTTTTCATCTCCATAACTTTACTTTAAGTTTCTACATTATTTGTATCAAAAACAGGAGAGAACATTTTCTAGGATATTGGTAAAGGGTATTCAAAGATTCGGCACAGCCGAATTTAAGCCTTTTTTTTTATTTGTTTAGTATAATATGAAAATGCATTCAAAAATACTCTGTTTTAAAATTTAGCGAAAAAAGTAAATTGCAAAAGTTATTCTACAAAAAACTTCTATTACAATTGTGTGACAACTAAAAAAAATTTTAATTTATAAAAAATATGTGTGCATGAGTTTCGGCTCATTGGGGATTAATGCATTGATTGGTCTAATTTCATTACCATTATATTAATAACAATTGTAATGAAATAAATTCCATTACCATTGTTTGAATTAATGATAATAATTTAAGGATCCGATGTCATTGATTAAGGACAATGTTTTTGAATTTCATTACCATTACTAATGCACCAATTTAATGAAAACATTTGCATTATTAAGCGTCATTTACGTGCTAACAATTTTTATACGCGGGTAATTTTTTTTTGCTTTTTATATTTTGTTTTATTATTTTTTGTATAAAGCTACTTTGATATTTTTTGAATTTTTTTGTAATCAAATTGAATTATTTTGTAATCCAATGATTTTTCATTTAGTCATAATAAGTTTTTTTATGCATTTGTGCTATTTCATTAACATTAGTAATGAAATTTTAAATGGAAAAAAAATTCATTACCATTAAATGGTAATGGCATGCTTTAGTGTCAACTAATTGTAATTAAATTAAAATGGTAATGAAAAATTCCCATGTATTATGTATTATATAATAAAATTGGATCATCAAAAACAAATCTTGACAAAATTATTTTTCTAAATTACTTTGACTCGCATTTTGTGAATGTGTCATGTTCCTAAATTAAAAGATTTTTCTATATATTGTTTTATATTAAAAAATATATTATTTATTAAGAAAAGAAATATTTTCCGAAATTTAACCACGATTACTTCAAATTAAGACGTAATGGAAAAATATCATTTTTTTTGGATTACCAAACACTCGTAAATGCCAATGATTTTTAGAGAAGATTTTTCATTACTACATAATGGTAATTGATTAAAATTTCATTACAATTATTAATGCTTCAATGCAAAAAAATCATTAGCATTTTTAAAAGTCATTTCTGTTATTATTGAATTTTCGTCTCATTGATTCAATAACTCACACTAACTACCCTAAAAGCAAATGCACATATCCCATTTTTTAAGTAACAAAAAATCTGCAATCGCTTTTTAGGCATATTTACACGCGAAAAAACTGATGTAAATTTGCCTTTATTATAAAAAAGGCAATAAATATGTATAATTTGTATACATAAATGCATATTTTTTTTGTATTATATACAAAATTTACTAAAATTAAAAAAATCGTATAAGCCAAAAACGTTTTTATAAGGAAAACAAATAATAAAAATGCATACTATGATTGTTTACCAATAAAATGTATGGTTTGGAAAGAAAATTATGTTTTATTCAATTGTAACTACTTTTTTAGGCATTGATCTGATTTGATTTCATTTAAATAATGCCAATTAAAAGAATACAATTGGCATTGAATGGCAATTATTTTTTACAATTGATATTAAAATTCAATGCCAATGAAAAACAAGTAAGAGCGGCTAAATTCGGCTATATACTCTTCACCATGGTTGGGAAAAATGTGAATGTTATATATGGACATATATGGAATGGACAGATTTATATACGGACATCTTAAAGAGGAAATTTACCATTTAGTTTGGTGATAACACTTGGACTCGGGAAGATTTATGGTTCCCAAAAATAGGTATTTAAAAAAATTTATGTTTTTGTCATAACTATTTTCAGCAAATATGTTCTACTAAAGATTTTCGATCTTTGGATATATAAGACGTATCCATTGGTCATATTACAGCTCAAAATTTGAGTTTTTATAAAAATTTAGATGTTTTTAGCCCATTTATGGAGTATTTAAATACGGTCTTACCGTTCTTAAGATATAAATTAATCTATTTTGTGCCATGCCCAATTCAAGGACCCCGCCCACATTTCATCAGATGTTAACCAAGATGCTTGCATCTTATTTGGAAACTTTTCCTCTTTCCGTTCCAAAACAAAAGTCTTAAGAAAATAAAAAAAAAAGTGTTTAAAAAATATAAAAATAAAAAATTGTACAAAAAAAGTTGAATAGACGGGGCTCGATCGCGCGACTAAAAGAAAAAAAGTATTTGTGACAAAGCGCTTAGACCACTGACCCATTGAAGGGCATAATCAAACGTCGTTAATAGAAGTAAATAAAGAGTTTTCGTTTAAAACAGATTTGCTTGGGTTTTATTTGAATGACAAACCTTTGTATGTATTTGTCGTTTGTGTATAAAAGGTGAAGAGGCGAAAGACAAAAAGTTCAACAAATAAAATAAAAACAACAACAATTACGATCATAATGCCAATCAGTGTTGTCATATTTTTTTTCCAAAAATCTTTTTAGTTCTAAAATAAGCTTTTTTTGACCAAAAAAAATATTTTTTTACAAATTGTTAAATTTTAAGATTTTACTAGAACTGCATGTTTTTTATTTCTACAAAAACATTTAATTTAGCTGGAAAATTTGCATTTGGGATTTCATTTCGCTTTTGTATTAAAAAATATTTTTAATTTCTTTAGCTTAATTTTAAAAATTTAAAGGAAAATAGTTTATAAATATTTTTTTATAAATTTTTATATGTTATGCCCTAAAATAGTTGCACTCAAAGGGAAATTATGTATAAAATTTTCTTAATATATGAGAAATAAAATGGTTTAAAAATCTTTTTATAAATTCTTTTAAATCGGAGCAAATAATAGAAATAAAACCGTTTGTATTTTGTTTGTATCAGAGGGTTTTTATAAAAATTTTGATGTTTTTAGCCTATCTATTGATTATTTAATTAATTTAAAATTTTATTTAAATTAATTATTTAATGTTAAAAAAACAAAAAAAAAAAAGTCTTAAGAAAATATAAAAAAATTGTACAAAAAAAAAGTTGAATAGACGGGGGGTGGAATCGAACCCACCCCTTAGAGAAAAAAAAGTATTCGTGAAATAGCGTTTAGACAACTGAACAATTGAAGCTCATATAAAATCATCGTTAATAGAGGTATATAAAAAGTTTTCGTTCATTAAAGATTTGTTTGGTTTTTATTTAAATGACAAATATTTGTATTGGTTTGCTGTTTGTGTATAAAAGGCGAAGAAAATAATTTCAACAAATGCATGTGTTTGTTATGCGTAATATTTAACATACATATAAAAACAAAGGGATTTTACGGAAAAAATTAGAGGTAGTGGTGGTTTTTTGTTAATATCTCAGCCATTTATCAACCGATCTGGCTAATTTTCAATAGCAAACAGAAATCGATCACATGTAACAGAAATATATAACAATAAAGTCCTCATCATGTCTGGGGTCTTCGGAAAACCCCAGGTTCGTGGGTTTTTGCTAATATCTCAGCCATTTATTAACCGATCTGTCTGATTACCAATAGCAAACAGAAATGGATCACATGTAACAGAAATATATAACAATCAAGTCCTCATCATGGCTGGGGTATTCGGAAAACTCATTTCAACACACAGACGGACATCGTTAAATCAACTGCGCTCTTCATAAGGACCCAGAATATATATACTTTATAGGGTCTAAGATCAATATTGTAGAAATTACAAACGGAATGACAAACTTATGAAAAGGTATATTTCCACCTGTGGTGAAGGGAATAATTACAAAGTATGAGTTATACAACTGTAATAGTCGTTTTTTGTAAAAAATTAGCTCTTTGACGCTATGCTGCATATATTTTTTTTTTTTTTAATTTCGCGTTATTTATATAGGGTTTTCCAATAAAGGAGGGTGGATGTTATCGTGGCGTCCGCTGTGTGGCACGTAGTGCCATCCTACTGAAACCACATGCTGTCTACGTCCATATCGTTAAATTTTGTCAAAAGAAATCGGTTATTATCGTTCTGTAGCGCTCGCCGTTGACGGTGATGGGCTCACCAATCTCGATTTCAAAAAAGTAAAGACCAATGACGCCACCTGCGCATTAGCCCCTGGTAAACCTCGTGTGTGTTGGCATGTCTCCATACAGGTTGGTTGAAAAGTTCCTGCGCTCATCAAGAGATGGCACTGCTAGCTTCAAACTTTTTTTTTCTCAAGTTGGTATAACTGTCCTGAGAACACATGCAAAGAGCTGGTTGTTCAGCTCCAAAGCAGGTGAAGTCACAACGATCAGCAAAGAAGATTATGGCATCAGTTTTTTGGAATGCAAAAGGAATTTTGTTGATAGATTATCTTCAGAAAGGTAAAACAATCAACTCTGAATATTATTGCAGTCTTTTAGATCAGCTGGATGAAAAAATTCATGAGAAAAGACCTGGTTTAAAGAAGAAAAAAATCATTTTTCATCAAGACAATGCACCTGCTCACAAAAGTGTTTTGACGATGGCTAAATTCAAAGAATTAAAGTACGAACTGCTTAAGCAGCCGTAGACGGTTATTTTGCAGAGCTTCCGGAAAACCATTATAAGGATGGGATAAAATTATTGGAAGATCATTGGAACAAGTGTATTGAGCTTCTAGGAGATTATATTGAATAAAATAATATATTTCGTAACAAAAACAGTATTCTTTCATTTCGAGCGCAGAAACTTTTCAACCAACCAGTATACGGCAATTTTGCTTATTAACATAGTCATTCATCCAAATATGTGACTTGTCGCTGAAGATTATTTTTCATTTCATTTAATTTTTTCTTTCTTCATTTAAACCTCCTGCTCTATCGTGTAACTTGCCATGGTGCCTTGGCATCAGTAACTGAGTAATAAACAACAGATTAGACAGACGCCACCAAAACCACATTGCGGTCGCAGGCCGCCAACCGCTATTTGTGAAATATATTATATTTTATTTTCAAAACGTTTTATATTATTCTCTTGTTTTTTTTTTCTTTCTAATTCTCTTAACAGAGTTCCCGCATTTTTAAAGTTTTTTGCTAACAAAAAACATGATGATTAAAATTAGCATACGATATTCTAGGGCCCTCTTTGTATACCCGCGAATGAACAACGTACTATAAACCATCTTAGTATGTTCGTTTCTAAATTTGTATTAAAATAATAATTTATTTTTATTGTTTTTATAAAATTAAAATGTTAAAACAAAAAAAAAATAATAATAATTGGGTCGTTAATAAGGAAAGGAGAAACCGTAGAGTAAAGAATCTCTACGGTACTCTTTACACTAAAATAAATGTTATAGATGCAGTCACCATCGTATGCCGCACAGTGTGGTGTTTTCATATAACGAGCGGCCAAAACTAGAAGAAGTTGCCGTAGAGTTACGAAATTTCTCACATTTGTTTGACTTGGTGAAAGATAGTCAAATCTCAACTATGGAAAATTACGGAGCAAGGATTCGGGTCCTTCCCATATATCCTGAAAATTTTAAATGTCATAACAGAAGAAAAAATGTTCTACCATTATGAAATTTTCTACACTGATTACCTTAAACAACTTTAAAGTTTCGGGCAAATCTGGTCCAATTCATGGTACACACAGTTCAAAAATGTCCTTTTTCGAAAATTTAAGAGAAATTGTAAACAAAATTAGATTAATTAGTATTTTTTGGTATATGAAACACTTAGATCATTCTGAATTTTTAAAATTTTTTTTTCAGTTTTGAGCAAGGACACACCCACCTCTCTTATATCCTGAAAAAAATTAAATCGAAAAATTTAACCTCAAACTAAAACTATGTTTATTATTTTGCAAACGTAATTAATTCTATTAAATTTTATAAAAATCGGATGAATAAAACCATATATACACGAAATATATTAACTTGCATATTCAAAAAAGTTAAAATAGTTTTCAAAAGGGTTTGTTAAAAAAATTTCATACAAAATTCATCAAATAAACATTTATCAAGTCTACTTTAATTTTTTTGTATACCTTAGTTTACTGCAGGTCTGCCTCTTCCACTCGTGCTTGGTTCCTTTAAAAGGTATCACTTTAGTACAAAGAAATTTAGCTTATGTTAAATACTTACAAAATTCAAGTTTTTATCAGAAACAACAAATGATGTATCTAGCCACGAACAAAATTTCTTCTCAAATCGTTCTTTGACATAATAACACTTTTTCCACATCCTTTGAATTTTAAATAATATAAAATGTACTTAATTAATTTTCTTTTTGTCCAGTTTTATTTTGTAGAATTTTTTTAAATAATATACTACTTCACACTCTGCTGCACTTTGTGCACTATGCTTTAACAAAGTGTTAAAAAATTGACAATTTGAACCTGATTAGCCAATGAAAATTGCGAATAAAAATTAGAGGTCGACGAAAGTGGAAGTAACCCCAAGTTTTTTGAAATAAACTTACTTGTATAAATGTTATATTAAAGTATAAAAAATACCTTTTTTTTATTGATCACTGAAGTTAAAAATTTCTAATATTATCCCTTATTTCTCTTTCTTTATATTCAAAATAACAGTACATCGCATGTAACAATCACATTGTAGTAAAAAGCAGTGTTGCCATATTTTAACATCACTGTACATTTTGATTACCAATTAACCCTTATAACTTATAGCATTTTTTCAGATTTTTTTCAATAATTGTGTATTTACTTATAACTTTCAACTTTGAGCTCAGAAGTTCCTTAAAAATTAACTATTTCAGATTTGGTTTAATTTGAATGTACTTAATAAACCCATATTAACATTTTTTTAAATTCGATAATTGACTTTTTTATTTTTGGCCGCCCTCACGACACTGTGCCTCGTTATTTTAGGCGTGTTTTCTTTCACAGCAACAATCGTTGCATATCGCGTTCTTATTCTGGGCCGACACGAACTGTCGATATCGACAACTCCAACCGCAGTTAGGCGAAAACTTCTCAAGTGTACGAACTTTTAAAACCGATGTCTTGGGATCGGGATGAAACTTTGAAATTAGAGTTGCTACATCAGCCGCACCAGAAGTACTAATTTGTAAACGCTTTATTAAACATTGGAATAATCTTGATTAGAAAAATTACAAAATTTTCTTAGAAGATGAACATTACTGGCTTGATAATTTAAATTACTGTCTTGATAATTTGAAGAAAACTCATCGTAGAGAGTATTACAAAGAATTATTACAATTACTTATCATTTTTCTTCCGAATTTTAATACCATTATAAAACCTGGTTCGACTTCTCATGCTAGATGGATGTCAATAACAATTTATATACCTCAAATGTATTTGAGAAGGAGTATCCAAACAAAATTCTGAAAGACCCCAAAGAAAATGGGATTAGCGTGCTCATCAAACTTTTTTATGAATAGTAATCTAAGACTGCCAAAAATTTGATAAAGAAACTAGAATATGTGAAACCAGAATATGTCGTGTGAAGCCAAACAAGGGTTTGAGAAAAACTATGTCACGGAGAAAACTAAGCAAAGTTCCACTGTTGCGAATTCAAAAAAACTGAAAAGTTTTATATTTACCCACCCTAACATCGTTTCAGGTATGTCGTTTTACATTTCTCTCCACTTTGTCACTAAACGTGGATATGGTTAAAGGTTTGTTGAAAGCCAGTTACTCCATTTAGTAAGGCCCATTAAAAAGAATATTTTGACAAATTAGAGAATATTAAGAATCACTATTGTCGTAAGAACACTAATAAATTATATATTGGAGCAGCTTTTAGAACCAAGGGTGATATATATAAAGGTTATTGCAATTACTGCTCAAAAAAAGAGGTTCAAGCATTTTCGATATTCACATTTTCTAAATTTTTTGAAGAGAATTTGGCTTTATATATGTCGCGCAAAGATGAATGCAACATTTGTGTCGGATTAAAGGCTAATCAAATTACTGTTGGTGATTTCAACGTGCATATTTTGAATAAAAATCGAGCAAAGTACAAAAAAAAATTGGACAAAATTGAAGGGTTATGTTTCACAATGGATGCACAGGCTGTAAAATTGTTCCCTGACATAAATGCTACAGCAATTTACTTCAAACAACGCAAGCAAGTACACAATTTTACTCCCAGCAAAACTTTAGTAATGGGTGCGATATTCTCATGCGTTAACTTGTAATGGTAGCTCGTTACCTTTGTCATTATTTGCAAGCATGAAGGTATAAGTTACTCATTATTGATTACGTAATATATGATTTATAAATGTAAAGTAATAATTTAAATATTTTTGAAAATCTATTTTTAGATACATTACTTTGTGTTTTTTTTGTAAGAAAAATGGTAATGTATGTTTGTTTTGATAACACTGGCTAAAAAACGAAGCGCAACAATTCATTTAAGTTTAAAGCAATCAAATACTATATGCGTCGATACCTCAGTGGGTAGAGTTCTTGGCTGGCAACCAGATTTCCCTGGTTGTTTGTATTGACGAAAAATGTATGAATTTTCTTATGACAACATTATGAGTGTGAAGAGTTCAACTATAGGGAATAAATCAGTAACTGCCAAATGGATGTCAATTAGGCAGCACACCCATTTTATTTACATTGCTGTTAATGTAAATTCAATACAAAATAAATCTAGTGTCATAAGTTAAGCAGTACTAGAACTAGTATGGAATAGAACTAGTATAAAAACTAGTAATTAACACTAATTTTTTTTCGAAACGAATGTTCGAAACGAATGTTCGAAACGATAGTTATGAGCGTACAGGAAGCAAACAAAAAACGATATTGATCAATCGTATCATTTAGACGATCATCATTTTCAAAATTACAGATCTGACTTAAGATCCCTGTTATATGCTCCAATTTTCCAGGGAAGCAACAAAACTGTTTATTTCGCGTTTCTAGCGTTTTTTAAAACTCTAACTTCTTCAATATTTATCAAAAGCGACTAAAAAATCTTACACATGTATATTTTTTTAATTTTTGTGTAATTGGAGATTTTGTCGAAGATGGAGGGTTTTGTTATTTTAAACAAATCAATGCATATTATATAGATGGAGGGTTTTGCTTTGTAATACAACAGGCTTATTTAAATATTTTATGACTTCAATCAATTTTTAACATTTTTTATTTAAAGTAATTGCAATAATACAACATATGATGTAAAATAATAATTAACAATATTAAAATATAATGATAAATGGGGTTTTTATTTTTTTTAGTTTATTTTGTAAATTATTATAGAAAAAATGGTATTTGGATGTATGAAAAGTAGTGCAGAATATAGAGGTTTGGAATAATGTTTAATACGAACTGGTTGATCATTATAAAAATTCACCTTATATTTTATTGTACCATCCGGTATATACAAGAGTGATCTTAATTGCGATACTGTATGATCCGTCTTTACACGACCTGGTAAATCGTATCTCAATTTTTCTGCGGCAAAGTTAGACAATGCATTCGATAAATAATAATTACGATTTCGATATCCACAGCCATCCGACTAAATTGAGATAGGCAACGAATCAGATAAGCAATATGGTTTTAAATGATAAATTATACAAGATACAAATGTGGAGGCAGTTAAATCTCCATTTATTTCACCACCAATAACTTGTGCATTGATGGGGTACCTATATTGTAATTAGTGAACTTATAAAATTGAAGACGTTTATAATATGAGAGCGGATCAATGAGTCCGTGACTTTTCGAATTTCCCTCGTAGCTGAAATGAAACACTGCTCTCATCAAGTACCACCTGTTACTTTGCGTTTAACAGCTGTTCAAAACATACATACATACAACCTTGTGGATTTCGAGTGATCATTAAACATTATTTTTTGCGAAAAAAAAACCGTCAATCAAACCAACGAAAAGCTTGATAAAATACTATGGGGACTCTGCACCATCAATTTTAATGGCAAAAAGTGTTTTTCTGACTTTCGTTGTGGTCGCAAATGACGCTAAAAATTGTTTTTTAAAAGCTTGCAATTTCTAAACCAATATTTTTTGACCTGTTTGAAGCATTTAAAACAAAATTTACAGCTTTTAACCTCCTAAACAAGTTTTATTTAAAACTTTTTTATTACATTGACTTAGATCTAATGTATACGTTTAATATTAAGTAAATTTTTAGTGTCTTTGTGTTGTAAATCTTCTCTCCGCTTTTAGATCAGATTGGTAAAAACCTGTTATGCTATAAAATTCTTTTGACGAAACTTCAAAGACTCGGCCTTGTGCAATATATTATAAATTTTTTACCACATTATCGTGACCGGAAAATCTATTTGTCAGGCGAAAATCGCGAGATTTTTAGTAAACAATTTTCATTTTGTTTTTCGTATATTAAAAGTTGTAGAAGTTGGCGTTGTTTTTCATACATTAAGAACAAATATAATTATTAACAAGCTTCAAATTTCCGAGCTCTAAGACGCAATCAAAATTACAGATCTGACTTAAGATCCCTGTTATATGCTCCAATTGGCAGCGTAAAATATAAAGTAAACATAAATTAAATCATACTCTTGCCATATAGAACCAAAACCTTCATATTCTGCTCCACTTGCAATACTCCCGAATAAATGAAAAACTTTACAAGAATTGAAATGTGTGATTCCACAAGAATACAATTTGAAAATGGATTCAAAAATTAACACCATGATATAGATTAAATATAAAAAGATAATTCACAGTATTGTTTTTTTTACGATTTTATTTTATACTCTCCATTGTTATTTTTTTAGTACATCTTTTATAAATTATGTAATATTATAAAGGGTGTCCCAAGAAGAACGCAATTTTTAAATCTGGCAACATTCGAAGTGTCATTGTTTGACATTTGAACAAGTGTTATTGTTTGCTAGTAGAATGTACGAGGTTAGTAAAAATGGAGCGCTACACGAATGAACAACGCATTCTCATTGTGAAATTGTTTTACCAAAATGGTGAAAGTTTTGCGGCTACAGTTCGCAAATTGCGATCAATTTGGGGTCACAATAATGCTCCAAAAGAGTCAACTGTAAAGAGATTAATAGATAAATTTGCCGAAACTGGGTCTGTTAGTGATGTAAAGACAATAACGCGCCATCGACCAGGTCGATCGACCGAAAATGTCGCAGCTGTACGTGATGATGTCGCTCAAACTCCATCCACCTCAATTCGACACCGAGCTCAGCAAATTGGTGTCTCCAAATCCACTTTGCAGCGAATTTTGACGAAAGATTTGCATCTTCATGCATACAAAGTTCAATTGACTCAGGAACTGAAGCCAGCTGACCATGGACAGCGAAGGGAGTTCGTTAATTGGGTATTGGAGAGACAACATGAAAATGCTGATTTTGCCGATAAAATCATCTTCAGTGACGAGGCCCATTTTCATCTTGATGGCTTCGTCAATAGGCAGTATTGTCGCATTTGGGGTGAGGAAAATCCTCGAGTGATTCACGAGAAGCAAATGCATCCTCAACGTGTCACTGTGTGGTGTGGTTTTTGGGCTGGAGGAATCATTGGACCTTTTTTTATGAAAATGAGGCAGGTCAAGCGCAAACAGTCAATGGTGTTCGGTATCGTGAAATGATAACCAGTTTTTTCTTGCCTAGAATTGAAGAAATTAATGTGGAGGGCATGTGGTTCCAACAAGACGGCGCCACATGTCATACAGCCAGAGAAACAATTCAATTGCTGCATCAGTCATTTCCCGGTCGTGTTATTTCGCGTTTTGGAGATCAGAATTGGCCGCCTAGATCGTGCGATTTAACACCATTAGATTTTTTTCTTTGGGGTTTTTTGAAGTCGATGGTTTACGCGAATAAGCCGACGACGACTCAAGCCTTAAAAGAGGAAATTGGACGCTGCATTAATGAAATACGGCAGCATTCATGCAAAACGGTCATTGAAAATTTCATTAAAAGATCGCGTGCATGCCAGAAAAGCCGCGGCGGCCATAACCTCATTCTGTCTACTTTACGATATAATAAAGTTTCACGATTTTTTTTTAAATATCTGTGTTTTATTTAAAATTTAAAAATTGCGTTCTTCTTGGGACACCCTTTATATTAATAAGATTTTTTGAATTAAAAAATAAAATAAAATTATTTTTTTTACTATGCTAAACCCTCTATCTGTTTATACACATTGAGTATTTTTAAAGAGCAAACCCCTTTATCTTGCATAAAATGGTCGGTGATGCAAATATGAAAAAAAAAATGATTATATATTAGTTTTAATAAATATTGTAGAATAAACAATTTTAATTTTCTTTGATATAAGAAAAATAAACGTTTTTTTGGCTCTACTGAACAATTGCGTTTTTCTAAGATAGAAGCTTTTGAATAAAAGAATATATCGTTAATATTAAAAACCCTCGATCTTAAGAAACACAATTTTCCAGGGAAGCAACAAAACTGTTTATTTCGCGTTTCTAGCGTTTTTTAAAACTCTAACTTCTTCAATATTTATCAAAAGCGACTAAAAAATCTTACACATGTATATTTTTTTAATTTTTGTGTAATTGGAGATTTTGTCGAAGATGGAGGGTTTTGTTATTTTAAACAAATCAATGCATATTATATAGATGGAGGGTTTTGCTTTGTAATACAACAGGCTTATTTAAATATTTTATGACTTCAATCAATTTTTAACATTTTTTATTTAAAGTAATTGCAATAATACAACATATGATGTAAAATAATAATTAACAATATTAAAATATAATGATAAATGGGGTTTTTATTTTTTTTAGTTTATTTTGTAAATTATTATAGAAAAAATGGTATTTGGATGTATGAAAAGTAGTGCAGAATATAGAGGTTTGGAATAATGTTTAATACGAACTGGTTGATCATTATAAAAATTCACCTTATATTTTATTGTACCATCCGGTATATACAAGAGTGATCTTAATTGCGATACTGTATGATCCGTCTTTACACGACCTGGTAAATCGTATCTCAATTTTTCTGCGGCAAAGTTAGACAATGCATTCGATAAATAATAATTACGATTTCGATATCCACAGCCATCCGACTAAATTGAGATAGGCAACGAATCAGATAAGCAATATGGTTTTAAATGATAAATTATACAAGATACAAATGTGGAGGCAGTTAAATCTCCATTTATTTCACCACCAATAACTTGTGCATTGATGGGGTACCTATATTGTAATTAGTGAACTTATAAAATTGAAGACGTTTATAATATGAGAGCGGATCAATGAGTCCGTGACTTTTCGAATTTCCCTCGTTGCTGAAATGAAACACTGCTCTCATCAAGTACCACCTGTTACTTTGCGTTTAACAGCTGTTCAAAACATACATACATACAACCTTGTGGATTTCGAGTGATCATTAAACATTATTTTTTGCGAAAAAAAAACCGTCAATCAAACCAACGAAAAGCTTGATAAAATACTATGGGGACTCTGCACCATCAATTTTAATGGCAAAAAGTGTTTTTCTGACTTTCGTTGTGGTCGCAAATGACGCTAAAAATTGTTTTTTAAAAGCTTGCAATTTCTAAACCAATATTTTTTGACCTGTTTGAAGCATTTAAAACAAAATTTACAGCTTTTAACCTCCTAAACAAGTTTTATTTAAAACTTTTTTATTACATTGACTTAGATCTAATGTATACGTTTAATATTAAGTAAATTTTTAGTGTCTTTGTGTTGTAAATCTTCTCTCCGCTTTTAGATCAGATTGGTAAAAACCTGTTATGCTATAAAATTCTTTTGACGAAACTTCAAAGACTCGGCCTTGTGCAATATATTATAAATTTTTTACCACATTATCGTGACCGGAAAATCTATTTGTCAGGCGAAAATCGCGAGATTTTTAGTAAACAATTTTCATTTTGTTTTTCGTATATTAAAAGTTGTAGAAGTTGGCGTTGTTTTTCATACATTAAGAACAAATATAATTATTAACAAGCTTCAAATTTCCGAGCTCTAAGACGCAATCTCATAGAAAACCACTCGCTCTAAAATTTTATAAGATCGTCGGATGCTGCAGGAACTGCATATCGGAAATTGATGGCTCTTCCATTGTTACCAGAAAATTTAATAAGAACTGGCTGGGAGGACACACTCATATACGGAGAGCAGCAATTTACTTAATGTTTGATCTATTTTGAAAGGCAGTGGTTGCGCATCACTGAAGTATTTGATTTATATAAGATGATTTTTATTCTAATTCTTTAAAATATTTCAATTTAGGTTGGACCAAGTAACTTTAATGTTTATAAGGAGTACATTCGGATGTTATTGATTCCATGCAATATAAATGTGTATAAGGCTGTGCATAAGCAACATTTCTTTGCTTTGCATATTTTGGGGTCATTTTTAATTTTTCATCGTATTTGGGGTAATTTTTACTTCTTCAAACTGGTGTTATTTTACATAATAAATAAAAGCCTCAATCTAATTAATAAAAATATATCCAAACTTAATTTTGGGGCTAATTTTCATTTGGTTTTTCATTGTATTTTTAGTGTTAATTTTCATTATGAAATTTCGCCCCAAAAAAATGGGGCTTAATTCCATTTTAAGATCGGGGTCTTACAACGAATTTTTTAAAAATAAAAAATAGCGCAGATATCATGCGAACCTGGAATAGCCCCGTGCAAATTTTTACTCAAATTCAATGAACATTTCAAAAACGTTTAGGTTGTTCTTATTATTATTATATTAGGTTGTTCTTATTATTTATAAAGCATCAATTGAAATTCAAAAACACCAAATTAAAAAAAATAAATATTTGTTGAATTTCAATAATATTTTTAAATGCGTTTAGTATTTTTTAATTTTATTTGATCTTTTTAAGTATCGATTGCGAATTTTTGAATTTTTGTAGTTTTTTGAATTTAAATTGTGTTCTTTTATTTCGGATTTTTTTTTTAATTTCAATATCAATTACAATTTTTGGGCAATTTTGTATGTTTTTTTATAAAAAAGCTTTATTTTTATATCTCTGTATCTATAACTTCTTATTTTCATATATGGACTTCAACGGAACACGAAATATAGCAATTATATTGTATGTCCTGCTCTACATTTACTAACAAACACATAATTTATTTGTTAGCTTTTGTTGTGTTTAGTATTGTATCAAATTACAAATAGAAAAATTTCAAATATTTTAATGACAAATATTTTGTTTACGAAAAACGACAAGAATTTCCAAGACTTCGCAGCATTTTTATAAAATCTTACTTTCTTATTACTGTAACTATTTTGGAAGTCTATACGTATAAGTGTTGTTAATTAAATATTTTAAATTTTTAAGATATATGTTTTGATATAAAAACAAGTAAGAGCGGCTAAATTCGGCTATGCCGAATCTTATATACCCTTCACCATGGTTGGGAAAAAACTGAAGTTTATATATGGACATATATCGAATGGACAGATTTATATACGGATGCCTTTAAGAGGAAATTAACCATTTAGTTTGGTGATAAAACTTGGACTCGGGAAGATTTATGGTTCCAGAAAATAGGTATTTAAAAAAAAAATTATGTTTTGGGTATAACTTTTTTGTATCTGAACCGATATTTCAGAGTTTTTTCATCAAATATGTTAAATATGTTAAAGATTTTCGATCTTTTGCTATATAAGTCATATTACAGCTCTAGAATAGTTTGTTGTTTTTTTATAAAAGGAGAAGAGGTGAAAGAAAAGAATTTCAACAAATCGTTAAAAAAAATCACTAGAACTGCATGTGTTTTATTTCTACAAAAACGTTTGATTTAGCTAGCAAATTTGCATTTGGGATTTTATTTCGCTTTTTTATTAAAAAATATTTTTAATTTCTTTAGCTTAATTTTAAAAATTTGAAGGAAACTAGTTTGTAAATTTTTTTTCATATATTTATTATAAGTTATGACGTAAAATAGTTGCACTCAAAGGGAAATTATGTATAAAATTTTCTTAATATACGAGAAATATAATTGTTTAAAAATCTTTTTATGAATTCTTTTAAATCGGAGCAAAAAATATAAATAAAACCGTTTGTATTTTGTTTGTATCAGAGGGTTTTTATGAAAATTTTGATGTTTTTAGCCTATTTATGGATTATTTAATTATTAATATAAAATTGTATATAAATTAATTATTAAATGTTAAAAAAAAACAAAAAATAAACAAAAAAAAAGTCTTAAGAAAATAAAAAAAAATTATACAAAAAAAAGTTGAATTGAGCGGGTGTAGGATTCGAACCCGCGCCTTAGAGAAAAAAAAAGCATTTGTGACATGGCGTTTTGACAACTGAGCTATTGAAGCTCACACAAAATCATCGTTAATAGAGGTACATATATAAAAAGTCTACGTTCATTAGAGATTTGTTTGGTTTTTATTTAAATGACAAATCTTTGTATGTGTTTGTTGTTTGTGTATAAAAGGTGGAGATGAAATAAAGGAATTTCAACAAATGGATGTGTTTGTTATGCGTAAAATTCCACAAACATATTAAACAAAGGGATTTTACGGAAAAAATTAGAGGTAGTCCTGCTTTTTTGCTAATATCTCAGCCATTTATTAACCGATCTGTCTGATTTTCAATAGCAAACAGAAATGGATCACATGTAACAGAATTAAATAACAATCAAGTCCTCATCATGTCTGGATTCTTCGGAAAATCCATATCAACCCACAGACGGACATCGTAAAATCAACTTCGCTCTTCATAAGGACCCAGAATATATATACTTTATAGGGTCTAAGATCAATATTGTAGAAATTACAAACGGAATGACAAACTTATATAAACCCTTCCACCTGTAGTGAAGGGTATAATAAACTCATAAATCTGAAATTTTGGAGATTCCAGTTTAGATTTAATGTGGTATATGAATCTCAGTGTTTTAATCAAAAAAAGGAAAAGAATTAGAAACATTTTTTTTTTGTTTTAGAAAAAAGTATACAAATTAAATAATTACACTTAGGACTCGTACGAGGTAGCTAAATAAATTATAAACTAAATATAAATTGACAAAAGATTTTAAAATTTTGCTGACAAAGTACAATTTTTAAAAACAATTAACTACATGTATTTTTTTCTAACGTTATTATTATTGCTGATTTTTAAGCCCAATAGAGAGTAATAGCAGATAAGGGTAAAAGTCGTTAAATAAAAAATGCAACTGGGTTTTAAAAAATATAAGTGTATTTTTGGTTGTATATTACGAGTCTGGAATAATTAATAATAGAGGAAGGATAAGTATAGAGATTTCATCGTAAGTAGCGGCCAAATCAAATTTTGTACATATTGCAACTCGGTAACTGTTTTCTTGAGCAAATTTCACTGATTTAAAATCAAATTTTTCTCCTTAATGCACAAATTTCAGCAGCTTTACCTGAAAAAAATCAATTGGCCTTGCAAAGAATATCAATTGGAAACAAAAAAATACAAGCTATTTTGTATATATGTATACTAAACATAGTAAAAAAATTGTATTTTGAAAATAATTTCGGGGCACATCACTGCTGAAGAATATTTCGATGAACACGTCGATCCGATTTTTTTTGCCAATCTTTTTGAATTTTGTTTGGATAATCCATCAGTGGAAGAAAATTGCGCATTTGGCGGTTTGATTTTTTATCCGGCTTTTAAAACAATGTCGCCACCACGTGAGATAACACGGCCATTGAATTTGTCGCGCAAAAAAAACATTGTTTCGTTGGTTGTGTGCTAAGTGGCACCGTCCTGTTGAAACCACATATCGTCCAGGGTCATATCCTCAATTCCTGGCCACAATAAGTGTGTTGTTTTCTCGTGATAGCGAACACCATTCACGGTAAATGCTTGGTCGACCTCATGACACACTATCGCGAACAACAGCAATGTTTTCCGCAGAACGAACTGAGCGAGCATGCATGTTTTCACAGACCCGGTTTGCTGAAATTTTCCCACAATTCTCCCGATTGTCGACACATTTGGTCGATTATGCTGATCAAAAAAAATCACATAGTGCACGATATGCATTTTGATTTAAACGCCCATTTTCATAATAAGCCTGAATAACTTTGCTTGATTGTGTATATTTCAATGGTTCAAATTGGGTTAGTCTGAAATTGAGAAATGTCAAATGAAATGCAGAAAAAACTTAACGTTTAGGTGTGGTTCACATTCAACATCGGCCCTTAAAATTTAACCACCCCTTATTTACAAAAAATATTCTATGAAATATGATTAATACTACAAACAGAAATTTGTAAATATTTTTATGTGTACTTATTAAGTTATTTGGGATATCTACAGATTTTGAACTCAATTATACTCCTTCAAGGTTTTATTTTTTTATATAAAGTTTAAACAAATGCACACGAGTATTGAAATAGAATTACAATATTTAAACAATTGATCACATTTTAACACCTTCCTAACCTACCTTTATTATCACTTTAAACAAAATACAAATAGTTTTAAATAAAATTTTAAATTTATAATAAAAATTAGATGCCTGAGAGAGGCGTTAATATCAACTGGTGAGATGCAAAATAACATAACTAGCATTTTATTTTTTTTTTTCAGGAGATTCAAAATTCGTCGATAGATATTTTTAACAAATTCATTGACAAAACATAGTTTTAATAATAAAACTATTTAATATTGCGGTGCTTTACAATCACTTATGCCTGGAATAATTTTTTATAGGGTAACCAAAAGACATGGAAATTTAACAATATTTTATATTTGAAAATCTGGTATTTTTATCGTAGAAGTCATAAATTTTGTATATTATACATTTTATACTACACAGAAAAAAGTATCACAAAATTTTAAGTAATTAAAAATATTTGTTTGTAAATTGTTATTTTTCATATAAAAATTCTTTGAAAATAAAAATTGAAGTTACAAAAAAGTAACAAAAAGTTTTTTGTTTTTACAAATTCCATTGTTGGTGCCTTTTTAAAAAATATTTTTTTTTTTTGTATTTACAAAAATTTTTTAGGGTTCTGTATGAAAGTAGCAGTAGTCAAATAAATCGTAATCATCAACAAATCCCATGGTTTTAAAACTTTGTTAGTTACACTGTTTTACATTTTCCCTTATAATACGTAAAAGGTGTGTAGAAATTCAATTTAAGTTAATAATGTTTACTGTAAAGTTCTGGTTAATATTTTTTGAAAAGTAATGCACTAAATTCTAATTGTTAAGACTAACCATTATGTTGGCTAGCAGATTTCAAAAATGTAATAGATTAGCGCACCAATGTGCGTAAAAAAAACCACACCACAAAGCTTCTCAATAAAATTTAGGCATCTAAAAATAAGAAGATTCCATGAAATACCTTTCATTTGATGCCACATTTACCTAAAATCCTTCAAAATAAATATGCAAATTCTTAAAAAACATACTTTCCCCCCTCATTTTTTTTACCAGTACACAGGAAAAAATTACAAAATTCCGTTTGTATTATTAAACATCTTTCTGGAACATTTTTTTTTTTTGAAAATATAAAAATTAATTTTTTTAAAAAGGCACTTTTGTTACTTTTGTCTTGCAAATTCTCTTTTTATTTCTAAAAAAAAATTTTATATAAAAAATAACAATTTAAAAATATTTAAAATTAAAAATTTGTTAAAAATTAATTTGAATTACTTAAAATGATGTGATACTTTTTTCTGTGTAGTAAGTTGTTTGAGTTTCATGTAAAAAAACTGTTATACTCCCTAAGCATAGTAAATAGTTTTTCCCGTGAAAAAATCATTGAAACTTAACTGGTTGCAAATCGTAATTTTATTTCATAGTGTGTTGTGTCGTTTTAAATACGGATTAGTATAAAAAAATTTAAAGGTTAAAATAAAAAAAATCTTATCTTAAGATGTTTTTATATTTCTTTTATTCTTTATATATAAATATTTTTTCCTTCTTCATTTCTCGGTATTAGTGTACTAATTTAAGAGAATATGTTTTTCACGTGAACTCAAAACTATCTATATATTAAAACCGATTGCATTGTATTCAACATGCAAGAATTACTAAAAACAAGAAACATATCGCAAAAGAAGGTTATGCAAAAAATTATATTTAAAAAATATTTGAAAAGAAAGGAGGGTTTCCCTTCAGAAAATGTACTATATAAGAAAGAGAAATAAAAAAAATGTCTTAAATTTGTAAAAAAAAAAAAAATATTTAAATTGTATACCATGGTTCCGCGCTGTTTTACTGAATATTTTCCCTTCAAAACTAATTTGCGTCAAAATCTAAGATGGAGGGTTTTAAATATAAGCCCTTGATATGTTGGTTCTTATGTAATTAGAAAAAGTTGTTATTAATTTTCATAATCAAAAAAACTTTAAAATTTAGGCCAAATATTTTTTCTTGAAAGAATTGAAGCATATATGTCATGGAACTATCAATTGAGTGGACTAATTAATTGATGATTTCATTATCATTTCATTGATATGTATCAGTTGTAATGAAATTATGTTCATTACCATTGTTTTAGATAATGGTAATAATTTTAAATGTTTGGTTTCACTGATTAATGATAATGTTTTTAAATTCAATTGAAATTATTAACACTTACTCGAAAATTATTTTTCAAAGTTCCTAAAAAACGCATTTTTTAAATTTTTCAACCACCGCCGGTGCCCCGCTTGTCACGTTTCTGAAATTTATTAAAAATTAATAAATTAATCAATTAAAATAACTGAATTAACAGATACAATTTTTCAAAATCGTGAAAATGGAGATATATGTCTGAAATCAGGAAAACGCTCGCTCGGGATCGTAATCATTTTATAAAATAATAGGGAACAAGTAAAATTGGAGCAGTGTGAAAAAGGTGCCTGCATACCAAACTTTCTTTCTAGGTCCAAACCCCCATTTTACAACGACACTGGCCAAAATTCTAATATGTACCTTATAAAGGAGTTAGCAAATACTCCCTGGAAGGCATATTTCTAATTTCAGGTTTCTAGCTTAATGGGTTTGGGCAGGCCGTGAAAGGGCAGCTTTTCCTCCTTTATATATAGAGATTGTTTATGAATGTTGGCATAAAAAGTCAAAATTTATACATAATCGTATTTTTTTTTAAAACCTCTGTAACTTTTTTGTATATGAATAAAAATATGTACTGTAAAAGGCAAAATTTCATGGAATTTAGAAAATGTAGCTGTTGTCATTCTAAGAACAATGATATATCCAGGGACTAAAACCGAACCCGAACAAAAACGGGTCCAGGTTCACTGTTTATAAAAACTTTGAACCCGAACCAGCTGAACCCAAAAATTTAACCAGGTTTGGGTTCAAAAATATTAACAAAAATATTTTTGCTGTTTATGGAGTGGGAAATATTTGATAGAAAAATCATAAAAAACATCACATTTCTTGCATTCCACACTATGTTATATCTAGTCCTTCTTTTAAGAAAATACTTGATCAATGTAGAGCTATTTGCAAAAAATTGCGAACACCAAAAATTTCTTCTTAAGAAAATCTTGAAAAAAACTAGTCAAACTATATTCGAGTTATGACATGGTTCAAGCCTTATTGGAATACAGAAGTTTTTGTTCGAAACTACTGGATGCTGCATTAACTATGAATGATAATATTTGGAATATTTGTGAAGAATTCGTAGAATGTTTTGCACCTGTTAAAATTTGAACACTGAAACTACAAGAAGAACAGATGACTTTAGGCGATTTTTATAGAATCGGGCTTAGTTTTAAATTAGAGCTAACAAAAGATGACAAAACAAAACCATTTTCATAAGAATTATATTTAAATACTCGTATTATAAAAAGAGAAAACCACTTTATTAATAATCCACTTTTAACTGCAGCATTATATCTAGATGGCAGATTTAAGTAATGCTAAGTCCCGAAGATGTTAAAAATGCTATAAACCATATCTTAAAAATAATTGAAATTTTTAAAATTTGCAAACGGAAAGAGAAGAAGAGAATTTTATGAGAGAATCAAATTCTTGTTCTTAAGAAGGAACGATTTTGTAAATCAAAGATCAAATTTGAAAAAAGAAAACTTAAAAATATATATTAATTATAAAATTAAACGAAAAATTCTTTGAAAAATAAATAAATTTTCTTATTAATAAAATATTTATACTTTTTTTAAATGTTGAACCCGAACCCTTGACCGAACCCGAACCTGGTATTTTTATTTCGATTAACCCGAACCTGAACCCATTTTTTCAGGTTTTCAGTCCGTAATAATATTTATATGGAATATAATTATTAAATTTGAAAACTGAATACGCCTAACTATGCCCAAAATAGTATTTTAAATCGCTCGTGTAATGATATTAATTCTATTAATGAAATTGCTTTTAATAAATTCCGAACAATGTTATTGAATTTTGCACTTCGAAAGAAACCTTAAATTGTTACTTTTTGAATTTTTTAATTCGTAATTTTTTTTTAACTATAATATATGTTGTAAGGAATTTTTATTTTATTGACTGAATAAATGAAATGAAATATAATTTAAAATGAAGATAGTTCTTTAACAGGAACTCCCAGTAGCCAGACCGAAGCATCAATCAGAGCTTTTAATATGGAATGAGATTTTATTATATTTATATGAGTCAATATATGTCCCAATAACAGAAATATTTTTTATAATTATATATCATTCAAACGTTGCCTCATATCAAAAGCTTTTTTCATATGATAAAAGATATAATTAGATATGCTACAATATTTGCAAACAAATTTGAGATATTGTTATATATCTAGGACCCAGGAGAGGGGGTCCGGCCCCCCCCACTCCATAAACAGCAAAAATATTTTTACTATGTTTAGTATACATATATACAAAATAGCTTGTATTTTTTTTTTGTTTCCAACAGATGACCAATTGATTTTTTTTCAAGTCCAATTGGGTTTTACCAGATTTTGCTGAAATGAGAAAAATTTGCTTTGAAATCAGCGAAACTTTCTCAATTTTCTTTGAATAATAAAACGTTAGAAAAAATATATGTAGTTTATTGCTTTTAATGTTGTATTTTGTGTGGCTGGCTAAATAAAATCTAAACTAAATTCAGGTATCCAAATTTCTATGAAGTTTTAAAAATTGTTAAAATATTTTGTCAAAAAATTTTAGAATCTTTGCTCAATTTGCATTTAGTTTAGAATTTATTTAGCTACTTCGCACAAAAAGATATGTGATTCCAATTGTATTACTTTTTTTAATTAAAAATCTGAGATTCAAATATAACATTAATTGTTAACGGGAATCCCCAAAATTTCAGAATTATTAGTTTTTTTATATCAAAACATATGTATTTAAAATTGAAAAAATAAGATATTTAATTAACAACACTTATATATACTTTCAAAGTAGTTATAGTAGTTAAAAAGTAAGATTTTATAAAATTGCTGCCAAGTCTTGGCAATTCTAGGCTTATCTCTTTTAAATGTAAACAAAAATATTTGTCATAAAAATAATTGAAATTTTTCTATTTGAAAGTTGATAAAATATTAAAAAAACAAGAGCTAACAAATAAATTATGTTTTGTTAGTAAATGTAGAGTAGGGTTGAACTCCAAATATGAAAACAAGTAGTTTTACATACAGAGATAAAAAATAGACAAAATTGCCCAAAAATGACAATTGAAATTTAAAATATCCGAAATAAAAGAACACAATTTTAATTCAAAAAATTACAAACAAAATTCAAAAATTCGCAATCGATGCTTATAAAGATCAACTAAAATTAAAAAATACCAAACGCAATTAAACAAATTATTGAAATTTAACAAATATTTATTTTATTTTATTCGGTGTCCTTGGATTTCAATGGATGCTCTATAAATTAAATTTGGAGTCATTTTAAAAGTTTTTGAAACAATGTAATAGTTTTTGAAATGGCCTTTGAATTTGAGTAAAAATTTGCTCGTGGCTATTCCGCTTTCCCATAATATCTGTGCTGTTTTTTATTTTTTAAAATTCGTTGTAGTTCACGGTGGTATTGTGCAAATGGCCCTACGAAATATGACCCCAATCTTAAAATATAATTAAGCCCCATTTTTTGGGTCAAAATTTTATAATAAACACTAAAAATATAATGAAAACTTACCCCAACCAAATGAAAATTAGCCCCAAAATTAAGTTTGGGGCATATTTTCACTTATTAGATTGAGGCTTTTATTCATTATGTAAAATAACATCAATTTGAAGAAATAAACAATGACCCCAAATATGATGAAATGAAAAATTACCCCAAAATATGCAAAGCAATATTGCTTATGCACAGCCTTATACTTCATTTATATTGCATGGAATCAATAACATCCGAATGTACTCCTTATAAACATAAAAGTTACTTGGGCATAAACATAAAAGTTAAATTGAAATATTTCAAAGAATTAGAATAAATATAATTTTATATAAATCAAATATTATAGTGCTGCGCAACCACTGCCTTTCAAAATTGTTCAAAAATTAAGTAAATTTCTGCTCACCGTTCATGAGTGAGTCCTCCCAGCCAGTTCTTATTAAATTTGCTGGTAACAATGGAAGAGCCATCCATTTCCGATATGCGGTTTTTGCAGCATCCGAAGATCTTAATTTTAGAGCGAATGGTTTTCTATGACATTGCGTCTTAGAGCTTGGCAATTTTGAAATTTTAGAGCGAATGGTTTTCTATGACATTGCGTCTTAGAGCTTGGCAATTTTGAAACTTATTAAGAATTATATTTGTTTTTAGTATGAAAAACAAAAATTTCGCCAACTTCCACAACTATTAATATACAAAAAACAAAATTAAAATTTTTTAAGAAAAATCGCTCAATTTGGTAAAATTCTTTGCCTGACAAATAGGTTTTCCGGTGGTAAACAATTTATAATATATTGCACAATCAAAATTAATTAGATCTTAGTCATTGTAATAAATAAGTTTTAAATAAAAATTGTTTATAAATTTAAAAGCTGTAAATTTTGTTTTTTTAGAATTTGCCAACTTTTAAAAAATGTTTAGAAAATAAAGTTTTGTGGAAACTACTATTGAATTAGAAAATTAATGTTTTTGTTATATTCTTTAAATTGAGAATAAAACAAGTCATTGAAAAATAACATTTTTAGCTATTAACAACATCTATTAAAAGCTTTTAAAATCAAATATATCCAAAACACCTTTTATTAATCATTTGAATATTTTGCTTTAATCCCAGTTTTAACGAATTTAACATGACATGAAATGAGATTGTGCTGGCGAAAAAACTTAATTAGTATACAAACACAAGTGCAACCATTAATCAATGAAGATTAGTTGTGAAAAACACAAGTAAAATATTAAAATAAAAAACTGTCATATACAAATGGTTACTAAGGGAGTGTCTGAGTAACTGAAAGAAAACAAATTAAAATAATAAAACTTACCACGGAAGATAGTAGCAACTGTAAGATAACGACCATGTCTGGGATCGCAGGCAGTCATCATATTCTTGGCATCGAACATTTGAGCGGTAAGTTCAGCAACAGTTAAGGCACGATATTGTTGACATCCCTTGGCTGTCAATGGAGCGAAACCAGGCATAAAGAAATGTAAACGTGGAAATGGTACCATATTCACAGCCAATTTACGTAAATCAGCATTTAATTGACCTGGGAAACGTAAACAGGTAGTAACACCGGACATAGTTACCTAAACAAATGTGATGGGTGTTGAATAAATGGGAAAGAACAAAATAATGTTATTAATATCAAATAATAAATTTTCTTTTGATTAAAATATTTAGGATTAATTATTAACTGTTTTAAAATGCACGCACCATTTAATATGATTCAAAGTTCTTTATACTGTGTTTGTACATGAAAATTTCATTATATTAATTTTGATGGCCTTTAATTTTTTAAATTGTACAAGTATGACGAATTTATAATTATTTTAGATGTGCTGGTTAAATTTAGTATTGTTGTGTTAAATTTTGTTTATTGTGCGCATAATTAGAGTATTATTTTTTATTTGTTGTTTTCAATAAATAAGTTGTTTTTTTTTCTGATAAAAATGCCTTAAGCGTTTTGTTATTTTGCATTTCCAATTTGTTTTAATTTGGTCTACTTAACAATCACATTTTAATTGACATTCATACATAGACAAAAAATGCAGTCGATTTTATTTTTTGGAAAATTGATTTATCAAAAATGTAGACAAATATTTTGTTATTGTATTTGCGTTAGTCTAAAGCAAAACATGATCTGAAAACACCACCTTTGTTTTTTTTAAATTTACTCCAAAATGATAGTGTTCTCTACAACCTCATGTATTTTTGTGCATTATTACATTATCAGTCATAAATGATACAGGATTTACTCTGCTATTGCTTTGAAAAGGTGTAAAAATAATGCACATTTGTAGTAAGATATGAAAAATGTATGGACCACTGCGATGGGACCCAAAGTGGCGATTAATTCATAGAAGCCGAAGTTTTTAAATATTATATTTTTTAATTGATGAGTTATTATAAGCACATAAAAACACAGCATTTTAGAAAAAAAAATGTTTATGCTGTAACTTTGGAATGAAAAGCGATAAATTAATGAATAATATTGGAAATTAAAGCATACTTAATGTGCTATTAAAAAATTCAAATTTTTTAAAAAAAATCACAAAAGAGAATATTATAATTTTTAAGTAATGAATAATAAATACATAAAAGCACAGCTTTAAAAAATAAATTTTTAACCTGTTAGGCGTTTTTTGTTTTTCGGAAAAAACATGATCCACAATTTTCGCTGTAACTTTGAAATCAGAATAAATTTTAAGAATAAGTTTATAATATGCATTCCCATTAGTATAAATTTGTATCCAGTTTTTGCTTTCACTAAATTCAGAAAATTAATCTGAAAAAATATTAAATTTTAAACTTTTTGGGGAATCTTTGTTTTCGTTTTACCTTTTTAATAAATCAGTCAACTTCGTCGTTCAAATGTTTATATTAGTGGGGATTAAATTCAAGCGCATGAACTTGGACTGACACTAATTTTGTTTTGTTTAGAAATTCCCTTCAAGCACTTGTTACTTGAAAGGAGGTATTTGAATGAACAGTCAAAGCGTATTAATTTGTTTTAACTGATTCATTATTCTTTATTGATCACTTATTTATACTAAAGTTATGCTTACTTTCCTAAATTACACTGACTTACAATTTATGGCCTTTTAGCCAATAGGAACAAGAATGCTAAAACTTGCTGAGTTACCATAATTGCTTTTAAATTTGTATAAAATTGACGGCCTTTTAACCAATGTTTAAAAGGCATGCAATTAATGGAATTTAATATTCATGGGACAATTTTAATTCCCACGTGTAATCTGAACCACTTAACATTAACAATTACCACAAGTTCTGCATTTTCAAAGTCATCACAAATATCACAATTATTATAATATTCATTATCCTCATTATCTTCATCATCATTTTTATAATCTTCTTCATCATCATTGTTATTATCTTCCTCATCATTATCATCAGCACTATTTTCATCGTTATTATCATCATCAACTTTATCACCATCTTCATTACCATCTCTTTATCATAATTTCCATTAAAAATGTCTGGCAAACTAACTCTAATTCCGAATGTGATAAATTGGATTTTTTTCTGCTCATATTTCTTGCTTTTGCTAGATATAAAGGGGTCAGAACTTAGAAGAAACCTATTAAAAATATCTTTATTGAACTTTTCCAGGCTGCATTTGCGAGCAAAGTGCTCGCTATAATTTTTAAAATCTTTGTTTCTTGCTTCTTTAGCTTCTTCTGATAATTCTCCTATTAGTAAAAGTGCTTGCTGTATAATCCCCGGCCCGCGAATAAAAAGTTTATGCAGAGTGGGAAGCCAAAACCATGGATATTTTTCAACAAAATATCTAGCCGTTTTGTGAGGAAATTTACGAATATTTTCCAAATGAATTTCATGACCACAAAAAACAACAATTAGTATTGTACGCATTTTTCTAATTTCAGCAGAAATTTCCGCGTTATGAAAAAAATGTCTGGCGGTGTTTCTGTCATTCGAATTACTAAAGCCGGGTTTTAGCTGATCAACAATCGAACAAGTTCTTTCTCAAAACTCGTTTTGGATACGACATATTTTTTCAGATATCAAGCGTTATCGTAGAGACGAGAATAAATTAAAAAAAAGTGTGTAAATTTAATTTTAAAACTTGTTTGTTTAAATTATTATTAAATAAAATTAATATAACATAAAGTATATGGTGGTAATAGCTTTTGGTTATGAATATTTAAGAACGTGAGAATAAGTTCATGAGCGTGCGTAAACCATTTGTGATCGTGATTAAATTAAAATTTAATCACTCGAATTTAGCTAAAAGTATTAAAAACATGTCTACTTCCTGTAAATTGTGCGTGATATAAATTTTTGTACGTGAGCTTAAGTGACCGAAATCACTCACGCACTCATCTCTAAAAAAACAAAATACATCAACAAAAACAATAAAATACCAAAAACAAGTAAGAGCGGCTAAATTCGGCAATGCGAATCTTATATACCCTTCACCATGGTTGGGAAAAAACTGAAGTTGTTTATGTGTTTATTTCGCTTTTTATTAAAAAATATTTTTAATTTTTTAGCTTAATTTTAAAAATTTGAAGGAAAATAGTTTATAATTTTTTTTTATAAATTATTGTAAGTTATGACCTAAAATAGTTGCACTCAAAGGGAAATTATGTATAAAATTTTCTTTATATATAAGAAATAAAATGGTTTAAAAATCTTTTTTATACCCTTCACCATAGGTGGAAGGGTATATATAAGTTTGTCATTCCGTTTGTAATTTCTACAATATTGATCTTAGACCCTATAAAGTATATATATTCTGGGTCCATATGAAGAGCGAAGTTGATTTAACGATGTCCGTCTGTCCGTCTGTCCGTCTGTGTGTTGAAATGGGTTTTCCGAAGAACCCAGACATGATGAGGACTTGATTCTTTTTTATTTCTGTTACATGTGATCCATTTCTGTTTGCTATTAAAAATCAGACAGATCGGTTAATAAATGGCTGAGATATTAGCAAAAAACCAGGACTACCTCTAATTTTTCCAGTAAAATCCCTTTGTTTAATAAGAGTGTGAAGATAAATACGTAGGTTAAATACGTTTCACAACTATTGTGAATGATATAAATAAAAAATAAATAGTAGTGTCGCCAACTTTTTTTTGCCTAGAAAATGCCAAATTTGACAAGAAAAGCGCTGAAACATATGGAAAAATATAAATTTGAGATTTTACATGACATATTATTTTGGATTAAAATTTTTGGACATTTAAGAAAAAATAAATGGGGATACCGCTTGTTTGTGGAGAGCTATGAGGTAGTAGATTCCAACGATGTATTCATCTCCTTCAGAATACCATGGTGAAGGGTATATAAGATTCGGCATAGCCGAATTTAGCCGCTCTTACTTGTTATAAATTCTTTTAAATCGGAGCAAAAAATATAAATAAAACCGTTTGTATTTTGTTTGTATCAGAGGGTTTTTATAAAAATTTTGATGTTTTTAGCCTATTTATGGATTATTTAATTATTAATATAAAATTTTATTTAAATTAATTATTAAATGTTAAAAAATAAACAAAAAAAAAAGTCTTAAGAAAATAAAAAAAAAATGTACAAAAAAAGTGAATTGACCGGGATTCGAACCCGCGGCCTTAGAGAAAAAAAAGTATTTGTGACATAGCGTCTAGACAACTGAGCTATTAAAGCTCACACAAGATCATAGTTAATAGAGGTATATATATAAAAAGTCTTCGTTCATTAGAGATTTGTATGGTTTTTATTTAAATGACAAATCTTTGTATGTGTTTGTTGTTTGTGTATAAAAGGTGGAGATGAAAGAATAGAATTTCAACAAATGGATGTGTTTGTTATGCGTAAAATTCTACATACATATTAAACAAAGGGATTTTACGGAAAAATCTTAGCCATTTATTAACCGATCTGAAATGGATCACATGTAACAAAAATAAATAACAATCAAGTCCTCATCATGTCTGGGTTCTTCGGAAAACCCATTTCAACACACAGACGGACATCGTTAAATCAACTTCGCTCTTTATAAGGACCCATTATCATGACTACTATCGAGTAATGCCTCCAATTCATCATCTTCGAACTTTTTTCTCTGACCTTTGTCACGCACGTTGAAATCAATGAAACAAATTCAGGATAAGCTTCGGTGAGCAATTGATGTGCTTCAGCTACACTTTCTTTTCAAACTGAAGATGTAAAGCAAAACTTTCAGCAAATGATGCTTTCGACATTTTCTAAGCAAAAAAAAACTTGTTTTTTTACCATTTCGTCAGAATAAATTACACATGTTTATCCTTCAGAATGCCATATAAGTTATTAAAGACACAAACCATTTTTTAAGTTATACATTCAATAATATGAACTACAATTTAGAAAAATTAACTTCTTTAGAGGAAAAATTTAAATGAACACGGCATCACTTTTTACCAATATTTAATAAAATTTTCCTTAAAATTAATAAACAAATTTTACTTAAAATTTCTAAATTATAGAAAAATTTTACTACTGAGAACTAAATTTTTATTAGAAAACAGTAAAATGTCCTTCTAATTAGTTCATACATCATCTAAAATTTTACTGTTACACTTATTGTGTAAGTATTATCTCACTTTCGTAGGACTTCCGCTTTGTGAGGACACTGCTCTTAGCAAGCTTTTTGCTATACATTTTCGTCTTAAAATTAAATTGAATTATACTAAACTCATGTATATAAAGTATTAATTAAATTTCATTAGCAAAAAGGTAAACAAATTAAAAAATGTACTGCAGGATATCCTGAAGCGTAATAAATTGTGACAAAGTCAGATCCTTTTCTGCTTGAGAAAACTACAAAAAGGGAGGTCCTAAGTGACACACGGCATCTATGGCTAAGGAACACTGGGGGTCTTTTGTCTTCTTAAATTAACTAATTTAAGGAAATTGTTGCAAAAATACAAAATATCACATTTACATTTCTTGTTATTATTGGAAAAACGTCATAAGTTTATTTTATGACTCTTTTAGCTTAAACTCTAATTGACATATCAATATGCCAAAAAAATTTACTTTTTCATTTTCAAGCTATGAATGCCGAATGATTCTTAATGCTTCGCGGGTAGAGTCAGGTACCTTAATTGTTAATTAGAGTGTCCCTCTCTTGTCCTAAAACGAAAATTTGGGGTGTCCTTTAAAACTTGGATTTTTAGCTTTTTATGAATTTAACGCATTATTTTTGTTAAAAGCCACAAAATCAATGTTTTTATTTGTTGGATAGTTAGTTTGGGTAGCAATTTTCCATTTTCGGATAATGTTGCAATAATACACTGAGAAAAAAATGGCAACTACAAAACTTGGAAGTAAGAAAATACTACTACTAACATTTAACGCGGCAAAAATTGGGCTGTATATTATGTCTTGCCATTAAATACAGTTGTTAATGACTTCAAAATTCTGCGTTGGTGCGTGACGATCGCGTTTATTACTAAAAAAGAACTTGCGAAATGACCTAGTTTAGGTTGTAGGTTTAGCTGAGTGTATTATATAACCGGTATTATAAGTTGCAATATACCCTCAAAATTTCGAGATATGGGAAAAAGAGTATTTTTTTGGACTGGCGCACTTAAACTTTTCTAACCGATTTTAAAACGGTAAACTTCATTAATTAGAAATGAACGTGCTCTTTCCAAATATATATACTTACCGTATACTATTATTATTGTTATAAGAAATTTCCACAACTAGAAATTTCTTCACGCGAATTTTGACAGCTGGAAAAATCTAGTGTCGTAATAAACTGGAAAGAACTAGAATACCTGACTACTCATATAAATACGGGTATTTATTGACGCAGTAGTTCAGTTCATAAGTAAAACGCAAAGTGTGAAGAACTAAAGTGTGGCTAACGTTTAGTCTATCTGCATCGTGTAAATAAAGTGTGCTATTTAAGTGTTTTTCTGTAATTTTTAGTGACTGTTATAAATAAATAGAGTTATAAATAATTTCATACAGTGTTTATTATTTGCAATATAGAAAGAACTCGATTTATTTAAAAGGTAAATAAATCAAGGATTTTATCAACGGTAAAATCGTAACAATATAAATATGTAGAGATTTTTTCAATAATATAAAAATTTTTAATTTTTTTAAACTTTTTCATTTCCTACGAAAGTTTTTTTTGAATCTTCTTTTAAATCAACAATAACCTCAAAGTCAAGTGTCCTTCTGAGTAAAACAAGCTTTTATTCGTGTAAATCGGTTAAAAATTGACAAAGTTATAATACTTTTTCTAATCAAGAGATATTAGAATTCCTTAAACTATTTTTTTTTTAATTTTTGTTAACGAATCGCCGTTAAAACCCAATTAAAATTGGCTTTTGTTTTATTATATACGTTTCAATTAGATTGTTACTCAAGTTCGAGGTATGCCAAAGCCAACTTAAGGAACTTAGGTCAATTACAGTTCTAGCTTTAGGACTTATTATACGAGTGTACTAAAAAAGCTAGCATGATACAAACAAGACATAAGTGTGAAGGAGAAATATAGATAATCCACTCTGTATAGTTTAGTACTCTATCATTGTAAATAAGGCATTATTAAAATTATTTTTGTAATAATACCGTTCCTTTTTCAAGCTATGAATGCCGAATGATTCTTAATGCTTCGCGGGTAGAGTCAGGTACCTTAATTGTTAATTAGAGTGTCCCTCTCTTGTCCTAAAACGAAAATTTGGGGTGTCCTTTAAAACTTGGATTTTTACCTTTTTATGAATTTAACGCATTATTTTTGTTAAAAGCCACAAAATCAATGTTTTTATTTGTTGGATAGTTAGTTTGGGTAGCAATTTTCCATTTTCGGATAATGTTGCAATAATACACTGAGAAAAAAATGGCAACTACAAAACTTGGAAGTAAGAAAATACTACTACTAACATTTAACGCGGCAAAAATTGGGCTGTATATTATGTCTTGCCATTAAATACAGTTGTTAATGACTTCAAAATTCTGCGTTGGTGCGTGACGATCGCGTTTATTACTAAAAAAGAACTTGCGAAATGACCTAGTTTAGGTTGTAGGTTTAGCTGAGTGTATTATATAACCGGTATTATAAGTTGCAATATACCCTCAAAATTTCGAGATATGGGAAAAAGAGTATTTTTTTGGACTGGCGCACTTAAACTTTTCTAACCGATTTTAAAACGGTAAACTTCATTAATTAGAAATGAACGTGCTCTTTCCAAATATATATACTTACCGTATACTATTATTATTGTTATAAGAAATTTCCACAACTAGAAATTTCTTCACGCGAATTTTGACAGCTGGAAAAATCTAGTGTCGTAATAAACTGGAAAGAACTAGAATACCTGACTACTCATATAAATACGGGTATTTATTGACGCAGTAGTTCAGTTCATAAGTAAAACGCAAAGTGTGAAGAACTAAAGTGTGGCTAACGTTTAGTCTATCTGCATCGTGTAAATAAAGTGTGCTATTTAAGTGTTTTTCTGTAATTTTTAGTGACTGTTATAAATAAATAGAGTTATAAATAATTTCATACAGTGTTTATTATTTGCAATATAGAAAGAACTCGATTTATTTAAAAGGTAAATAAATCAAGGATTTTATCAACGGTAAAATCGTAACAATATAAATATGTAGAGATTTTTTCAATAATATAAAAATTTTTAATTTTTTTAAACTTTTTCATTTCCTACGAAAGTTTTTTTTGAATCTTCTTTTAAATCAACAATAACCTCAAAGTCAAGTGTCCTTCTGAGTAAAACAAGCTTTTATTCGTGTAAATCGGTTAAAAATTGACAAAGTTATAATACTTTTTCTAATCAAGAGATATTAGAATTCCTTAAACTATTTTTTTTTTAATTTTTGTTAACGAATCGCCGTTAAAACCCAATTAAAATTGGCTTTTGTTTTATTATATACGTTTCAATTAGATTGTTACTCAAGTTCGAGGTATGCCAAAGCCAACTTAAGGAACTTAGGTCAATTACAGTTCTAGCTTTAGGACTTATTATACGAGTGTACTAAAAAAGCTAGCATGATACAAACAAGACATAAGTGTGAAGGAGAAATATAGATAATCCACTCTGTATAGTTTAGTACTCTATCATTGTAAATAAGGCATTATTAAAATTATTTTTGTAATAATACCGTTCCTTTTTTTTCGATACGATCAAAAAAGTTGTTTACTAGTTAGTATTAGTGGTGCAGCTTCAAAAAATAACATATTTTTCTTAAAAAAAGCTAACTGTTAATGCGAAATTACTTAATTATCTTGATTCTGCTTAATTTTCTAATGTCAAAATTAAACCTGTCATAGATACTATTTCCGTTTTTTTAGTTTAAGTTTTTCCTTATTAATTCAACATCCATCAGGGTAAGATTGTTCTCCATTTTGTTTCCATAAATAAACTGTCCAATTTTTCCGAACATTGATTAATTTGTTTCTAATTCTTTTTTTTCGATCCATTTCATATTGGGGCTTTTTATTTAAACCTTCTGAGCAATAAAATCACCATTTGATTTTATTGCTACTCAGAGCAGTTTGATCAATCCAGTTTCCATCAGGTCCAGATTCCATTCCCCTTACATCGCAAGCGTCTTAACATTTGGCCCATCGAACCGGATAATTTCTGTGGGAACATTACCAACAACATTTCTCTGAGATTGCTAATCACATTTTTTGGAAATAATTGGAGCAACATATTTACACGCATACATTACGTACATCAAAAACAGGTTCGTTTGTTTTCTTTTTGCTTATTTTTTTTGAGTGTTTGATAAAGTGCAATAGGGAAAAAGAATTTATTTGAATTTTGCCTTTACTGCTACCATACACGCAGCCTGCATACAATTATTTAGAGAATTAAATTCAATTTAAAATTGAAAAGTAAGTATTGAAATTAAAATAATAAAAAAAAGAAGATCCAAGTGACAATAGATAGATATATTTCAATATAACATTTAAAAGAAATTTCCTAAAAATAAAATATAAAAATAAAAAAGGGAAAAGGCCGTAAATTGCAATACAAGTCTGCCAAGGAATTGTGGAGGTATCATCAATATTTGTGTCTTAGCATATTCCGAGTAAGTGAGCCATATTTAAATAGTGGCGCATTTTTAAATTGTACATACATTTGGGAAAAAATAATAAAGTTTTTTCGTCATATAGGGTTATTTATAGTGGCATATACCTAGTATATTTTCGAAGAATATACGTGTATCGAACATGTTTGATTGAATTCCCGCGTTTTTTCTTTTATCCCATGATTCTGCATGTATACATTTTCCCCTTTTTTACAGCTTTTTAAAATCTCCAAAACTAGTTTAAATTCTCATCCTTTACCTATTGACATACCAAACATACGCGATCACTTTCCCCTTTATTCAAAACTAATCTACAAAATACTCTTACTTTAGTCAATTTCCCTTAATGAAATTTCTCTTCCCAGATTTACATTCACTCAATCTCTTTTCTATTTCTCCTCCTACGTAATGATCATACATTACAAATGGCCCACTCTTAACAAACATTTTTTAAATTCACTGTGGGCTCATTTTCTCAATTCCAATTGTGGCAACACTGATCTTTATCGATATTTATTAGCTCATCTCTATTCTGGTATGGTAATCGCTAACCAAAACAAGTGTAAGAGAATAAAAGGGAATAAAATCTAAGTTTCTTATAAATGAAAATAAAAGTGATTTGTTTGTTATTTGGTACGGGTTATTACATTGGCGACGATTGGTAAACTATAAAATTTGATATCTAGCATTAAATTGCGATAAATTGGTTGATTTTTTTTTAATTGGTAGAAAATCACAAATTGCATTAAATTGCGGCAGACTTTCACTAAAAGTTTTTGGATTAGTGAATGGGCATTAAATTGCGTGTATTGGATTACCAAAACGAATTTATAATATTGGTATGTTACCGATTAAATTCGGAATTATGTGAAATACGTAAAATGTGGACTGACACCTGAGGTGTAGACACATGTTGCATTTGATAGGTCAGCTTGACCAGATAATACTAAAATTAACATTTATTGTTACAGTTGCTCGTTTGGTGAAATGGCGGAGGTAATAAGACCCTTCCTTTGTGATACAATTGACAAGTCGCTTCTTCGACATGAATGGGAAAAATGGTTGAGATCCTTTACACTTTATCTGGCTGCGGAAGAAATTACTGATGATGTCAAGAAGAAGAATAAACTTTTGCACTTAGGTGGCCCCCAGTTGCAAGAAGTAATATTCAACATTCCTGGGGCTGTTGTGGAAAGTGACGCGAAGGATAATGTTAAGATTTATGATGTTTTGGTAGTGAAATTAAATGAATATTTCTCTCCAAAAAGAAATACTACATTTGAGAGGCATTTGTTTAGAAATATAAATCCTATTGAGGGCGAGAATTTCAACAAATTTTTGCTGCGGTTGCGCCAGCAAGTGGCAAAATGTTCATTCGGCAACACTAAGGAAGAAATTGAGGAAATTTCAATAAAGGATAAAATAATAGATTCATGGGCACCCCTTGATTTGAGAAAGAGATTGCTGGAAAAGGAACAGAGTCTCACAGAAATTGTTGATTCATGCCAAGTGTATGAGCAGATAAATAAGACTTCTCGTAGCATTTCGCTGTGCACTGAAAAGGAGCAGGTAAACAAAATTTCCTCTAAAGTCAATGTTCAATCAAATTTCCAAATTGAGTGCAGCCGATGCGGAAGAAAAGGGCACTTATCAAATTCTCCTGAATGTCCTGCCAGGAATGCTAAATGCAATAAGTGCTCGTTGCTAGGACATTTTGCAATAAGATGTAGAACTAAGAAAAGAAAAATTGATAACAACAGCAACGGAACCTACAAAAGGAATCGTCTTACTGCTAATGTCCGAAACATTGAAGACGAAGATAACTTTACCTCTGAAATTCGCGAATTCAGTTGTTTCAAGATTGGGGATGATGGGCATAATGACGAAAACATAAGCTGCATTATTGGTGGAAAAAAAATTGCAATGATTATTGACTCCGGGTGTCGTTTTAATCTTATAAGCGAATACGATTGAAATCTATTGAACAAATCAGAGGCCGTGATGTGGAATATACGGTCACATTCATCAAACAATTTTAAAGCATATGCTGCCAGTTATCCGTTGGAAATCGTTGTGGTCTTCGACGCTCCTATATGTGTGGGCAACAGAAATGAAGTAATAACTTCATTTTATGTTATTAAAAACGGGAACCAATCCCTCCTAGGAAGAGAAACAGCGCTCCAACTTAATGTACTGAGACTGGGTGTGGGTGTTAATCACATTGAGGAGAAAGAAAAACGACAGCCCTTTCCGAAAATACATGGTATCAAGGTTTAATTATCTATAGATCATACTATAAAACCTGTCCAACAACCAGTACGCCGTGTTCCAGTTGCGCTGGAGGAAATGGTTACCAAGAAAATAGATGAAGCATTGCGACTTGATATTATAGAACCAGTTTTCGGCCCCAGTAAATGGATTTCTCCAATAGTTATTGCGTTTAAAGGTAACGACGACATTCGTCTTTGTGTTGACATGAGATGTGCTAATAGAGCTATTCTTCGCGAAAATTACCCCTTGCCCACCTTTGATTCATTTATGAGCAGATTGAGGTCAGCGAAAATCTTCTCTAGACTGGATCTCAAGTCTGCTTACCATCAATTGGAATTGGATGAGTCAAGTCGTGAAATCACAACCTTTGTTACGCATAAAGGTTTGTTTAGATATAAACGATTGATGTTTGGGGTCAACTCTGCTCCCGAAATTTTTCAGAAAATTATCGGAGGGATGCTTTCTACATGCCCGAATGCGCTTAATTACATCGATGATATTATTATATTTGGAAGCTGCGACGAAGATCATGACAAAGCATTGGATTCTGTCTTAGATGTTTTGAAGAAAAACAATGTTACCCTTAACCAGCAAAAATGTGTATGGAAAGCTAAAAAGCTCAAGTTTCTGGGACACGTACTTTCGGCAGACGGGCTTACTGCAGATCCTGAGAAGGTTAAGGTCATACAACAATTCCGAGCTCCAAAATCAAAAGAGGAAGTACGCAGTTTTTTGGGCTTAGTAACATACATTGGAAAGTTCTTACCAGATTTAGCAGATATGACCGAACCTCTCAGGATACTGTTAACGAAGGATGCTAAATTTGTGTGGGATCGCAGACAAGAGGAAGCTTTTAGTAAATTGAAGACTATGCTATCAGAAATTCCGAATCTCTCATACTTCGATCCAAAATTAAGAACACGAGTAATAGCTGATGCAAGCCCTGTGGCGTTGGGTGCAGTCTTGCTGCAATTCAATGGTAACGGTGAACCCAGAATCATTTCTTTTGCAAGTAAGAGTTTATCTGACATTGAGAAGAGATATTCTCAAACCGAGAAAGATAGCCTGGCTTTAGTTTGGTCGGTAGAAAGATTTTATTATTATCTAGCTGGGTTGGATTTTGAGCTAGTAACTGACCACAAGCCTCTGGAGGCTATCTTCAAACCGACTTCAAGACCTCCTGCTAGAATCGAGAGGTGGTTACTTAGATTGCAGGCTTTCAAGTTCAAGGTAATATATCGCTCCGGAAAAGATAATATAGCGGACTCAATATCCAGACTCTGTAAAATTTCTGATGAGGACTCGTTTGATGGAACTTGCGAGGAGTCAATTTTCCATGTGGTGGAAAACTCAGTTCCTGCCACTTTAACCATTTCCCTGATTAGCAAGGAAAGTGGCAGGGACATGGATATTTGCGATGCAATTTCCAGCATGGAGAATGAATGTTGGGATTCGAACATAACGAATCCATATTATGTTTTTCGGTTTGAATTATTAGCTATTGGCTCAATTTTTTTGCGGGGAAGCCGTATCATAATACCAAAATCATTAAGACCAAAAGTGTTAGAGTTGGCTCATGAGGGCCATCCTGGGGAGTCGGTAATGAAGCGTCGTCTTCGTTCTAAGGTATGGTGGCCTTTAATTGATAGGGAGGCTGAAAATTTCGTAAAAGCGTGTCGTGATTGTCTCCTGGTTTCACAGCCTTCTAATCCAACCCCAATGCAAAGACACCAATTTCCCAATGGGCCTTGGCAATTTTTGGCTACCGATCTGCTAGGACCGTTGCCTAATGGCGAATATGTTTTAGTGCTAATTGATTACTATTCTCGATGCCAAGAAGTTGTTTTCTTGAAACGCATTACTTCTGATGTTATAATCAAGGCGATGAAGAACATTTTCTCTTAACTTGGTTTACCCAAAACAATAAGAATTTTAAGACAGTACGTCAGCGATGAGTTCAAGTCTTTTTGTGCCGAGAATAACATATTATTGATCAGAACACCTCCCTATTGGCCTCAGGCAAACGGCGAAGTAGAAAATATGAACAGGTCTTTGGTAAAACGGTTGAAAATAGCTGCGGCAAATAAGCGCGATTACAAAGAGGAGATTCAGAAGTTTATACTAATGTATAATGTGACACCACATGGTACAACGGGCTCAGCTCCGAGTGAGCTTATGTTTAACAGACGTATTCGTGATAAGATTCCAGGCATCGAGGATATAACCGAAAATGTTGTTGATTCGTTTGCTAGAGATTATGACTAGATAAACAAATAAAAAAGGAAAGGAAAGGACTGACTTGAAAAGAAATGCAAAAGAGTCTAATATTGAAGTAGGTGTTGTTGAAAAACGTTATTTTTCCTAATAAACTCACTCCAAACTTTGATAAAACGGCATATGAAGTTGTTGAGAGAAATGGAAGTGAAGTAAGAGTCGTTGGAGGAGGGAAAACATATACAAGAAACATAAGCATGTTGAAAAAGATTCCAGGCGCTCAATTTCCAGAGGACACAACATCTAAACAGCATCTTTGCATAGAACCATTATTGCCTATTAACGACTTGGTATCATCACCCATCAACAATCAACCTTCATTATCCGCCAACGATCCACCCAACGTTTCACCGCCGGAGTCGTCATCGTTTCCACAGCAAGGACCGTTGAAGCTAAAACCAAAAAAGGTGGAAGGGATGTGGCAACACTGATCTTTATCGATATTTATTAGCTCATCTCTATTCTGGTATGGTAATCGCTAACCAAAACAAGTGTAAGAGAATAAAAGGGAATAAAATCTAAGTTTCATATAAATGAAAATTAAAGTGATTTGTTTGTTATTTGGTACGGGTTATTACACCAATAATAATAATAATTAAAAAAAAAGAGAGTTTCAATCAGACCATTTCTATGCTACTCAGTGTCGCTCAACCCATGCTCTTGATTTTTGTTCGCGAGCTGACCCAGTTTGAATGCAACTCAGTATGCAACAAAAGAGTAAAATTCCTGTTAGTTTCTTCATATTTGTGTTATTCTTATTAGAAATTAAGTTAGAAGTTGGAAAATTAGGTTGCAAGTTGCATAAATTAGGTTTGAATAAAATAAAATTTTTGAATTTCCAAAGAGTAGAAGAACTTAAGTGGAACCCAAAAAAGATATCGTTACAATTTACTATTGTAGGTAATCACCTGACAGGAATAGACTACAAAATCTTGTAAAAATTTTTTAAAACGACGAGTGTATTTGTCAAAAGCCTGCAGATATATATTTTTTTATTTTTTTTTATTTGAAATTACAATCACTGGCAACTTAAAATAGCTTTTTTTTTTGATAGAAAACCTCTTTAACTCTAAATCCCAAGCCAAATAGTGAAAGTAGGTGTGACAGTTCTGTCAAACTTTGTAAGTTTAGCAAAAACAACACAATATTTTTAAGAATTTTCTATTGAACATTGTTTGAAAGCAGCTCATGTTTGTTTAGATTTTTTTGTGTGTTTAAGCTACGCATTTTTTTAATTTTTTGTGCAGTTGTTTATGTATATATATAAAAATTGTATGCTTTTACCAAAAGCCAGCAAATTTTCATTCCCAATTGCAAAAACAACATGGCATTCTCAAATTGAAACTGGTTGTAACAAAATGTTTAAACTGGTTGGATCTAACACAAAATAAGCTGGTTTTGGTTTGAAGGCTGTTAAAAAATGTTGCATATTGAGTTTGACTCGTCTCGACATTTTTAGCAGAGAATATAAGAGAAGCATAATTTCTCTCAGTAATAATAAGCTCTCTGGTTTCAATCGTCTCACTTTTTTTGCAGTATTATTCCAATAATACATTAATTGACAACCCAGTCAACAATTTCGCATAAGCTAGAAAAAACTAGTTTATTAGTGAAAAATTTAAAATTGGTTTTGCAAATTATACAAAGGTTTTATACAACTTAATTTCAATTTTCCATTGAAATAACAAAATGCAATCTACTTCTCAACTCAAAACAAAATTTCAAATATAATTAAATTAAATTCAACTTCTTTTATAAATAAAAAATAAAAATATTTATTTCGAGTAAACGCCTAATTGAACACCGGGTTATCATACATTGTCCATAATAAAAGGCAAAAATTATACCGACTGGTGATATAGAAAAATTGTACACAAAATTATTTTTGGTTTGACACGTAACTGTCTCTTTTTGCATGTTGGGTAACAAGAGCCTACACACAAACGCCTAACGTTACATATTGTCAACATTTTCTTGTACAATAAGTTTGTCTGCATAGCCTTTAACATTACAAGAACATAATGCGTTCATCAAAATAAAGCTTTTTGTTATCTTCTTTTTTTTTGCATTATTGTTTTTACATTTATTGTTCGCAGAGAAATTGTAATAATTATTTTCTGACATGAGTTAAAAGACAACAATATACGAAATCATTTCCAAAACAAATATTCCAATAAATGAGGGTCATTGAACTTTGATATCCAAGTACCTGAGAAATAAATATTTTACCATTTAGATACATATTCCAATTGTATCTCGTAAATACAATTTTATAAAATTCCAGCATTTCGTTTCATATTTGCAATTTTTTTGTAATTCTTTAAATTCCAACGTAGTAAATACGATAAATTGTATGATTATATTCAAATGTCTATCAAATATTTTTTAAATTCTTGATATAAGTATATTATTTTTTATATTAATTTATATTATATTATTTTTTTTGAAAATATAGAGCAAATTATTTAAAAATTAACAAAATATTTAAAAATATTTGAATTATTTTTACCTCAATTGCAATTTTTTCAATTAAAAGCAAAAATAACCAGTGTCATTGTACGCCCCTAAGCACGGGTGCAGCAACATTTGTGTTTAAATCTATTATTATACAATTTTGCAAAACTTTTGACTGAAACGTCGAATTTCTATAAAAAGATTAAAAAAAAAAAAATCTTTCAAATTTAAAGCTCGAAGATTTTGTCCGCCTTTTGATTAAAGTTTCTAGAAACTAATAGGCACCTTTTGTAGTTTCGTTTTTTTGGAATCGCTAAATTAATTCCCTTCCCTATTCTTGGTTACACCTTTATTGAACTCAAATTAAGAATGTCGCTTGACCATTTTATCCGTCTAGCTGATAGCATAGTGGAATTTGATGCCAATTTAACGGATAATCGGTATCCTGTCTCTTCAACTCACGCAATTGAGTTACATAGATCCGAGATCAGGACCACGTGGTCTCGAATCAAAGCCGCATACGAAAAGGTCCTTCTAGATGTGGAAAACGAAGAAGCGGACAATGAACAAAATAGTGACCCTGTAGACATAGAGTCATTTAAGGTAAAGTTCAAAAGTACGTACATTACTTACTGTAATTGTCTTGCGAAGTTATCCGAACTTTATGACACTAAACTTTCTGAAACACTTCCTAAACCAATTTGTCCAGCGCCACCCCTCACTTCCCCTGCTTCCTTTGGAGGTCCTAGTAGTGGTTCAAATTCATACAGTTTTCACCTTCCACCATGTGAAATAGATGTCTTCTATGGAGATTATATGGGTTGGCCTACATTGCGTGACATGTTCACAGCCATCTATATAAAAAATTCTAAACTAAGTCCGGTAGAGAAACTGTTCCACTTAACTAATAAAACCAAGGGTGAAGCGCGAGAAATAGTCAAAAAGAGTCCACTTACTAATCAGGGTTTTGACTTAGCATGGACAAATCTTTGCACTCGTTTTGAAAATCGGAGGGTACTGGTCAATGGTCAACTCAAGACTCTCTTTCATCTTCCGAACATAAATTCCGAATCTGGGCAAGCGATAAAAGATCTTCAATGGGACATAAACTCCTGTATTTCTACACTTCAGCTATATGATATCGATGTCAATAGTTGGGATCCTATTTTTGTTTTTCTATGCTCAAGTCGTCTTCAACCTATGGAAACAAGGTCTTAGTGACAAAACCTCCATTCCAAAATGGGCTGATCTGGATTTATTTTTAACTAATCGGTACAGAACATTAGAATCTGTATTTGAAATTCGTAACCTGACAAGTATCCAGTCAGGTGATTCCAAATCGAAAATCCTAATAAATCCTCCAACTATTCCAATGCCTCCAAAAAGATCAGCTCTTTTCAAAATAATGTCTTAGGTCCACAATGTTCTCTATGCCCTAAAGAACTCCATACAATTCGAAAGTGTCCTGTTTTCTTAAAAATGAACTACACTCAGAGATTCAATGAGATAAAAAAGCAAAACTTATGCTTGAATTGTTTTTCAAAAACTCATTCAGTCAAAAATTGTAACAGCAAACATAGTTGTTATCAATGTCGCAGACGCCACAATACTTTACTCCATAGAGATTCGTATGACTCGAGCTTGAATCCGACTATGCCTAGCACAACCTCCAATTTTCATTTAAATCCAAACTCAGCTCCTTTTTCAAATAATTCGACTTCTAGATCAATACAGTTCACTTCTAGTTCTGGAGCTGAGATCGTTCAATCCTGTTTCGGTACTAATTCTAAGGGAGTTCTGCTAGGTACAGCAATAGTGCATGTATGTTATTTAAATATGAAATACCAAGCTCGGGCGCTTATAGATTCCGGGTCCGAAGGGACCTTTATTTCAATCTCTTAAAACTACCGTTTAAATGAACAAATGCTCAGGTTTCCGGATTAAATAATACCATTTCTGCCACTGTGCAACGAGAATGCTCTTTTGTACTTGGCTCTCCATTCGACGATAATATTGGAATTTCTGCAAATGCATTAGTTGTTCCAAATTTAGCAGGTAATCTGCCATCCCAATCTATCGAATCAGCAGCATTTAGCAACCTTCCTCAAATTTAGCTAGCTGATCCAAACTTTTATAAAAGTTCAAAGATTGATATATTGATTGGTGGTGACCTTTTTCCATCTATCATGCGTTCTGGTTTTAACCATGAAGTTTGTGGTTCCTTAATGGCACAGGAAACCATCTTCGGGTGGATTCTTACTGGTCCGGTTTCACTTAATTCTAATACATCCAATTCCAGACTGGCTTCCTATATGTGTGAAATCACTTTGGCTAAAGAGATTTCATGGTTTTGGGAGGTGTAGAATCTTCCACGGAAGAACTTTCAGTCCCCCTCCGACAAATTTTGCGAAGATCTTTACATCAGAACCACAAAGAGAAATGAATACGGTCGATATGTTGTGTCTCTTCCATTTAAAGAAGGTTTTCCTGAAAGGCTAAATGTCGGACAGTCTAGAATCAGCGCTATGGCACAATTTTATAGAAACGAAGCTAGATTGCTTCGAACTCCAACGTTCAAACAAGAATATGATGAAGTTGTTGAAGAATATATTCAACTAAATCATATGTTTGAAGTAACTGCTCCTGAATTTGTCAAAACGCCAGCGCACTTCTACTTACCTCACCATGCGGTAATAAAGCCTGAGAGTACAACCACAAAAGTGCGAGTGGTTTTCAATGCATCTTCCGCATCTTCCAATTCATTAAGTTTGAATGACATTCTTCACAGAGGTCCAATTCTTCAAACGGACCTAACACTGTTGGTCCTAAAATGGCGTTTCTTTCGATATGTGTTCAATGCGGACATCCAGAAGATGTACCGACAAATTTTGGTAAATCCAGAACACAGTCCTTATCAAAGAATTTTATTCAGAAAAGATCCGAACGGTATTGTCCAAGATTATGAGTTAAAAACCGTAACCTTTGGAGTCAATTGCGCTCCGTATTTAGCTATTCGAACTATTCTCCAACTAGCTGACGATGTAGATTCCATTTATCCAATGGCTAGTAATATTCTCCGGAACTACATGTATGTCGATGATGCACTTGCTGGTGCTCATTCGATTTCCGAAGCAATCAAAGCTAAAAATGAGTTAATTCTTGCTCTCCAGTCAGCGGGTTTTTCATTGAGAAAATGGACAGCAAACTCGAAAGATATCCTGGCAGATTTTCCAGCTGATCACTTACTAAATAAAGACTTCCTCGAATTCGATGACAGTAGTACAGCTAAAACTTTAGGCGTCCGATGGAATGCTCTATCTGATTCATTTTATTTTACTACAAAGCCTTTAGTTGAATCCTCATCATTCACTAAGCGAGAAGTCTTATCACAGATCGCAAAACTGCCGGATGGTTATCTCCTTGCATTGTTATTGCCAAAATCCTTATGCAGAAAATATGGATTGAGGGCACAGACTGGGATGAATCCCTTTCCCCAGTGTCCCTTTCTCAATGGAAAATGTTCCAATCCAATTATCCAGCCATTAATCAAATCCAAATTCCTCGATGGATTGATTTTACTCCGAATGCTGAAATCCAGTTCCATGGGTACTGTGATGCATGCGAAAAGGCATACGCAGCAACATTACATATTCGAATATCTAATGGCAATTCTATTTCCACTCACTTGGTATCCTCTAAAACCAAGGTAGCCCCTGTCAATACTTTTTCCCAGATTAGAGCTTTGTGGAGCTGTTCTTTTAGCCGAAATGATAGATAATCTTATTCCAAGATTAGATATAGAAAAGTACACAATTTTTTGTTGGACTGACTCCACAATAGTCCTCTCATGGCTCGCTAAGCCCCCGTGTTTCTGGTCAACCTTTGTCGCAAACAGAGTCTCTAAAATAATTCAGGTTACCGATCCACAACAATGGCACCATGTTTGTTCTGAAGATAATCCTGCAGACTTAGCTAGTCGAGGACTTTGCCCTCAGGAACTTATCGGTAATAACCTCTGGTGGCATGGACCAAAATGGCTCAAAGACTCTGATAATCCTTGGTTTAGTAATGAATCTAAAATTCTTTCAGAAACCGAACTAGAAAAGAAATCTGTTAAAGTTCAGTTTTCATATTATCAAAAATTTGAAGATATTTTGGAACGGTTTTCTTCATACCAAAGAGCAATGCGTACCGATTCTATTACCGAACTCATCCAAAATTTCATTCCAATTTTCATAAACCATCGACCTTAGTTACAAGCTCAGAACTTGTAGCAGTTCGTGATAAACTCATTTCGATGTGCCAAAAAGCCTACTATCCAAATGAATATAAAGCCTTATCCTCCAGGCAGCCGATAGCTTCTTCTAGTCCGATCCTAAGTCTAAATCCATTTCTCGATCCTGAAGGGTTAATTCGCTCCTGTGGCAGACTCGAATCCGCTCCTGGACTATCTTACAATGAAAAACGTCCAATAATTATTCCTTACAATTGTAGGTTTTCTCGTCTTTTGGTTAAATTTGTGCACGCTATAACACTTCATGGAGGTAATCAACTCGTCCTCCGATCTATTAGAACACAGTTTTGGATTCCAAAAGTTAAAAATTTAATAAAAACGACAATTGGTAAATGCCAGCCTTGTATTTTGTATAGGAAAAAGTGTCAAAAACAGATAATGGCTGCATTGCCACCGGAAAGAGCTGAAATAACGCGTCCCTTCACCCACACTGGCTTAGACTTTGCAGGCCCTTTCGATATAAAAAGCTATTCAGGTAGAGCTTGTCGCATAACGAAGGGATATGTCTGTGTATTCGTTTGCTTTTCCACAAAAGCAATACATCTTGAAGCTACGACTGATCTGTCCACCTCTACATTCTTAGCTGCTTTCAATCGTTTTCTTCCTCGTCGAGGGTGTCCCTTACACTTACATTCAGATAATGGTACCACTTTTGTCGGTGCATCCAAGGTCCTCGCTAAAGAATTTATCCAAACATCCCATCAAGCCATCACTGCAAACTACGGGCACCAAAATATCCCTTGGCATTTCATCCCTCCTGGCGCTCCACATATGGGTGGCCTATGGGAGGCCGGTGTAAAAAGCTTTAAGCTACATTTTCGCAAGATTTCAGGTGGATTTAAATATACTTTCGAAGCCTCATCGGCTCTCCAATTTTAGCCCCCATAGATCCGACCGTCAGTGACACGCCAGCATCCATAATCAACCGTTGGCAACAGTTAAAACTTGTCCATCAACAATTTTGTACTCGTTGGAAAAACGAGTATCTAAAAGAATTACAGAAACGCGTCAAGTGGCAACAACCAGAAAATAACCTAAAGGAAAATACTCTAGTGGCGATAAAGGATGAAAACCTCCCTCCCAATTCATGACGTCTTGGTAGAATCGAAAAAATATACTTCGGATCCGATAATCGTGTTCGTGTTGCCGACGTATTTACACAAAAAGGAAAGATAATAAGGCCCATTACAAAGTTGGTAGTCATATGGACTGACTAATACCGAGTGTCTTTGTTCACGATCGTCAAGTTTTTCTCATACGTTTTCTATCATTTTTGCAGCTCAATATGCCTAAAAACTTCATTCGTAAAACCCATAACAATCAGCAACGTCGCCGAACTAATCCTTATTCAAAGCTTCCCTCAGGATATAATTCATACTTGTGCAGAATCTGTAAGCGACCACATCCTCTAAAAACTTGTACACAATTTCTAGCCATGAATATCACCGATCGTATCCGAGCTATTCGAACACACAAATATTGCTCAAATTGCCTTGCTCATGATCACTCACAAGGAACCTGCTTCACTAAACATGGCTGCAAGCACTGCAAGAAATTTCATTATACTCTTCTCCACATTGATCCACGACTTGTTAAAGAATTCATGCCTTCACCTTCACGATCGCGTTCAACATCTCCAGGTAGCTCTGGAACCTCACCGCATCCCACTCCATCTACGTCAAAATCACCATCACTCACAGCTATCTTACGTCAAAATAGCTTAATCCTTCTTCCGACGGTACTAGTCAAACTCGACAACAAAACCGCACACGCACGTTGTCTCCTTGATTCAGGCTCTCCGATTAGCCGAATTTCTAAGAAGTTCGTCGAAAAACATGATCTCACGACATTAACATTCCAAGATGAGACCATTTGTCCCTTGACTTTGAAATCGAGGTTCGATTCTGCTTCAAAAATCGACGGAACCTTTCGTGTTGATAATCGTGTCACCATTCAAACTCCGGCTCAATCGTTGCCCGAAACTTTCAAAAAAAACTTTCGTGACCTCTTTCTCGCTGACCCAAAGTTTTACGAGACTGCAGGAATTGACGTGATCATAGGTGTTGATCTCTATCCTAGGGTGATTTGCGAAGGGGTCATTTCCAAAAGTGGGGTTCCTACAGCACAGAGTACAATGTTTGGCTGGGCCATTTATGGCTCGTGCTCCGTTTAAATATTATTTTCCTAGTTTTCAGAATGCACTATCAAATATTTATATAAGCAAAAAACGAACGTTCTTGTAACTATTTATCATTTCCTTAAAATCTTATTAGTGAATACATTACAATAAGTTTTCCATAGCCATTTTTATTGAAAAAAAAAGAAAAAGATTTTTTTTGATTTATATTCAATTATATAGAATTTATCACATGAATTACTAATTAGATTAAGTTCTTTATATAATTGTTTTTCCATCCCTTTTTTAAACAACAAGAAAAAGTATCTATGACATCGCTATATCCGAATTCTATGACACAGCTTTATCCGACTTCTATTTTTTTTTTTTTTGCACATATACTGCAAGGCGGGCGGTAATGTTAATGCGAAAAGTGCTAAACTACTTTTCTCATTACCCCGTCATTGCAATCCCACAACTCCCAAAATCAGGCATATTAAAATGCTGAATGTTGCGAATATTTTACGATCCAAATTGCTTAATTATCTTGATTCTGCTTAATTTTCTAATGTCAAAATTAAACCTGTCATAGATACTATTTCCGTTTTTTTAGTTTAAGTTTTTCCTTATTAATTCAACATCCATCAGGGTAAGATTGTTCTCCATTTTGTTTCCATAAATAAATTGTCCACTTTTTCCGAACATTGATTAATTTGTTTCTAATTCTTTTTTTTTCGATCCATTTCATATTGGGGCTTTTTATTTAAACCTTCTGAGCAATAAAATCACCATTTGATTTTATTGCTACTCAGAGCAGTTTGATCAATCCAGTTTCCATCAGGTCCAGATTCCATTCCCCTTACATCGCAAGCGTCTTAACACTAACTAAAACATTTAATTTTGTTATAAGCTAAGTGTTAATAAAAATCATTTGATTTATTCAAAGTTGGAGCATGGATGAGTTTTATATCTTTATCTAAACATTTTTTGGGTAACAAAAAAAGTGCTGACTACACTGATGTTGTTAGTGAATTTCCAGAGGCGTAAGGAGAAATGAGAATGTCAATCAAAATACATTTTTTGCATTCCCACTTAGAATTCTTCCCAAAAAATCTGGGTCAATTTAGTGACGAGTAAACGCTTCCACCAAGAGCTATCAACAATGGAAAAGCGGTTCAAAGGAAAAAGTCAGATCAGAATGCTAGCGAATTACTGCTGGTCGCTAAAACATGAAACTGATGATTTGTTTTACAAAAGTAGTAGATTAAGTAAACATTTTTAAAAAATAAACGTAATTAAAAAATAGTTCGTACTTTAAATTATTTCTTTTTGTTGAATCATATAATCGAAACAGGTTTTTCGTTGTTTTGAAAAAGTACTATAACATTGTCATTTTTTAACCGAATTACACGAATAAAATCTTGTTTTACTCAGAAGGACTGACTTTGAGATTATTGTTATTTTAAAAGAAGATTCGAAAAAACCTTGTAGAAAATGAAAAAGTTTAAAAAATTAAAATTTTTAATATTATTGAAAAAATCTCTACATATTTATATTAATAGTATACGGGAAGTATATATATTTGGAAAGAGCACGTTCATTTATAATTAATGAGCGTTGACTGTTTCGAAATCGGTTAAAAAATTACTGAGTTAGAAAATTGTAAGTGCGCCAGTCCAAAAAAAAAATACTCTTTTCCCCATAACTCGAAATTTTGAGTGTATATTGAAACTTATAAAACCGGTTATACTATACACCAAGCTAGATCGACAATCTACACTAGGTCATTTCACAAGTTCTTGCAATTTTTTTTTGTAGCACGGAATTATCAATACAGTCCACAATTCGGTTGCTTCTACTGAAAGCTTATTAAATGATATATTTGATAAGAATAACCGTACTGTAGTTACAACTTTTGAATATCGACAATTTTTTAATAAATTTGATAGATTGGGTGTGTGTAAAACGGTAGCAAAGTGGCATGGTAAAAAATATTTTTTCTATGGCGAAAAAGTTTTAAATTTTTATATATGAAAAAGAATCGAATTTATTTGTTTGTTTCGTTTTTATTTTGGTTTAAGAAGATTTCAAATTTTAAAACTTCAAAAATTTCTATTCTTATGTCAAAAATTCTACTATTGAAATTTTATTCACCTCAAAACTGTTAAAAATTTACCAAGAAGCATACTTTGCTACCATTTAACACACACCCATTGTACCAAATTTCTAATATATTCACTAAATAAATGGTTGCTTCCACCGCACAGAAATACTAAACGAATTTTATTTTTAAAGATGATTGGAAATACCAATAATTGAATAATAGGATTGATTTTTAGTTTCTTTTCCCTCTTTTAGTTCCCAAAACAACATTTTTGCTTTATTACTGAATTTTAGGTTATTTCAAATAAAATTAAATCCTTACAAAGAACTGTTAACGGTTTTGATCGAATTGCAACCAATCTTTTCTCTGGATGTATGGAATAATTTAATTTTTTATATGAACTATCTTATGTCGATGTACAGAGTAATTGAATAAAAATTCTTAAGAAGCAAAAAAAAAAACATTTTGAGAGTTTTAAATTATAAATTTCACGGTGAGAAAGTTTGGCAAAAAACAAATTTGGATTTAGAGTACCAACTCAAAGAAAAACTAAAAATTTACACTCTTATGTAGACCTCTAAAAATTTAATAATAATAAAAATAACTTGATGTTTTTAGAAGTATAAATAATAAGGATTCTGTTAAATACAATTCTATTAAAATAACTAAAATTTTATTCGCAAAACTAAAAATGTAAGTATGTACAAAACTTTAATGATGAATTTAAGTAACATACATATTTTATTATAAATTTGAAACTATTCATTATCTTATAGCTCTTTTCTATCTCATTCGGTTATTTTTCAACCGATTTACAAATTTTTTTTTGTTGGAAAGGTATTTAAATTACCTTTCTAATTGCTGAATATAGTTAGTACAAATTATTGCCGCTGGATGGCGCAAAATTAAATTTTATTGAAAAATGCATCTAAACACACTGTATTTGCAAATATTATGAGTTCATATGTTCTGCAAATATACTGGCCAAAAGATTTTGTACAAAGTTGCCAAACATTATTTGGTCGAATTCTGGAAATTTAAAGGTCAAAATTTTGATTTTCTTCAGTAACCAAAAAATAAAGGTAATTTTGTAAATAACGGAACTATGAAAAAGTCGCAGAACAAAAGAACCATTTTCAACAATAAAAAAGTTATTTTTTGCAAAAAGTCGATTTTGGCATAGTGGTAGACATACATATACAAATTTAAACTTTTTTTTATTATTAATTGAAAAAATAGTTTTAGTTCCTTCGATAAATATAAAGTTTTATAGGCGCAACGTCAATTATAGGAAAGCCGTAGTTATAAAATGTGCTTACCATATTTTTTATTGTAGTCAGCAAAAAAAATTATTACATAAAAGCGTAGATTCGAAATTTTTAACCTTTTGCTAACAAAATTTTAAAATATATTTTAAGACTGTTAAGATTAGAGACGGGCATGTGAGCCATTTTCGACTCACGCTCACGCACGATGCAGCACCAAAGTTTACAATCATGCACTATAATTTTTTAAATGGTTACTTTAATTTGTTTCCTTTAGGAAAACTAACTAGTTTGTTTTTAATTTATTGTTTTTTTTTTTGGAAAAGAAAAAATCCTACACCTAAGCTTATTATTTTTCAAAAATTAGGAAACTTTTTCTTGAAAATAAAATTTATTAAAATTTTTAAAACTTATCTGAACTAAGTTATATGAAAATTTTCCCTAAACCAAATAAATTTTTATTATTACATAGGAAAAAATTATTACTTTTTTCTTTAATTTTTAGAAAACAATTCTATTAGAAATATTTAGAAATAGCTTTCTAAAATTTAGTTCATTTTGCTACTCACATAAAAATGAACACACATTAAGTTCAAGTACTTTCTCAATTAAGGTTAGACACATTTTTTGAACTAAATGGAAGTAAATTATGTTCTAATTTGTTTTATTCAACTGAACTTAATTTTATTACAATTTAGTATGCAAATTCCTTAAATCTGAGATGGTTTCCTTAAAAATTTAAAAATTTTTATTTAATATACTTGTTTTTTTCCTAAAATCAATAAATATTATTTATGAAATATTTCTGAGTATATAAACTATTTCGTTTTTACCCAAACATATGATTTTTATTCATTTTAAGAAAATTTTCTCTAAGTTTTAATAAAATTTTACTTAAATTGAGAAAAAAATTTAAACTATTTTAAAGAAAATTTTGGATTAATTATTAGTTCACGTCTTTTTTTTTGAGTGTACATTTCATACATTCAATAGTGTGTGTTGTAGGTGATAATTTAATTTTTAAACAGTTTTTAACTTTGATGACAATTTGTTATACAACATAATAACGACTCTTCACTGTATTTAAATATGTATTTTTTCACAAACTTAAATTTTTTCTCTGTGGGCTTACACGTTCATCAATTTAATTAGTTTTTTGGTTTAGCCGTCTTTTCTGCTTGATGATTTCAAAATAAAGATGTTTGTTAGAAAATGTTAATTGTAAATGACAACTTAATCGATTTTCATAATTAAAAGGTATTGTTATCAATTTAAAATAAGTGTTGAAGGTGGTTTAAAACAGATTTAATGAATACACAAAATAGATGAATATATGCAATTTTGAATGAAGAGGTTTAGTTTAAAATGCAGCACTCTATATATTGAAACAGTAAATACCTGAAAAATTAATTTAAATTTATGTTCTTGTTAAAAAATTTTCTGTCATACGTAAAATACAGATTCTTGCCAGGAATGATTCGATTGCAGCAACCAAATTTTGTGACTACCGAATTTTTGCTGAGGCGACCGAAGTTCTGTTGTGGCTGTCAAATTTATGTTGTTTCGACTTATTTTCTGGTGTCACAAGTGAAAAATGCGTTTACCACTACTGAATCAATCAATTGGGAAAAATTGTGTAGCAATTGAGGATTTTAAAAGATAAAAGTAGAGTTGGTACTGTGTTTAATTCTAACGAAAAGTTTTAGTGCAATTTATCTACATATCTAAAAAAAAATAATTTTCTGTATCACCTTAAAAAATATTATAATGAGTTATCAATAACGAGCTACTTTTTCCATTATTTCAACACCAAATATAATATGTTACAAATAATGACATATTTTTATCATTATTTTAATAATATTTTTTTTTAAATTTATTTTTATACTCAATATTCTTTAACTCTGATTTTTTTTATGCTAGCGCATAAGCAACTTGTGTTCAGCAAGTCACTTATGTTTTCATCTATAAAATATATCATGTCCAGATATCTTAGATGGTAGAACTGCAGTATGGCAATCTTAAATCGTTGGTTTAATTCCTGGGACGAGCATATTTTTATAAAAAAGTAAATATTCTTTATATACGTAATTCTTTTTTTAATCTATCATTAATTTTTGTCAATACTGTAAAGCATATTAACAGAATTAAAAAAAAAAAAATTTTGAGGTGAAAAAAATTTTTTTAGGTGAAAAAATTTTTTAGGTGAAAAAAAATTTTAGTGGTGAAAAAAATTTTTTGAAGTGAGAAATATTTGAGGTGAATACAAAATATTTGTTTCTAAGCGACTGGTGAAAAAATATGAAATTGTACTTAAATACACTAATTTGTATGGAAAATTTAGAGGTATCTTCATTTGCTCATTTTCATACCAAACTGCTCGGGAAGATGTTTAATAATCTGAGTAAAAATAGGCACCCCCGCTTGAGTCTTCGCGTCGTGATCGCCATTTCAACAGACAGACGGACGGACATCGCTAAATCGACTTAAATTTTCATAAGGATCACGAATATGTAAAGATACTTTATGGGGTCTTAGACCTATATTTCGACATGTTACAAACGGAATGACAAACTTACATGTATATACCTTCACCATATATGGTTAAGGGTATAAAAATACGATACCATTTAAACATTGAATATTTTTTGTTTGGAAAATTTTGATAGTTTTGGGTTGTGATGTATTTATTAGAAACCCTGTCATTGTTCTTGAGCTTTGACAAGTCAACATATCAATTTCCTTAAATTATCTCTGCACCCAGAAAACAGTATCAGTTGTGGCCACCGGATTTGTTGCTAATCCAATTCTAGGGGTTACGACAGCTATTTTATATTTTTAGTCGTAAAATACAATATTTTGTTGTTTATTTAAATATTTTTATTTCACATAAATATTTATACATTCCATAAAGTTTTATTATAAAAACAATCTTATTTTAGATTTTCCCGGGAACCAGGGCATTCAGATTAATAGTTTACATTTCCTTACTGCACCACAACTTTATTTTCTTTGCTCTATTTTCTATTGTTACAAGAAATTTCTAGTTACAGAAATTTCTTCACACGAATTTTGACAGCTGGAAAATCTAGTGTCGTAATAAACTGGAAATAATTAGAATACCTGACTACTCATATAAATAATGGTACTCGGTGCAGCAGTAGTTCAGTTGATAAGTAAAACGCAGAGTGTGAAGAACTAAAGTGTGGCTAACGTTTGGTCTATCTAAATCGTGTAAATAAAGTGTGCTATTAAATTGTTTTTCTGTAATTTTTAGTGACTGATATAAATAAATAGAGCTATAAATAATTTCAAACAGTGCTTATTATTTGCAATATAGAAAGAACTCGATTTATTTAAAAGGTAAATAAATCAGCGATTTTATATAGGGTAAAATCGTAACACTATTTAAGCATTTGAATATTTTGTGTTAATCAAAAAAAAAAATAAAATATTTTGATTGTATGCCTTCACCACGATTCGAATTTTGAACTCGGAAATTCGGAGTACTAGGCTACCTTCCTACCGACTACACCACAAACCAAATATAAATTTTGATGACTAATTTTGAATTCAAATATCTTGCTGGGAAATCAAATAAAGTCTAAATTCGTTTCACAATACCAATCATTAGTTGCAAATGTAATCAATACAATGAACAATTCGGTTGGTTCCACTGAAACCCTAATTTAATGGAATACTTGATGAGGATAGCCGTATTTGTAGTTACCACTTTTAAATATCTACAATTTTTAATTCGATAGATAGTAATAATAAACTAGTACATTCAATAAATAAATGCTTGATCTACTGTACACAATTACTAAGCGAATTTTATTTGTGATACTTCACAATTTCTAGCTTAATTGCTCGTGTATAGGTAATTCTAAATAATATAACATTCTAAAAAATAAATTGTAATAGTCTTGATCGAGTTCCAACCAATATTTTCTCTGGGAATGCGAACTCGAAATTATTTTATAGTCAGCCGGACGAAAATCAACTGCTATGTGATTATAAGTCATAAGGCCTCTAAATATCCATGTAAATTAATTTTGTCTCCGCTACTACATATCTAAATTTCACTTAACTCGGAGTGTATCTCACCAATACCTTCCTTTTTAGAAATTGTCCAACTCGTCAGGTTGCGGTAATATTAAGTTAAAATGCAAAAGGACAGACAGACAGACGGACATCGCTAGATCGCTTAAGATTTCATAATGATCACGAATAAATATACTTTATGGGGTCTTAACTCTTTTCGGGGCACTATAAGATATCACTGAAAATTAAACAAAATTTTGAATTGCTTTCATTTATTATCGAGTTTTATTGAAAAATATGTATTAGAAAAATTTTTATCCTTGTAGGATTCTGAGCAAGGACATAGTATTAAATATATACCACCGCTCATAAAATTAATGATTCATTTATGAAAATTACTAAAGCATGATTTAGTTTTGCTTGGACAAAGAGGCACATTACAAGTCGAAGTCGATTATTGTATCAGGTCCCTGTTTCGAGTCAGCAAATGATATTATCTGACATATAGAATTTTGCTTACTTTTGGCACTTCTCTGACCTTCACCTTTGTTCTTAAATAAATCCCTTATCTATTTCTTTTTCGAACTTGAAATAATTTTTTTTATAAAATATAAGCTTTAAATTACATGTTAAAACAAGGACCCTTGAAACCAGGATGAACAAACTACAAAATTTTTAGCCACGCATGATGCCATGGTGCCATGATGCCAAATATTTTTTTGTTATAATAATAATTAATATTGTTGTTTGTTGAATGTTAGGAAAAAAAATTCAAACATTTATACATTCACAACCCAATCACTGTACTTGTTGTTGTACAATTGCTAGAGGCTAAATGTTTATGTAAATCGCCTAAGAATTTTTTGTAGTCTCGTCATTTGGCATCATAGCACCATGACATCATGCGTGGCTAAAAATTTTGTAGTTTGTTCATCCTGGTTTCAAGGGTGCTTGGTTAAAACGGTATTTGTACCATACCAACAATACTGCACAGAATTTATAAAAAATATTTAGGAAAATGGTATGTTTTTCATACCACGTAAAGAGTTAAACCTATATTTTGACATGTTACAAACGGAATGAAAAACTGATATTTTCCCTCACCATATATGGTGGAGAGTATAACAAACATATTTTTTGTGAAACAACTTAAACTAGAGCTTTCACGAATATTCGGTCCATATTCGGTATTCGGCAAGTTGGTTATTTACATAATACCGAATATTGCTTCTATTCATCCAAATACCAAATATTGCCACTATTCCGCCGAATTATTCGTTTTATAAAAATGTGCTAAAATCAATGATTTTTATTCAAAAGAAGTCGAAATAAGTCCCAAATATTAAAAAATTTTGTATAAAATTTGTTTAAGATTATTTTGACTTATTACAAAAGGGTTATCTAAAGGGTGTCCCAAGAAGAACGCAATTTAAAAATTTTAAATAAAACACAGATATTTAAAAAAAAATCCTGAAACTTTATTATATCGTAAAGTAGACAGAATGAGGTTATGTATGGAACAATATATCGTGCAGATGGCCGCCGCGGCTTTGCTGGCATGCACGCGATCTTTTAATGAAATTTTCAATGACCGTTTTGCATGAATGCTGCGGTATTTCATTAATGCAGCGTCCAATTTCCTCTTTTAAGGCTTGAGTGGTCGTCGGCTTATTCGCGTAAACCATCGACTTCAAAAAACCCCAAAGAAAAAAATCTAATGGTGTTAAATCGCACGATCTAGGCGGCCAATTCCGATCTCCAAAACGCGAAATAACACGACCGGGAAATGACTGATGCAGCAATTGAATTGTTTCTCTGGCTGTATGACATGTGGCGCCGTCTTGTTGGAACCACATGCCCTCCACATTCATTTCTTCAATTCTAGGCAAGAAAAAACTGGTTATCATTTCACGATACCGAACACCATTGACTGTTTGCGCTTGACCTGACTCATTTTCATAAAAAAAAGGTCCAATGACTCCTCCAGCCCAAAAACCACACCACACAGTGACACGTTGAGGATGCATTTGCTTCTCGTGAATCACTCGAGGATTTTCCTCACCCCAAATGCGACAACTCTGCCTATTGACGAAGCCATCAAGATGAAAATGGGCCTCGTCACTGAAGATGATTTTATCGGCAAAATCAGCATTTTCATGTTGTCTCTCCAATACCCAATTAACGAACTCCCTTCGCTGTCCATGGTCAGCTGGCTTCAGTTCCTGAGTCAATTGAACTTTGTATGCATGAAGATGCAAATCTTTCGTCAAAATTCGCTGCAAAGTGGATTTGGAGACACCAATTTGCTGAGCTCGGTGTCGAATTGAGGTGGATGGAGTTTGAGCGACATCATCACGTACAGCTGCGACATTTTCGGTCGATCGACCTGGTCGATGGCGCGTTGTTGTCTTTACATCACTAACAGACCCAGTTTCGGCAAATTTATCCATTAATCTCTTTACAGTTGACTCTTTTGGAGCATTATTGTGACCCCAAATTGATCGCAATTTGCGAACTGTAGCCGCAAAACTTTCACCATTTTGGTAAAACAATTTCACAATGAGAATGCGTTGTTCATTCGTGTAGCGCTCCATTTTTACTAACCTCGTACCTTCTACTAGCAAACAATAACACTTGTTCAAATGTCAAACAATGACACTTTGAATGTTGCCAGATTTAAAAATTGCGTTCTTTTTGGGACACCCTTTATTAGCGAAAATAAAGCAATATTGTCAAAAAACGTTTATTTGCTGCCTAAGTGTAATCTAAATATGCACTTTTAATTCGGATGTTGGTTCTTTTTTATTGGACTTTCGGTTTGAGCAGAATACCGAATATTCGGTATTTGGAATACACTATTAGTGAAATTCAATATATTTAGCGCCCTCTAGTGGTGCAAATAAGAATCAAATCAAAATCTTGTTTCACTCAACGCTTTATAATCTTTTTACAAATATGTTTTTATAATAAAAATATTATCGGGGAAATTTTTATTAACATCATTTTAAATTTTACCACTACAAAATTGCAACAAATTTAAGAAAAACGTGATGTTTTGTAATTTGTGGCAAAATATTTGTTTATGAATTCGATTAATATGATTTAATTCAAACACATGAATTTGGACTGTATTAATCTTTTTAGTTTTTTACCTTTCAAGCACTTGTAACTTGAACGGTGGGTCCGAATAATAAGACAAATGTTTACTATCTGACCATTATTAAAGGTTTTATTCTGGTATTTATACTAAATTAATAAATATAAAGTGCTGACCTATGGTCTGCATATTTAAGAAATAATTAAAATTCACATGAAATTGGCCAATCGAACACAGTAGCATAAACACATTGCAATTAATGCAATTCGTAATGTGATATCTTTATTGACTGTTTGTTGGCCAAAATAAAAAATGTAAACAAAATAAAAAGTAAACAACTTAAGGGTATTCACTAAGTACTAAAATTATTATTAACATGTGCTTAAACATTCTCCCCCGCGTTGAACGACTGTTCAACAATTAGTTAATATAAGAACAATCTCGTCAATGTCATTTCTAAGACAAAACAAAAAAAATGTTCTCTTTTTTAAATATGAAAGTTTTACAATAGAAAATTTTAAATGGAATGCGGGAGAGAATATTTTTGTTTAAGTGAAAATTTGTATAGAATATTGAGAGTTTAATAACACGATGAATGCAGTGAGCTCGAATAGTTTACCGTCTTCAGTGTCTAAACATCAAGGATGAATTTGGATTGGTGGCGTGGCTTTGGTAAAGGTGTCATTTTTTGTTTGTTGACGTATGGTTAAAGTTCAATGTCATCTTCAGTGGGTTCGGTTGATGTAGTTGGATGTGATTGTGGAGGTTTTGTCTTGAACTTGCATTTTGACAGTAGTATGATTAGTGCGAAAATACTGAATAACAATGCCAGGTAGCCAACAGTATAGCTGTGCGTCTGATGGGACTTCAATTTATTGGGTAAGTCACCGATGTCATGTTGTTCCAGCGACCTTTGTAGCGTTGTGAGGTCCTTTAAACTTTTGGCATAAACTTCCTCAAAACTTGCTGAATTTGATTGGTGATTTTCTATGGAGGCGGTAGTGTTCTTCGGTAACAATAAGTCTGAGATTTTGCCAAGACTTGTGTATGAAGATCTTACTGTACTTGATATTGCTTGTCGTCCATTCATAGTGACAAACTCATGTTTGAGCATGCATTCGGGATCAAGCGTCAGCAAACCGGAACCCTTTAGTGATATGGGAATGATTTCTCTGTTGCAAACAGCTGTAGCCCTTGAGGATGATGACGTGGCATATATCCATTGATTTCTTTTGTTGAGTGGTATCCATCTGACATTAGTTTTCTCAAGGATACAAGTCGGCGACGTTGCATTGTTGAATAAGTTAATTTCACATGCACAGACCTCGGAACCATAGTTGTAACGAATTTGAACATTGGAACACAAAAACATGTCTTGTTTTATTATATTACAAGCTTTTAGGTCTGACCTTGTAAGAAGAATGTATTTTTTGTGGGATGCTGATATGCCCATGAAATCAGTACATGGTTTTATAGCTACCATGGTGCTGTTCAATAAATTGGGTACAGGAATAAGCTGATACATCTTAAACTGTTCAAATTCGACCAATGGTAAAGTAATTTTGAAGACTGCATGCTGACGCGTAAGTCTGGCTTGAACCTGCATTAGTTTGAATAGCTTTAGTAGTTCATCTTTTCCAGTTATAGGAAGAGTCACTGAAGTTGGTGCATGGAGTTTAATCTGATTAATTTCATCCTGTAATTGTTCTGGGGTTAGTAGCAATGGTCTGATTTTTCCATGATGTGTATCTATAAGAGCATTAAGAATTAAAGACTGTATTTTCTGTATATTATTGGAAATTATGTTCAGTTCCAAGACACCACTGTTAAATAATTGGGTGAGATGTATCTGGAATAATACATTATTGATGCCCTGCATTGCTTCCGAATACGTTTCAATTTTCTGTTCCAATTGTTTAAACCTTGCCTTAGCTGCCAATTGGTTTTGACGTATGATATTAATTGTTGAATCAACAATAGATGTTTGGTTCTTGAACAATTTCAATAAGTATGATTCGTTTTCCTTTACTTGTTGTATTGTATTGGATATCCGGTCGGCGTATTCAGTGTCCAATATGCCAAATAATGAATGAGCAACATTACCAACTATATTCAGGGCTCCCCTTTTACTCCGTAACAGTCGATTCTCCAGTTGTAGATCATCTTCCATGTGTTTAAAATGGTCAATAATGCTGAGACATGATTCGTTTAATTTTATCATATTACAAATATGTTTTAGAGACTTCGTGCCATTAATTAAAATTGATGTTTCAGACCAGTATGTATTCAAATCATAGTATACAAAGATGTTCCATTCAGTGGTTGAAATGGCTGTTGTGCCAATTTACTCAAAATGGATTCCTAACTTCGTTCCAAATTTTTTGTTGTCGACTGGAGTTCCAATTACTATTGGCAGAAGGAGTAACATTGTGAGGAGTGACAAGGTGAGATGATTTGTCGACGTTTTCTTCTTCTTGGCAATGGGTTCCTCATTCGAGTTTGAAGTTGTCTTGCTGATGGTTGGATTGTTGACATCTACAGAATCTGATTCAATGGGTAAGAGAGCGAGTCGATGTATTGGGCGTTTGAATAGTCCATTAGTTGTTTTGACTTTCACGACTCTGATAACACCATCATCACCAGGGTAGATTTGTATAATTCTCCCTAAAGGCCATTTCATGACGGGTAAGTTGTTTTCTTTAACTACGACCATATCTCCAATCTTAAGGTTAGTAAACTGTTTATTCCACTTATACCGTTGCTGTAGTTGATTTAAGTACTCAGTGGACCATCGTTTCCAAAACCTTTGTTTAATATCGGATACGAGATTTCAATGCGATGATGCTGACATCTTTCTTGTAACTGCACTGCTGTCAATTTGAGATGTGAGCGCCTCTCCAATAAGAAAGTGACCGGGAGTTAACGCCTCAAGATCATTTTGATCATTTGAAACAGGTGTCAGTGGGCGGGAGTTAAGTATTGCCTCGATTTCAGTTATAACTGTTCCCAGCACTTCTTGTGTTAAAGATTCTGTGGCAACACTGCGTAGTAATAGATGTTTCGCTGATTTAACTGCTGCTTCCCACAGCCCTCCAAAATTTGGCGCTCGTGGTGGAATAAAATGGAAATGTATTCCCTTTGAGCTGGACGCGAAAATGATTGCTTCTTTTCCATTTACGGAATATATGCTTTCAGCCAATTCCGATAGTTGGTTTTTTGCTCCTATAAAATTAGTAGCGTTATCCGAGTATATATTTTGACAACGGCCTCGGCGGCTGATGAAGCGCTTCAAAGCACCAATAAAAGCATCAGTTGATAAATCAGTTACTAATTCGAGATGTGTGGCCTTGGTAGCAAAGCAACAAAATACAGCTATATATGCCTTTGTTGGTTTTTTCCCTCTGATCTTGTAGTGAATCCAAAATGGTCCGCAATAATCAACCCCGGCGTTAATGAAAGGGCGTGCTGGAGTCACCCGAGTGTGAGGTGAATTTCCCATGAGTTGTTGACATAGTTGGGGTCGAGCTCTGGCACATCTAATGCATTTTTGGACTGTTGATCGTGCCATAATTTTGCCTTTTATTGGCCAGAATCGTTGTCGTCTTATATTCAATAGTGCTTGTGGTCCACAATGTTTATTCTCCTCGTGAACCATTGTGAATAAAAGTTTTATGAGGGGATCATTATATGGGATCAACATTGGATGTTTTGCGTCGTATGATAACAGTGATTCCTCCAATCGTCCACCAACTCGTAGGATGTTTGTTTCATCTAGGAACAGAGAAAAGCTGATGATAGAGCTGTTTTTGTCGATTGCCTTGTTTTTACGAAGTTGCTTGATTTCTGGTGAAAAGTCGGACGTCTGAATGGTTTTAATAATTTTGTGTAGTGCATTGTCCAGTTCAGCCGGAGTTAATGATTTATGTGTAGGACGCTGTTGTGTCTTCATTCTTGAGTTTTTTATGAATCTCAGCATATATGCCAAGGAATTTTTATGTGGAATTTTGTAAATGACGTTATCGTTGGAGGTAGTAACCGCTGAAATTAGTGGTGTCTTCTTTTTCTCGTTGTCATTGGGAATCTAAACTTGTTTCGAAAATTGGGATGGCCACATTTCTTCTCGTCCGTGCAGAAATAGTGGTCCATACAACCATAAATTACATTCCGAAAGTTTAAGTGCAAACCTCTGGACAGTACATCAGCTGGATTGTCTTTTGATCTGACGTGGCGCCACTGATCGGGCAAAGTTAATGCTTGAATTTTGGAGACTCGATTAGCCACAAACGTATGGTACAAGGTGGATTGAGAGTTTATCCAAGATAGTACTATTTCGGAGTCAGTTCATAAAAATACAGGTTGATTTTTTAATTGAAGATCCGTTTTAATTCTGTGCAGAAGTTGAGCAGCTATTACGGCAGCACATAACTCTAGCCGAGGTAGTGTCTGTTGTTTCAATGGAGCGACCCTTGTCTTGGCACAAAGTAATTGTACAATAATTCTTCCATCCTTAAGAGTTGCTCGAATATAGGCAACTGCACCAAAAGCCTTTTCCGACGCATCTGAGAATATATGCAGCTCCGTTTTTACTGGGAGTTCGCCCTTAAAAATGTGTCGAGGGATTTTGAAATTGTCTAAACGGTATAAATCGTTTCTGAATTTAGTCCAGATTATATGAAGGTCCTCTGGCAATGGTTCATCCCAATCTAATTTGAGTTGCCATAACTGTTGAATAAATATCTTTGCCTTGACAACTACAGGTGCTAGTAGGCCAAGAGGATCGAATAATTTAGCGAGATCCGATGTTGCAGTACGTTTTGATACAGGCTGCTGATGATTCATTTTTACCTTGACGCAAAAATAGTCCGTCTTAGGCAGCCATAATAATCCCAATGTTTTTATAGTGTTAGCGTTGTTACTATTGAAATCTAAGTCCACCTCCTTGTCGCCGAGTGGGATATTTTTCAGTAATTGTGGGTGATTTGCACACCATTTTTTTAAGTTGAAGCCATGACTTCTTAAAATCGTAATGAGTTCCCTTTGTGTTTCAAGAGCGATGTTGAGACTATCGGAACCGCCAAGGCCATCATCCACGTAGAAATTATTTTTGAGCATTTGAGAACCATAAAACATAGCGTAGTCGTCAACTCCGGGAACGGGATAGTTTATTGAATTTTCATCAGTAATTTTCTGTAAACATTTCGTAGCTAGATAAGGTGCTGCTCGTGTCCCATATGTAACCGTGTTAAGTTTGTAATAACTAATAGGCAGTGATGGATCTTCCCTCCAAATAATTAATTGATATTGATGATCGTCTTGATGAATTAAAATTTGTCTGTACATTTTCTCGATGTCGGTGGTAAAAACAAATTTTGGTAATCGAAAACGCGATAATATTGAGAATAATTCACTTTGGACAGTTGGCCCTGTATACATTAGGTCGTTCAATGAGTAACCTGATGATGTTTTTGCTGATGCGTCGAAAACAACCCTGAGCTTTGTTGTGGTGCTATCTGGTTTTAGCACACTGTGGTGAGGAATGAAGTATTTGTGCCCTAATTGTTCATAACCTCGCATAAATTTTGTGTATTGTGTTCCAATGTCTTCATTTTTTAGGAGTCGGCGCTCTAAGCCCACGAACCTGTTGTATGCCATTGCATGGGATTCTCCTAAAGCGGTTGGGTTTTCACGAAAAGGGAGACTGACTATGAAGCGGCCATCTGTATTGGTGTGCACATATTGCGTGAAATGTGATTCACATTGTTTTTCTGATGGTGAAAGACTCTTTTCACTGCCTTCAATCTCGTCCATTTTCCAAAGATGCTCTATGGCCTCTTCCAATGAAGTGGTGTCTCCAAATATCGCACATGTGAGTGCACATAATGGGTTAGGAATTGGATTTTTCCCCATTGTACCACCCACAATCCAGCCAAGTACTGTATTTTGTAGTGTTGGAAGATCGTCAGCAAGGTGTATAGTTCCATTCTGAGTTAATTTGAAGAAGAATTCTGCTCCAAGTAGCAAATCTATTTTTTCTTGTTGATAGAAATTAGGATCTGCTAGGTGAATGTTGTTAGGAATCTCCCAAGTTGAAATGTCAATATGCTGACTTGGTTGTGTGGGAATTATGCTTGGTAGTACATATGCGTCCACGTTTGCTAAAAAGTTGTCGTCCCTCAATTTCATGCTGATGTTTATGCGATATTTCGATTTCTTTTGGGTCTCGCCAACACCATCAAGGCACAGGGAGGCTTCAGATGGTGAAATGGACAATTTTTGGCAGAGCCGTTTAGATTCAATGTTGACTTGCGAGGCTGAATCTAATACTGCTTTAAATTGACCTGATACACCATTTGGGGCTGTAATTATAACTTTTGCTGTTGCTAACAAGACGTACCCCTGGCGGCCCGCAGCGACGTTTGTTGTTGCTGATGTAACTGCTACGACGTTTGATGCAGTAGTCCTTCCCTTTGGATTTTGATCTGGTTTACTTGAAGGACTTGATGACTTTTTCCTTGTTTGGGCATTATCTTTCTTTTCCAAGTGAAGCATTGTGTTGTGTTTTTTCCCACATTTTCTGCAGCTACCTGAAATGCAGGTTCTTGATCCGTGATCACTTCCGAAACAATTGACACATAGATTCTGCTGTTGTACCCAACGTAATCGTTCTGCATCTGACAATTGCTGAAATTTGCTGCACTGATATAGTTTGTGTCCATTGTTATTGCACAATCTGCATGTTTCAGTGTGGTTTTCTTTGGTTGATATTATTGTTGAAACCGCCTTTTGTGTTGATTTCTCCCGTTGACCGATCGCTTCCATGGACTGAAACTGGAGTTCCAGAAATGATAATAATTCACCAATGGCTAGTACATCCCTTGGGTTAGCCAATGACTGCACGTACATGATATGTGTGTTTCTATCAAGTTTCTTTATAAATAGTTGAATAAGAATTCCATCCCAAGAAGATGTTGCAATTCCTAAATTATCTAAAGCCAATAAGCACTCCTTAGTGGTATCATGAAGGGCCTTAATTGATGACGCAGATGATATCACAGTAGGTTGGTTAAGTATTTTCTCTACCAGATTGGCCACGAGAACTCTTTTATTGTTGTATCGTTCTTGAAGTGTTTGCCAAGCAGTGGCGTAATTTGTTTCTGATAGGGAAAACTGACTAATTAAGTGTTCAGCTTCCCCAGATAAATTAATTTTTAAATACCACAATTTTTGAATGGTGGGTATTGGTTGCTTATCCACCATTTCAGAGAATAAATCGTGGAACTGTCGCCATTTTAGGTAATTGCCATTAAATTGTGGTATGGTCACCTTTGGTAAATGTACCAAATTAGTACTGTTTGTTACAGGTACTATTTCTCCATTTCGTGTAGGAGGACTATTTCGTTGTAGTCCGTCAGCTTTAACTGCAAGATTGACCAGCTGATCTTGAACTGCGTCATTCAGCTCGTAAAATTCATCAATATTAAAACCGGCTTCCGATGGATTTTCAATTTTCTCGCAAATGTCGTCGCATAAACCTTGGATTTGGTTCCAAAGATTGTTGATGTTGTTGATCCGGAGTTCATAATATTGACGAGGTTGATATTCTTCGTGAAGAAATAATCCATTGAGAACTCGTTCCAATGCCATCATCCTATTTTTTGCCTTTCGAATCAGGCCTGGATGATTATTGGGGTCATGTACTGTCGTCTGTAGAGCCAATGATTGAGCCCCAATATTTTCAATTGCTGGTGGCTTTTGTTGGGTTTCGACTAATGAGTGTAGCCGATTAATCTCCGTAGTAAATATTTTTATATATGAGGTTGTTAACTCATAGATTTTTGAGTAATAATCCTCCGTAAAATATTCATGCTCTGTTCTCAGCGTTTGAGCATCGTCGAGCATTCGTAACTTTGAGTCCTGGTCTTCAAATTGGCTTCAGGCCTCTTTAAGTCGTCGTAAGCGCTCCTCAAAGTATCCTGCGGTTGTTTTTCTGTCCGCAGAATCCTTCTTGAAGTTTCTGATGATTGCTTGAATAGACTCCCCTCTTTTCAATAGGGAGTCCAATAATTGTCGTGAAGTCTCCATTGCTTGCTTGAAGTTGTAGCCTGTTGATGCAGAAGTTGTAGCCTTGTACTACTGATGTCTGCTAAAGTATTTAGCCTTTTGCTACCGCTGATTGCTGAAGTATGTAGCCTTGTGCTACCGATGACTGCTGATGTATGTAGCCTTGTGCTACCGCTGATTGCTGAAGTATGTAGCCTGTCGCTACTGATGTGTTCAATCCACCTATGAATTTTTTTTTCAAGCCCGTATTGGTGAGGGCAACTTGAAATTCAATGGTGGTTTCGATGTTGCGTGGAAAATATTTTCCAGATTGTTAAAAGCCCCTTACCACTGGTGGGGGGAAGCTTAAAACTGTTTTCAAAACGTTGTATGTGTCACCCAATAATTTTAATAGCCCCTTACCACTGGTGGGGGGAAGCTAAAAATTCAATGGTGGGAGACCGTGGTCACCATAAATGTTATCTTGGTGACTGATGTGTGGACCACTGCCCTGATGATTGGAGTTGTGTAGCGTGTGTTGTGTGGTCACCAAAATGTTGACTTGGTGCCTGTTGTATGTACTACTGTCCTGATGATTGGAGCTGTGTAGCGTATGTTGAATGGTCACCAAAATGTTGACTTGGTGCCTGTTGTACGGACTACTGTCCTGATGATTGTTCAATCTACCTATGAATGTTTTTCAAGCCCTTACCACTGGTGGGGGGAACTTGAAATTCAATGATGGTTTTCGTTGTCAGATCGTTGCGTGTGCAAGGCGTTTTTATGATATTAAGAGTCCCTTACCTCTGGTGGGGGGAAACTCAAAATTTCTAAAAACGTCGGGGTCACCAAAAATGTTTATGAATTCGATTAATAGATTCAATCCAAACACATGAATTTGGACTATATTAATCTTTTTTAGTTTTTTACCTTTCAAGCACTTGTAACTTGAACGGTGGGTCCGAATAATAAGACAAATGTTTACTATCTGACCATTATTAAAGGTTTTATTCTGGTATTTATACTAAATTAATAAATATAAAAGTGCTGACCTATGGTCTGCATATTTAAGAAATAATTAAAATTCACATGAAATTGGCCAATCGAACACAGTAGCATAAACACATTGCAATTAATGCAATTCGTAATGTGATATCTTTATTGACTGTTTGTTGGCCAAAATAAAAAATGTAAACAAAATAAAAAGTAAACAACTTAAGGGTATTCACTAAGTACTAAAATTATTATTAACATGTGCTTAAACAATATTTGTTCTACACGTCGAAAAATACCCTTTCTTCTCGATTTTTTTTATTTCATAAAACTTTTGTAATTTTTGGGTTTTCAACAAAACACAATGTATAAATTAAAGCCACAAATCAACTGGAGTGATGTCTTTGCTTAATGTAATGATAGCCTGGATTTGATGCTGAAGTCATTCTATAAAGTTATATACAACTGTTTTTCTAAATCTGTTTGAATAAAAATTTTTTCTCTCATCTAAAAAATAACAGAAACTAAGCTGTTTAAGAAATATAAAGAAATTGGATCATTAATCAACCACACGAAAAATTTAGTAATAGCAGCTCATTGCTTTTTGTATTACCAATAATGACCTACCCCTGCCCACTACATTACTTCTAAAGTCAAAATAATGAGTTACGAATAATGTGTTATACAGCCATTGATATTCCATGTCAGCTCATTGCATACTACATTACTTTCAATGTGAAAATAATGAGTTACTAATAATATGATTTAACTAATTCTTTTTGACAGTTAAAATCTATGTTTGGTTTTGTTATTTATATTTTTTTTTTTTTCAAATTGTTATCAAAAGTCAATTCAAATTAAAAGCAAATAAAAAATTAATAAAAAAAATTTAAACCATAAATAAAATAGTTTTTTGATTTCAAATATTTCTGCTTTAATTTGAAAATGGGATTTTTCCAATACCATTTTGAATTGGAATTTTGAATGAATTAATTAATTGTTTATGTGAATTTAATAAAATATATGTATATTTGTTGTATTTAAGTTTTTATCTTTAAATATAAAATAAATTTTATAAAAAAAATATATAATATATTAGGTTTGTTGTTTTTCGAATTTTATATAAATATTCCATACAAATTTAAGTAGATATAGGCTTGTTAAGTAGTTATAGATATAGCTACTTAAAAATTAAGAATGTATAAAAATACTGCCAAGTAAGTTTTGTATATTATTCGATCCATTTGTTTTAATTATATATTTTTAATTTGTATCAGGCGAGGGTTATTCTAAATAGATGGAAAAAAGCTCAGTTTGTACGGGTAATTATACACTAACTATAAAAAAAGGAATTTCGCATAGTCATATTCTTTAGGCTGGGTGATATATAAGGCTGCTCAAAACCATGAGTTGCTTGTGGGTTGGGTGGTTCTTAAGGAGGCTGAAGATGACCTGGCCGCTCAGGTCGAAAGTGTGCACTCCCTTTAGCGCTGATCCTCACAATTTTTTTCCATTTAATAAAAAAAAAATAGTGTTTACTATTCGTTAGTAACATTAAATTATGATCTCGAGCCTGATACATATTAAAAATATATAATACTGCCAAATCTTAGAAATTATTGGCTTTTATCTTTTAAACGTAAACAAAAATATTCAAAATTTTTGTATTTTTCATTTGATAAAATATTAAAAATAACAATAGCTAACAAATAAATTATTAGCCTGTTCCTCGATCTCGAACGAAAAACTAGTCGAACGATAGCAAGTCACTCGAATTCGAGTCAATTTGGGTTTCTCTATTTCGAAAGGCTTCGATCGACTTGACTTACGTGTGTCAATTTTTGTTTCTTACGCATTTACAAATCACAGAGATGCCAGATCATATATTTTGAGCATTTGTTAAAATTTTCTTTAAAAGTAGCAAAAATACTACTAAACTGCTTAAAAACAAAAACAACCCTGTTTAACAGTGATCAGCTGTATATGACAAATGAAATAAAAAAAATAACAATAAACAAATCAATTTTTATTTGGAAAGTATGTCTATTTGTGAAAATTTTTGTTATCGATTGGTTGTGGGTGAAATTGTTGTTTGAAGAGCTTTTCTGTTGCCTGTTGTCTGTTCGGTGCGGTCACTGCTAAAGTTCTTGTAAAATAAAACATGTAAAATAAAAAATGTAAATATGAGTTTCTTGGGCAAACGTAAGCCACAAACAACACACACATACCTTTTCCACTCAGCAATAGCGTAATAGGGGGTGAAACGGAGTTTAGTTTTCTGGTCAAATTTTCATCCTCTGCGGAAAATTTGTTTGCTCCGAACACCAGAGTCCTTCTGGCAAAATCAGGCCTTTCTTCCATATAAAATACAAGCGTCTTCGGATGGTCCATTGTTGATTTTTTTTAACTAAAATTTAAAATTTTAATAAACTATAAATATTTGTATTATTTTGTACTTACTTTTTGTTATCCATTGCTTTTTTACTTCATTTTGCTTTTAAAAATATCAAATATATATTTACTCGACAAAAAAATAGCAAGTGACTGATTTTGACATTTGCGTTCGAGCTGTTCGAAATAGAGAAACCAAATTTTGTATGAAAACAGTTACGTTTTCAATCGACTTGTCGTTCGAGTCATCGTTCGCATAGAAATAGAGTTAGTGAAACCCAAATCAGTTTTCTTTCGACTAGAAAGCGAACGAACGTGTTCTTTCGAAATAGAGGAACAGGCTATATGTGTTTGTAAGAAAAGGTAGAGCTGAGCAAAAAATATGAATGCTCAATTTCGCGTTCCGGCAAAGTCGAAAAATAAACAAACCTATTAATTCTGTATACGCCATTACACCATTTCCAATTTAATATCAGAAATTATTAATTGTTTGCAGAAATTATCAATTTAGTTTTAGAAAATAACAATTAAAGAAATTGTCAATTTAATTTTAGATTTATAACTTAATTTCAGAAATGATTAATTTCATGTCAGATGCTATCAATTTAATTTCACATTTATTAATTTAGTTTCAGTTATTATATTAATTTCTAAAATAAAATTCTTAATATCTGAAATAAAATAAATAGTTTCTGAAAATAGTTGGTACTTTCTTTTTCAATTAAATTGGAAATGGTGTAGTTATTCAGCTCCTTCTTTGTTATCAGTTCTGTAACGACTTATAAACTCATTATATGTAACCACTTCTTCATAACCTATTGATAATACGTTATTTTTCCCCCTTATGTAACGTATTATTATGCCCTTCATAAGCAACCAGTTATTAACTACCTTTAAGCCACCAGTTTTTATTATATGAATAGCAACCAGTTATTTTTGCGTTACCTATAACTAGTTACTTTAACCTTACCATTAACTAGTTGTTTTATTCGCTACTCGTAAGGTTGTAGGTACCTCCAATGACATCCCTATGTTAAAATAATGAGCTTAGCAGGCAAACTTCAACCAGTTACTGCTCGTTCAAAAACCCATTATTTGGCAAGGTCTTTTTTTGCTGGGATATGAAGGCTAGGTTAAAAAGTGACCCTATTTTTTTTTTTACTCGTTTGTTAGTTCTAAACGACGCTGCATTGATTTTCCGTCCTCAATGAAATTAGGTGATATCGAAACATCAGACGATATCTCTATCAGTAATATGTTTGCCGATTTTTTGCTTCAACATCACAACTAAACTCAACAACACTTCACAATATCCATACTTTATCCCGGAATCATATATTGATATTTCATTTATTAATGAACAAACTGTTTTAAGCAACCTGTTAAAACTTAATTGGTCGTATGCTGCAGGGCCTAATGGAGTATGAAATTGTGTTAAAACGTTGCGCTGATCTTCTATACATTCCTCTAACATTTCTCTACAATAATTCAATTAGACTGGCATATTTTCCTGATGTTTGGAAGAAATCCTTAATAACTCCAATTTTCAAGTCTGGATGTAAATCTTTAGTATCAAATTTTAGAGGAATTGCTAAATTAAGTTCAATTCCAAAATTATTTGAAAAATTGATAACTAATGCTACATGGTTTTCGTAAATCCTGTTCAACAGCTACAAATTTACTGGAACTTTCAACTTTAATCAATGATGAATTTGTCAATGGGAAACAAAAAAAGTCCTTGCCAAATAATGGGTTTTAAAACGAGCAGTAAGTGGTTGAAGTTTGCCTGCTAAGCTCATTATTTTAACATAGGGATGTCATTGGAGGTAGCTAGTTACCAACAACCTTACGAAAGGGGTGCAAGTAACGCATTATCAATAGCTACTGAAAGAGTGTCTACATGTAATGAGTTTATAAGTTGTTACAGAACTGATAAGAAGGAAGGAGCTGAATAACTACATCATTTACCATTTAATTTCAGAAAGTACCAACAATTTTCATAAACTATTTATTTTATTTCAGAAATTAATATAATAATAACTAAAATTAAATTAATATATGTGAAATTAAATTGATAGCATCTGAAATTAAATTAATAACTTTTGAAATTAACTGGTTAATCTGAAATTAAATTGAAAATTTCTTAAACTGTTATTTTCTAAAACTAAATTGATAATTTCCGCAAATAATTAATAATTTCTGATATTAAATTGGAAGTGGTGTAATGGTGCATACAGAAATAATAGGTTTGTTTTTTTTCGAATTTCATATCTATATCTTTAAATGCTTGTAAAGAAAACGACTATCCCTACTTACTTGACTTTTATTTATTTTTTGTAAACAAATACAAATTGTAGTTTTGGGGCCGCCTTTGTACGAAAGCTTTTTTCGTATATAGACTTCGCAGCTCTGCCTTTTCTTACAAACACATAATACATTTGTTAGCTTTTGTTATTTTTAATGTTTTATGAAATGAAAAATACAAAAATTTGAAATATTTTTATGACAGTTATTTTTGCTTACGCTTAAAAGAGAAAAGCCAATAATTTCTAAGACTTGGCACTATTTGTATACATTCTTAATTTTTAAGTAGCTATATCTATAACTACTTAACAAGCCTATATCCATTTAAATTTGTATGGAATATTTATATTTTTATATATTTTTATATATTTTTTTATAAAATTTATTTTATATTTATATATACATATATTTTACAAAATTCATAAAAAAATAACTTTTGGATTAATTCATTTAAAATTTCAATTCAAAATGGTATTTGAAAAATCCCATTTTTAAATCAAAATCATTAAAAAACAGAAATATTCAAAATCAAAAACTATTTCAATTATGTTTAAAATTTTTTTCTATTAATTTTTTATTTGCTTTTAATTTGAATTGATTTTTGATAACAATTTGAAAAAAAAAATTAAATAACAGAACCAAAAATAGATTTTAACTGCCAAAAATAAGTTGTTAAACACATTATTAGTAACTCATTATTTTCTCATTGAAAGTAATGTAGTATGCAAGGAGCTGGCATGGAATATCAATGGCTGTATAACACATTATTGGTAACTCATTGTTTTGACTTTAGGAGTAATGCTGTGGGAAGGGGTAGGTCATTATTGGTAATGCAAAAAGCAATGAGCTGCTATTACTAAATTTTTCCTAGGTTGTTTATACTGATTTCAGTAAAGCCTTTGATAGAGTAAACCATGATTTATTACTATAAAAGTAAGATCGTATTGGATTTAGTTTGACGCTTCTTAAATGGATTGGTTGCTACCTAAAAAGCCGTAAACAGTGTGTTAATTTCGTACTGTACAATCTAATGTTATCAATGTCCTATCTGGTGTTCCTCAAGATCCGCTTTTATTTATACTCTTTATTAATGATCTTCCATCGGTTTTACAATATTCTAAATGCTTGATGTGTGCAGATGATGTCAAAATACTTCTTTCCTTTAGTAATTGTACTGACCTACTGTTATTGCAAATCGATAGTAATAAGTTTACTAACTAATGGACCTTAACGTAAAAAAATGCAAATATATGGTGTTTACAAGATCTCTTCCAGTAAATGGTTTGTACGTGATAATTGGTATGCGGTTAGAGATGGTTGAAACATTTAATGATCTTAGTGATTTATTAGATAGACGTTTAGATTTCCGAAATTATATTACTAAGACAATTAATAAGGCAGTTGGTGTATTGGGGTTTAGCAAATGCTGGGCAAAAGAATTTTCTGATCCTTATATAACAAAAAAGCTGTTTACTATTCTAGTGAGACCAATTCTTGAATATGGCTCTGTTGTCTGGGATACTTTCTACAACGTACACTAAAATTCCAATGAATCTGTTCAAAAACAATTCCTTATATTTTGCATCCGTGGACTTGGTTGGAATCCTTCTGCGCATCTACCTCCCTACAAAGGCCGTCTTTCTCTTATAAAGCTTTCTACACCTTATAGTCGCCGTAAAATGTTAAATGTAACTTTTTTAATAAACTTGATTAATGGAGATTTTCATTCGGATTTCCTAATATCCAATATCAACATAAATATTCCACATCGCTTATCAAGATACTATCTATTTCTTAGTGTTAAATACTTTTCTACAAATTATGCTAATTCTGATCCTTTTTGCCGTATTTGTATCAAATTTAATTAACTTTATCATATCTTTGATTTTTATAAGAGCTTAGGTACTATTAAAAGAGCCATTATTCTTTATCTTAATTGAAAATATTATTTAATTATTAAAATAATATTTTCAATTAATTTTGTTCAACACATAATTGTAGTTCATTTAAAATTGTATTACTCTCCCATATGTTTGTATTTTTATCATTATTTTTATTGTTATCATAACAATATCTCTGAGTTTAGCGCCCTCTCGTCGCTCAAAAAAAAAAACCAAAAATATTCTCTTACATGATTAAAAGCTGCTTTATAATCCATATTTATTGTAAATATTTATTATTTTACGTCATTTCAAATTTTGGCACTTGGGCAAAAACTTGTGTTTATTCTTCTTATTATCTTTGATGTAATAGTATAAAGTTTATACTGTATGAACTTTTAAAAACGCCAAAAAAAGAAATATTACACATTTTTCGTATTTTTTTACTTCATCAAAGTTTTGTAAAGATTTATACTGAAAGTTATATTTTTAATCGATTAAAAATATATAATGACAAAATAAAATTGAAATAAATTTTTTACAGAATGAATTTTGTTTATTTTTTTCGTGAAACAACTAAAATCCATATATTTGTTAAAACATTATTGCTTAAAATTATTCAAGTTTAGCGCCCTCTCATAAAACCAAAAATTGTTTTAGTTGCTTTATAATCGTTCCAAAAATATATTAACATATTTATCAATATTCACCACCAACATTTTATTTTTGATTTTTATCTTTAGGACAAAGCACTGTGGAACGGATGCTTTTGCCTAATTTCTGAAAACACCATCGTGATGGTGTATTACGTTCGCGATGGGCTTATAAATATTTTAGGAATATCTACACAGAGGAAACAGATTTATCGTGGCAACCGAACTTCTTACTAACCGAATGGTTTGGTTGAAACAACCGACATATTTGTTTGTAGCAACTCAAATTCGGTAAATACAATAGAATTTCGGTTGAAACCATATATTTTATTGGATCGGGATAAATTTGTTTGCGACAACCGAATAATTCAATTTTAGCAACTAAACTGTTCAGTTGGCAAGAAGTTCGGTTGTCACGATTTATATGTGTTCTCTATTTACTTTTGATTAAGGATAATTCATGTAATTTTATAAAAAAAAAAACAAATAACGAGTGAACAGAAATTCAAATTATTTTATACAATAATGGGTGATTAAAAAATATCAGTTCTATTACACAAAATTTTCAAAGTTACCTCCATTTACGTTTCCGAAAAGAATTAACTGCTATGGCAAGCATCCCAGCAAAAACACACCTTACCAAATAATTAGTCTAAGAATCTAAACTCAAAGGTTTTTACGTATTACCCTTTGTATTATAATTCTAACTTTTTTATATGGGATGTCCCAAAAACTGATGCGTTATGCTTACGAAAAACAAAGAATAATGGTTACTAATCACCAATTATTATTTAATTTTCCGTAGCAAATTGAGTTACACATTATTTTTTAACTCCTGGTAACCAATTATAATTTATCTTTGAGTAAGCGACAAGTAAATGCATGAAGTATTGTGAATCCAAATCTATAATCCCCCTTTTAGTTGTTGTCATATTTGCCCCACTTTTATTACAGTGCAAAATGTTTGGAAATAATTCGGTCATTTCTTACTTAGTGGTAATGAAATTTGGACGTTGGACCTCACAGACTCCCGGAGGCAATATAACCCCCCAAAGTAGAGTACTTTTTGCCCAAAAAATTTTGAGTGCTAACATTTTTTTAAGCATGGCTTAAATATTGTTACGAAAATTCTATTCATCAATTTCCATTTACATAAATTCCCATATGCAGTTATACAGTTGTCATCAATGGCAACCACACGACTAGTGCTGCATTGTTGTTCTGCTGTCAAATTTCAAAGAACATTCCCAAAGTTGCCAGTAAGCAGGACCCTTTCGGTTTTCGAAATATGACGTCATGAAAATTGGCAAAAACGTCAAAATATTGAAAAAGTGTCCATACAAAGTCGCCCATAACTTCTAAACTATACAACCCAAAATTTTTCAACAATATGTATACTAAACATTGTACACACACATACACACTCATAGCATGTAAAAGATTTTTCGTATGAAACCGTACAGAAAAATTTGCTTACGACCACGTTTTCCTTTATAACTCAAGAACCAAATGAGTCTCCACCTTAAAATTGTGCCACAAATGTAGAGAGGCCTTAAGTTTTAACACATATTTTTTCAGAATTTTAAAAAAATTGGATTTTGACATATGGGTATATGAAGATTAAACTTAAAAAAATTACCTTTAACCTTTTAATACAAAAAAACTTTTGGGATGTCATTTTCAAGGAAATCTTTTCACCTTTAAAATGGTATGGTTTAGAAGTTATGGGCGACTTTGTATGGACACTTTTTCGATATTTTGACATTTTTACCAATTTTCATGACGTCATATTTCGAAAACCAAAAGGGTTTGGAGTCGAAAGGTTAATGATTTGATGATTTGACCCATTTACAATATTTGTGGCGAATTTCATTAAAATCGGAGATGACAAATCCGAATGCTGTGCGGTTTGACATGGAATGACCCCACTGTATTTTTACGCATTTAGAAATGCATTTTTAGGCATTTCATGCGTATATTTACACTTCAAATAGATTTTTTACGCAGTTTTAGTAAATTTGGAAATTATTTTTAAAATTCCATTTAATTTTTACGCACTTTCGATGTAAAATTACCCATTTTGTGTGCACCAACTTACGCATAATGTGTATAATTTTTTAAGTTTACGCACACAGAGTAAATTTACCCAACTTATAGTAGAAAAACAATTTCCTGCTATAAATTAAATTTCAACAACAAAATAAATTTCAGCAGAAATTAATTAGAGTGTTTTAAACGCAAAGTAAGTGACGGAACTTGCTCAAAATTTGACGGTACTCTATTAACAGGTGGAACTTGATGGGAGCAGTGTTGCATTTCATATAACTACGAGGGAAGTTCGAAAAGTGACGGACTCATTGATCAGTTAGTTAAAAATAAAACGCTAATGAAGAAGCATTAGCGATTAAATTTACTGTGTATTCTGTGGAAGTGTAACTAAATAGAGTTTCAATAAAGCCTCTTGTGTAATTGTTATTAAGGTTGTGTTTAAATAAAGAGTTGCTATAGAAGAATTTCAAAAGTGTTTATTATTTGCAATATAAAAAGAACTCGATTTATTTAAAGGAAATAAAATAACCATTTTAAAAGGTAAAATCATAACAATATTATAGTTCCCGACATACAAGGTCTGTTCAATAGAAAAGGTGATTTTTAATTTTTTTCAAAAAATATTTATTTATTCATCAATTTCTATTTTGTCCCCTTCAAGGTATTCCCTCTTTGATATAAGACACTTGTGCCAGCGTTTTTTCCAATTCTCGAAGAAATTAAGATATGGCCTTAAGCTCTCTCAGCGATTCGGTTTTTATCTCATCAATCGCCGCAAAACGCTATCCTTTCATGAGGCTCTTCAATTTTGAGAATAGGATAAATTCGCTGGGGGCCAAATCTCGTGAATACGGTGGCTGAGGGATGATTACGGTATTCTTTTCGGAAAAAAATTAAGAAACAAGCAATGACGAGTAAGCAGGTGCATCGTGATGCGAAACCCATGAATTGTTTTTCCACAATTCTGGACGTTTTTTTTTCGTATTGATTCTCGCAAGCGGCGCACAGTGCTTTATTCCCATATAACGAGTTGATAAAAATAGAAGGAGTTATCGTAGCTTACTTAAATTTGGTACGCAAAGTCTGTAAAACAAAGTCTGCAATGGCAACTGCAAATTTTGCTGTTATTACGGGAAATTTTGCTAATTTGAGCCCAGCGGTATTTTTTGATAATCTTAGCAACATATGTCTGCTGACGTGTAGTACAATGCAATTAGTAGAACAATTAGCAGCAGCTACTAAATTTTAGTAAACTTTTTGTAAAGTGGAATTTAAAATCTGTTTGCTAAAATCAAAAAAATTAATAATATTATTAATATTAGTACAAAATTTTAAATTTGTTTTTTTATAGAGCATCAGAATTTTTTTATTGTTTTCAAAAAATATTTAATTCAAAATTAAAAACAAAATCAAAGGCTTAAAAATCTTAAAAATTGTTAAAACATAAACGAATTAATCATTTTGATTTTATTTGGTAATTTCTGTTTTGAAAAATATTTTAGTTAATTTTTTTTTTACTTTTAAGGTCAAATTTTAATTGTTTTTAAGGCTGACTTTTATAACTAAAAACTCTTTAGTGCTATTTTAAAAGGATGTCCTATTTTCAGACATGAGTCGGTATATTCACTTTCGATCCCTTTTTTAATCTATGTAACATTTTAAGGCAATTTAAGTTTGTAGGTGTAAGTTTTAATTAGAAATAAAATTTCTTTCAATATTCACTTTTTAAAATTAGAATTTTATTTTGCAAATTTTAGCAAATCGGTTTTCAAAAATTTGTAAAAAGATTTCTGAAATTAGCAAAAAAAATTTGTAAATATTCTGTAAAAACTCTGTAATTTGTAAATTGTATATAGCAAAAAGAGTTTCGAAATATGACGTCATTAAAATTGGCAAAAATGTCAAAATATCAAAAAAGTGTCCATACAAAGTTGCCCATAACTTCTAAGCCATACAACCTAAAATTTTTCTGTTGGTACCATTTTAAAGGTGAAAACCATGCCTTTAAAATGGCGTGCCAAAAGTTGCTTTGTAGTAAAAGGTTAAATGTCATTTTTATAAGTTTATGTAATATTCAAAGACCCATATCTCAAAATACAATTTTTTTAAAATTTTGAATAAAATATATGTTAAAAATATATGTTCCTCAGTTATGAAGGAAAACGTGGTCGTTTAGAAGTTATGGGCGACTTTGTACCTTTGAATATAGTTAGCACAAATTATTGCCGCTGGATGGCGCAAAATTATTTTTTATTGAAAAACACCCTGTATTTGCGAATATTCATGAGTTCATATGCTCAGCAAAAATACTCGCCAAAATATTTTGTACAAAGTTGCCAAACATCGTTTGGTCGAATTCTGGAAATTTAAAGGTCAAAACTTTGATTTTCTTCAATAACTTCAAAATAACGGTAATTTTGTAAATAACGAAATGTTGAAAAAGTCGCAAAACAAAAGTTGTTACTGGAGCCCTAAAGAACCATTTTCAACAATAAAAAAGTTCTTTTTCGCAAAGAGTCGATTTTGGCATATTGCTAATTATATGACTTTAATTACACTAGTTAACAAATTTTATTTTTTATTATTGATTTGGGTCTCCTGAATCCGAAGATCGCATTTTCAGGGGTAGTTTCTAAAAAAAAATTTAATTTTTTGTTTTTATATTTTAATTTTTGAGTAATTTTTCTATTTCGACTATATCTCAAACTAAGACCAAGATACTTTAATCAATAAAATTGCAAAAGAATTTTCATTTAATGGTCAAGATTTCTAGAGTACGAGTTTTAAATCGGTTCAGTAGTTTTGGACCTATGGGCCAAAATTTTACAGAAAATTCTATTTTTTCGGCAAAAACTGCAATCTGTAAATTTCAAAAAAATGGTATTAATCTTGAAAGGAAAAATATAAAACAATTTTTTTCTTAAATGTAGTACTTCTATATAAAAAATATGTAATTTTCAAAGAACATCTATGGGTAAATACCAAAGCTATGACCATTTATGTAAAAGTACCTAATTTGAGATTTTCTCCCTTTTTTGTTTTATATTATTAAGAAAGTATGCCCAATAATATTATATAGTTAAAATCAACAAGTTTAAAAAAACTAATATTAACTATTTATTTATTATTGATTTTCTTTAAATTTGTTTGTATTTTAGTATTAAAAATGGTTGCTGGACCTTCTTTTACGTTTGTTTTCGTTGCGGTCCGTTTCTCTTAAGAGAAACCAAATGTAATCTCCCATCATTCTCTCATCCCAATATCGCTTGATATCTCCTCTTGATGGATTTTATTTCTTGGAGAGAGCTCCATGGTTATCACTTACATCACAGAGATTCTCTGGCAAAAAGCTCAAGTACGAATGTAAAAAATGAATCTGAAGTGACATATTAACACCTGTTGAAAAAGTAAAAGAGACAAATTTGGAAATAATATTTATTAAATTAGAAAAAAGTATTTTATACCCATTTTTTCATAATTCTTAATCAAATCTTCAACAATGGTCTTGAAATCCAAGTTTTTGTTGTTTCCCATGAAATCAGAAACTACCAATTTAAATTATTTCCAAGCTGCAGTCTCATTTGGGGACAAATATTTCTCGAATTTTGTATCTTTTATAAGTTTTTTTTATTTGTGTACCATTAAAAATTCCTTCCTTGATTTTTGCAAAATAAATACTTTTAAAATTTTACTCAAATTGGCGAAAGCTTGGCCTTCATTATTCAATGCTTTGTCGAAGTTTTTCAAGAGTTCAAGTTTTGTAAGTAATGGTGGAAGAATAATGTTTTCTTTCCTAATAAGAGGCATATACTTTATGTTGTCTTGGCCCACTTTAATGGCTAATCTTTCCGGCCAAAGTTTTCTATTATAATAAAAAGCATGAGCTCGACTGTCCCAGAGGCAAATAAAACAACAATATTTTGTGTATCCACGTTGCATTCCACATAGCATGCCCACCACTTTTAAATCGGAACAAATTGTGATCTAGATAGTTAATACATTTGAGCAATTTAACCAATGTTTCGTACAATTCTTCAGTGTTTACAACATCTGCGATGGGTATAGAAGGTTTCTTGTTTGTGTTATATAAAAGAATTGCTTTGAAACTTTCTTTACTACTATCAACAAATAGTCGCCATTGAATTGCATTGTTGGGCTCTACAAGCTCTTCGTACAAACCGGAAATGTCCCTGCAAAATCATACGTGCATCTTATCTTCGGTTGAATAATACTTCGCGGTTTCTGTAGTATGTTACTTTTACATTTGTCTCCAAAAAGTTGTATTGTTGTAAACGAGTTGCAAGTACTTTTGTTTCTTCTTTTGTGAGCTCCAAGTCTCTGACCAAATCATTTAATTGAGCCTGAGTAAGTAAGCGACTCTCTCCACTTGTGTTAAAATTCTCTTCAGATGTGTTTTGATTAACAAATGATGAGTCGGAACTTACGTTGGTGTTAGTTGATTTTGGATATTTATCGATGGGCAATACATCCGAACGAGGAACTGAAATACTGACAGAGTCTACATTAGCATAAAACCACCTTTTTTTTGGCTCCAAATCAAGAACTCTTGCATTGACAAAAATAGCAATCTTCGATATGATTAGATGGTTTTCTCCAAATCATTGGTACTCCGAATTTCATGCCTCGGCTAGTAAAACCAAATTTTAACACATGAGGTATTTATATTAAATTAATCAGTAAAAAATAATTTCAATTTCGTGCCAGAAGCCCATACTGTAAGATTTCTATAGCACGGAAGACATATGATACTTGGTGTCTATCATTCTTGCAAATTTGTGACAGGCATTCCAAAGTATTTCTGATAAATATCTTTGAGTAACACATTCTCATTTTTTGCGTAACATAACTAATACATTCTCATTTTAAGACATCCCTTTTTGGCATTTTTGTCATTTATATTTATGAGGGCACTTGATTTCTTGTTTACATAATTTGCAAATAAAATAAAAGACGGGTTCTCAATATCTGCTGAAAAGTACAACAATTTCAAAATTTTTCCTCCCAAAATAGATTTTTTAACTGTCCAATTTTAGTTTTCTTAAAGAAAAAAAGTTTTTAGTGCAGTAATTCTGTAAAAAATAGTAATATCCCTGCGGGTAAAAAGGGAATTGGGACCTGTCCCGGGATAGGTGAAAACTGAACCAGTTCCGAAAAAACATATCACGAGATAGGTGAAAAGAGCACCGGTTACTAAAGTATCTTTCACGTGACCGGTTTAAAGGTCACGACTTGTCCGTTTAGACCAGTCCTGTGACATGTCACAGAGGGCAATTGACCCCCTCCTAGGACAAGCCCATGTTAAAGTGATCGGTCCCGTGACCGGTCCCTATCACAATGAACCGGTCATGTGACGCAGGGATAAAACAAAAAACAGAAAAATTCAAAATTTGGGTACCTTTAAATAAATGATCATAACTTTGGTATTTATCCATAGATTTTCTTTTAAAATGGCTTATTTTCTTTGTAGAAGTACAACATTATGTATTACTATGTAATACGAATATCTTTTATTTTTTTGAAATTTCAAAATTTGAGTTTTTATCAAAAAAAAAATTTATTTTTTCGCAAAATTTTGACCCATATCTCCTAAACTACTTTACCAATTGAAAACAAGTATTCACAAAACATGTTGTGCCTTAACTGGTTTTTCGTTTGCAATTTGACTGATAAGATTATTTTGAGCCAAACTCGAGATATAGTCAAAACGGTAAACTCACTAATAAATTAAAATAAAAAAATAAAAAAATTTCAAAAACTAGCTCAGAAAAAAATTTAATGCGATTGCGAGTCGCATGCTTGTCGCATTTTGGCTGTAAACTAGTGTTATTAATTATTTTTAACATTTTTTAAAAAAAGGTATTAAAAAAAGTACTACCGTTATAAATTTATCAACCCTTGTATATTCAATTATTTTCGTTATTAATACTGGTAACCAGGGACCGCAGCGGTTATAAGTTTTATTTTAGAAATTACATTTTAATCATGTGGAATTATTATGTAATTTTCAATTCAACTACTTACAGTTTTCTATATTGTAACATTCATGTGACAGGAATCACATATACTTTGTCTTTGATGTAAAACAAATTTTGTCAAATTTTCATAATTGTTTGAAATTCTTTTGACTAAACATTTAAAAAATCTAAAAAGGATTTTGTGTATTTCATTTAACCTGAAGACCAGCTCAGCAGTATTAAATTTCAACAAATCATTATTTCTTGAGTTTTATTTTTCGCTTAGAAAATAAAACTTATTTTCAGAGTTTTATGTATTTTGCGGAAAATAAAAGTTATTTCAAGATTTTTATTTGCTCCTCAGAAAATAAGAGTAATTTATTGAGTTCTATTTATTGCTAAGAAAATAAAATTTATTTTTTGAGTTTTATTTTTTCCACAGAAAATAAAAGTTATTTCTTGATTTTTATTTATTGCTCGGAAAATAAAAGTTTTTTTTTGAGTTTTATTTTTTTTTCTGAATATAAAAGTTATTTCTTGAGTTTTATTTATTTCTCTGAAAATAAAAGGTATTTCTTGAGTTTTATATTTTACTTAGAGAATAACAGTTACTAATTGAATTTTATTTTTTTGGTTAAGAAAAAAAATTTTAAACTGAATAATATATAAAAGAATTAATTTAATTTAACAAATAAGAGTTTTTGCACGGACTCTGGCGATAAATTTGATCTTAAATCAGTTAATATTAATTTTAGGGCAGAAAATGCTCTTTCTTTGCAAAACTTGTGCCAATCTTTACAAGTATGGATACATATATTTTTTCCTGCTAATATTTCATTATATCTGCATCCACATCAATGGGTTTAGGATTGTAAATATCTTTTTCGCTTATCGCCATTTTCATTTCCTCCTCCAGCTCACCATCTGAGTCTTCATGCTCTGAATTTACTTCAATAGAGTTTAAGAACTCGTTTAATAGTAAACACGTGTTTGTGTTTTCAGACGACGGGAAGGCATCTTGTATTTCACCGTTTGAAAATGATGATAAGTCAGAAGACTGTTGCGCTGCATCACTCTGCGCAAAAAGTAAATACATGTGTATATATGTGCACAAATACAAAATTTTTACTAACCTGACTTCCTTTTCCCCAAACAGTAAATATTTGCTGCATAAGTTGCTTCAGATGGCACCTTGCATGCATGAAGCTTTTGTGTGGCAATAAAAACTGGCTTTAATGTATCAACAAGATTTTTTTACTAAAACCCATTCCGATTGAGTCAAATTCGAAGAATCTTCAAAGTTATCTACACAGAATTCGTGAAATTTTAAAGGTTTTTCCAACATCGTTTACGTTGAATTCCATTTTGTTTTAACATCTAACACTGGCTGAGGTAATCTCTGAGAGGAAACTGTAAATCTGAAATTTGTTTAAAATAAATATATATGTACTTAGAACCCTAATGAATAAAATTCATGCCATCTGAGCTAACTTGTACGATGGAGTCCTTAAAATGTTTACTAATCGGCGCGCCTTTTCATTAATGTTGAAAGACTCGATCTGTTTTAAGAAGTCTTTAACAGAAAGTTGTAATGTATGATCGGCGCATCTTACAGATTTAATAGAGTATATTTGTACGTGTCTTAACAACTCTTCTTCGTCAAGGTGTTCATTATCAAGTTCATCATTTTCAGGTATCGTTTCCAATTTTTCATTGAGTACCTCTACAGCTTTGATCATATTGTGCCAATTATAATTGGAATATATTTGGCTTTTATCAATACGAAAATCGTCCAAAACAGCCTCTATTTCAAGACTTAGGTTAATTGCGGTGTGTTTTTTTGTTAGCTCAACTAGGCCAAGAGTCTTAACACAAATTTTATTGCCATCGTAATATTGTGCATTTATACCCAAAATTCCACGGTTTTGTCGTGTGGTAGTATCCATTTTTAAACATATAATTTTATTTTTTAAGACATTACGAATGTCATTTGTAATTTCTTCATACCTCTCCGTAACTAGTGACATGACATTCCTTGAAGTTATGGGATTCATATTAAGACCATTAAAAATTTGCTCAGTCAAAGTTTTAAAGGGGTTTGAATCCAACAATGCAAAAGGCATTTTCTCAACAGTGACGAGCTCTACACAAGCGTCTTTTACTTGGCTTTCTGCCATGCTAACAGAAAACTTGTTTTTTTTTTGCTACAGTTTCAGTTTTTTCTTGCTGCATTAATTCATCATTAAAAACATCTTTGTGTTTTTGTATCAAATGTTTGATATGTAATTCCCTTGAAAAGGCTTTTTACATATTTTGCACTGAAAAGCCATTTTTCTCGTAGAAGATATAGAATTCCCTTAAAAAATTATTACGTTTGCGTCCCATTTCAACTTTTAAATAGAGTTCTGCGTATACGACTTTTGGGTTAAGTTTTCTTTTAGATTAAACGAGGGATTTATTTTTAAATTTGCAAACAAAAGCTTTTGTATTTATTTTTTTATAATTAATGTTTATTTTTTTCTTGTTTTACAACATATTTATCATCACACAATTTAATTTAAATCACATTCAGTTTTAAAGGCTACATTAAGAATGACTTACAGTTTCCTAATGTTAAATATATAAATGAATAAAAGAGAAAATAAAACGTTATTGATCATTTTCGATAAGTAACAAAATCTAGAATACGGATTTGCACTTAGCAACAAAATATAGAAACTTTAGCAAATGTATGTACAGTCAAGAAATCAGCAATGCATAGTTTTTTTTCGCTATTCTACTCACTCATGAAATTTAAAATATAAGTGAGGAGACATCATTTAAATTAAACTACTCTTACTATTATTTGTTAAATAAAATTACAGCTTGTTTTTGTAAATATTATAAAAATATTTGTTATTAAAACAATAGTAAAAAAACTCAAATTTTATTTTGTTATCAATTTAAAGCCCCTATCAAAAATTTTCATTTTATTTACAAAGAGAGTTAGTTAATTCATTTATATATTATTCAGTTTAAAATTTTTTTTCTTAACCAAAAAAATAAAATTCAAAAAGTAACTGTTATTCTCTAAGTAAAATATAAGACTCAAGAAATAACTTTTATTTTCAGAGAAATTAATAACACTCAAAAAAAACTTTTATTTTCTGAGCAATAAATAAAAATCAAGAAATAACTTTTATTTTCTGAAGAATAAATAAAAATCAAGAAATAACTTTTATTTTCTGAGAAATAAATAAAACTCAAGCAATTACTTTTATTTTCTAAGCAATAAATAATACTCAAGAAATAACTTTTATTTTCTGAGGAATAAATAAAACACAAGAAATGACTTCTATTTCCGGAGGAATAAATAAAACTCGCAAAATAAAGTTGAGTTTTTTAATAACACATAAACAAATAAAAATCAATGAATCTAAAGGTAGTCCACGCAAAAAGAATTATCTTGGTGTATTCCTTGTTCACGTAGCACTTCTCTTTTAGTTTGATTTTTTTTAATTTAAATTTTGAAAATAATCGTTATTTGCGGTCCTTGTTGGTAACACTATCAAATTATTCCATCAATTAGTCTGTTACTAATGTATAAAATCAGTCAACGATTGACTTTATTATCAAAAGTTATTTTTAATACTGCTGTGTTGTTGCTTAAACTTTACATTTATAAGAAATAATAAGTTGTTTGTTTAATATTTGTTGAACATATTAAAGAAACATTTCTTTAATTTTGTAATTGTTGAAATTATTTTTATACTGTTGTATAATAATTTTTTTTGTGTTAATTTACACGTCAAAATTATTTCGGTTACAACATCAAAAGCCAGAAACAAATGTTTGATAAAAATTAACTATAGAATTGAAAAACCAAACATGGAATACTTTTATTAAAAAAATTAATTTTATATATTTTTTGTGAAACATTTAAAACTAGAGATTTCACGAAAATTTGGTCAAAACATAGGCTATTTACCGAATATTGCTACTATTCATCCAAATTATTCGTTTTATAAAAATGTGATAAAATCAATGATTTTTATTTAAAATAATTCGAAACAAGTCCTAAATTTAAAATTTTTTTTTATAAAATTTGTTAAAGATTATTATTGACTATTAAAATAGGGTTCCCTATTAGCGAAAATGAAGTGTTATAGTCGAAAAACGTTTATTTGTCTAAGTGTAACATTTTTATTAAAAAACTTATGAATATGCACTTTTTAATATTCGGTATAGTATAAACTTTGAAAAATATCAAAAAAATACCCTCTTCGTATTTTTTTTTCTACTCCATCAAAGTTTTGTAAATTTTGGGGATTCAACAGAACAAAATGTATAAATATTGAAAAGATTTATATTAAAATTTACAATAAAATTTATATTTTTAGTTTATTTCAAATATACTAGAAAAATTAAATAAAAAACCTTAAGTCATTTTTTGAAAACTTAATTTTTTTAATTTTTTTCCTGAAACATCTAAAACTTTTTTTGTGCTCCAAAAAAAGGTAAAACCAAAATATTCTCTTACATGATTTTAAGCTATTTTATTATCTTTCCAAAAATATATTTTTTATCCATATTTATGGTCAATATTTATTATTTTTAACGTAATTTCAAATTTTGGCACTTTAAAAGTGGAACAAATTATAGTATAAACAAGTAAGAGCGGCTAAATTCGGCTATGCCGAATCTTATATACCCTTCACCATGGTATTCTGAAGGAGATGAATACATCGTTGGAATCTACTACCTCATAGCTCTCCACAAACAAGCGGTATCCCCATTTATTTTTTCTTAAATGTCCAAAAATTTTAATCCAAAATAATATGTCATGTAAAATCTCAAATTTATATTTTTCCATATGTTTCAGCGCTTTTCTTGTCAAATTTGGCATTTTCTAGGCAAAAAAAAGTTGGCGACACTACTATTTTTTTTTATTTATATCATTCACAATAGTTGTGAAACGTATTTAACCTACGTATTTATCTTCACACTCTTATTAAACAAAGGGATTTTACTGGAAAAATTAGAGGTAGTCCTGGTTTTTTGCTAATATCTCAGCCATTTATTAACCGATCTGTCTGATTTTTAATAGCAAACAGAAATGGATCACATGTTACAGAAATAAAAAAGAATCAAGTCCTCATCATGTCTGGGTTCTTCGGAAAACCCATTTCAACACACAGACGGACAGACGGACAGACGGACAGACGGACAGACGGACATCGTTAAATCAACTTCGCTCTTCATATGGACCCAGAATATATATACTTTATAGGGTCTAAGATCAATATTGTAGAAATTACAAACGGAATGACAAACTTATATATACCCTTCCACCTATGGTGAAGGGTATAATTAAGAAAATAGACATATTTAAAAACATGTTTTTCTGTAATTTGTGTCAAAAACGTGGTTCTATACTTCTTATAATCTTTGGGATAATAGTACTAACTTTGAAAAACGTCAAAAAGTACAGTTTTTTCTTATATTTTTTTACTCATCAAAGCTTTGTAAATATCGATTTTTTAACACAAAAAAAGTAATTTTCAGATCCATAAAAATATTATACCATTTATTGAAATACCCTTCGGCAACCATCTTTGCTTTTTTCGAAGTACAAATTGACAGGGCTGCCATTCCAAATGTTATATAAATAGATGGAAAAAGCCCATTTGTACGGGTAATCATTCACTAACTGAAAAATGTAATTTCGCATAGTCATTTTCCTTAGAGTGTGTGATACAAAATCCCGTTCAAAACCATGAGTTATTTGTGGGTTGAGTGGTTCATATGGAGGCTGAAGATGACCTGGTCGCTCGGGTCGAAAGTGTGCACTCAATCTAGCGCTGATACTTACAATTTTTTCCATTTAATAAAAAATTAGTGTTTACTATTCGTTAGTAACATTAAATTAGGATCTCGAGCCTGATAAAAAATTATAAATATTTAATAAACATTTTTAATTAAGACTGGTTTTAAATGGTTTAAATAACAATTTTTTTTTTTTAGTTTATATAAACATTTTTTTTAAATTACAATAAAATCAAAACTGAAAATATATAAAATCAAGTTAAAAAAAAAAAATAATATAATTGAAAAATTTACTTATACAAAATCAAGCATACGTTTTTTAACGAGAGAAATAACTAGTAATGTTTTTTTTGAATATTTGCGCGTTACGAATAGCTTGAGAGCTATGCGGAACTCTGTTCCAGAGACTGATTGCATTGATATATAATTGACGTTTAGAGATCTGCGAACGATGTTTAAATGTTATTAATCTTTTGCCTCTATCAAGTATTGAATATTTTAATCTGACGTAAAGATGCCTTGGTTGGCGAGTATATATAATTTTATGAAGGAAAAGTAAAGTTCTTGTTTTCAGATAATTATCAAAACTGATGCCATAAAGTAGATTTAAAAAAGATGAAATATGATCATATCGTTAGTTTAACACCATATACATAACGGACGATATTATTAAAAGCCATGTTCAGTTTCCTATTGCTTTTATTGTCGCAGCTGGCAAAAAGTTCGCAACCGTATAGCAAGATCGGCATCAAGTGGGTTTTAGCTCAAATTAATTATAGTACAATACTGAGTTTGCCAAAGGTTTCTTAACATTAAAAATATTCGACCACAAGCATAATTATATGCTTCGACCAAGTGAGAGTGTCGTTGAAGTAAACACCAAGATTTTTAGCAGAGTCCACAACTTCGATGGGTTGATTGTTAAGAGTTATACTAGGTATATAGTAAAATTTAATAGTCTTTTTTTATTAATAAGACATTTAGATTTGGTAGGATTTATTCCAAGCCCGTTGGCAGTAGCCCACTTTTAAACTCGATGCAACTCATGGTTTAGGCAAGGACCCTTGAAACCAGGATGAACAAACTTACAAACCAATGAACTTCATGATTTGAAAAGTCTTAAATCTAATAATAAAGGAAAAACACAGAGCAAAAAGAAAAAAAAATCAAATATTTTACCTTCTGCTCTTAATACAAAAGAAAGTGATAATGTTGTTGTTATTGCTGATCAAAGTGCAAGTGTACTTGATGCTGTAAATGTTGAAAACAAAACAAATAAAGAACCCGTTTTTCTGTTACATCCTTACCATCTGTTTCGTCTAATGCTGCTGTGAATAATTTCAATACCAACAACAACACAACTGATTGGATTAGTGTACAGAGGCGTAAAAAAAGAAGGGGCTAATTGCATATGGTGCCAATTCTTCTGAAGAGCTGGGTGTAGTTGTTCAAAAAAGATGGGTGCATCTGTCTTCTTTTAACTGTCAGTTGTGAACAAATAATAATTTAAATTAATTAAAAAAGATTCTGATATAAGTCAACTTAAGCGAATAAACTTTAAATTTGGTGCATCTCAGTACTACTATAATGAGATACTTAAACCTGAGCTTTGGCCAAAGGGTATTAAAGTGCGTCCTTTTTTAAATTTTTAAAAGAAGGCTCCACCTCTAAATCAACATTAGGTGGAAATAATATCAAATTATATTATCAAAATTTACCGGGTATGAGAACCAAATCCAGAACTGTTTTCGATTTTTAATTCCAATGTGATTTTGACGTAATTGTTTTGGTGGAAACCTGAATAAATAAGGAATTTTTCGATGCACAATTTTTTGAAACAAAGCTTTTTAATGTTTACCGTAAAGATAGAGATGCTGAACTCACAGGACTTTCATTGGGGGGTGGTGTTTTGGTTGCCGTAAGAAGCAGTTTTAAATCTTCTTTATTTAGCATTAATAGTCATAGTGGTTTATTAGATCAATTAATTGTTTCCGTCTCGGGTATTGATTTTTCTCTGTTTTTGGCTGTGTCATACATTCCTCCTAATAGTCCAGATAGTTTATATGATGCTCTTATTTGTAATATCACTTCATTGGGTGAGAATTTGACAGTAAATGATAATCTCTGCGTTTTGGGAGATTTTAATCTTAAAGATATTTTTTGGTAAAAATTTTCGGATAATTCTTTTCTATTATTACCTCATAATGTTAATCATAATCATGAAATTAATTTTATAGATAGTTTATTGAGTTTAAATTTTAATCAAGTCAATTGTTTTTCCAATAAACTTAGTCGTTTTTTGGATCTAATTTTTATTCCAGATGATTGTAAATATCAAATTTATGAACCTTTACTGTCAATTTATCCACCCACTATACACCATGTTCCGTTAATAATTGAAATGTCTAATTATAATTTTTTTTAAATATTCCCGATCTTTAACTTGCAATAATTTTAACCTTTGTAATTTTGATGTGCTCAATTCAATATTTGATTCTATGAATTGGATAGCAATATTTTCGGGGCATATAACGTCAGTGTGCTATGAAGAATTTTTAAATAAAGTTGTAGCTGTTTGTCTCGATAACATTCCGTTAAAGAATACTAAGCCGTATAAACTTCCATGGTATTCTAGTGCTTTAAAAAAGCTAAAGAACCTTCGTAACAAATTTCATAAAAGATTCATTAACTCTGGTGATTTTGAATGTATAGCAAAATTTGTTCATTACCAACGTGAATTCAATTTTTTAAATAAATTTCTCTACAAGCAATATCTCATTGAAAAGGAGCAGGAAATTAAGAGCAATCCAAAAGCTTTTTGGTCATTCATAAAATCCAGAAAACAAACTTCAGATATTCCAGCAACAGTTAAATTTTAAAATAATATTTCACAATCATGTGATGATGCTGTCAATATGTTTGCATCTTTCTTTAAATCTAATTTCGAGTCTTTAACAGTTAATAATTTTTCCTCTTCAACACCATACACTAATTTGAATATTGGTTTTTTGGTTATTTCTGAAGAAGATGTATCTAATGCAATTTCTAAAATTAAGAACGGCTTTAAATCAGATGTCGATGGTCTGTTGAAAAAATGTGCTTCTTCCCTAACACCTGCTTTAACATATATTTTTAATTTATCGCTAAAAGAAGGTGTTTTTATTGATCGATGGAAATCGGCAACAATTACACCAGTTTTTAAGGATGAGAAGAGGGATGATGTGATGTGTTACAGACCTATTTCCAAGTTATTCTGCGTTTCAAAAATTTGTGAACATGTCGTATATGAAAAGTTGTTTTTCTTAACAAAATCTTGGATATCTCCAAGCCAACATGGTTTTTTTTCTAGTAGATCTACGGTAACGAACTTAACAGTTTTTAGTGAATATTGTTTAACTGCTCTTGAACATGACAGCCAAGTTGAAGTAATTTATACCGATTTTTCTAAAGCATTTGACAAATTGTCACATTCCATTCTTTTTTCAAAATTACTGCAATTTCTCTTTCATTCAAACTTTTTATGCTGGATCAAGTCATATTTATCTAATAGGGTATGTACAGTTGTAATTGAAGGCTTTGAATCCAGATTCTATATGCAAACTTCGGGTGTACCTCAGGGTAGCGTTTTGGGCCCGTTGTTTTTTAATTTATTTATAAATGATATTTCTCTTTGCTTTAAGAAATCAAGATTTCTTTTATATGCAGATGACTTAAATATATTTTTACAAGTGGACTCACTAAAGGATGTTTTTGATTTACAAAACGATCTGGATAATCTTGGAGAGTGGTGTAAATGAAATAACCTTCATATAAATCTTGGCAAATGTCATCATATTTCATTTTATAGGTCTTTGCATCCTATTTCTTTTTTTTTAATATTAATAACTATGATTTAAAAAAATTAATCTAAACTCGACTTAGGTGTGGTATTTGATACCGCTATGTCGTTTGTACCTCATATTGAGTACATTGTTTTTAAAATTGGCGTTAAGATCACTTTATTACCTGGAATCTGTTCAATATGAATCTAAATGCCTTTTTATTGGTTTTGCGAACTTTAGAATTCCGCCGAGCTTTTCAATCGGCTTTACTTTTATTTGATATAATCAATCATAATATTGATTGTCCTAACTTGCTATCTTTGATGCCATTTTATCGGATTAATTATGCTATCAATGGTACGTTAACCCGCACATTTATTACTTTTAATCATATTAATTTGAGTCTTCAGAAAAAATCTAAATCATTTATTGAATTTTGCACAACAAAAGATAATTTTAAACTATTTCTTTTTGCCGTATTACAATAAAATTTATTTTTCTTATAAATATTTTTTATACTTATTTTAAATTATTATATATTATATTTACTTTAATCATAGTCTGTAACGAGTTATGTGTCCATAGACTGAAATAAATATATAAATAAATTTTTGGCCACCCATGATGCCAAATGATGCGACTACAAATATTCTTAGCCGATTTTCAGAAAAACTTAGCCTCTAGTAAGGGTTGTAACAATTCAAACATGTATGTATCACAATCACTGAACTTGCGCTACAACCCTTCCTAGAGGCTAAAGTTTTCTGAAAATCGGCTAAGAATGTTGTGGTCTCGGCTAAGAATTTTTGTAGTCGCATCATTTGGCATCATGTCATCATGGCTTCATGGCATCATGGGTGGCTAAAAATTTGGAAGTTTGTTCATCCTGGTTTCAAGGGTCCTTGGTTTAGGGTTCTGACATATTGTTCAGTTTCTGTAACCTTGCAACTTATCTAAAGTTGAAGCAAGCACCCTTCAAACGAGGATGAACAAACTACAAAATAACCACCCATGATGCCATGATGTCATGCTGCCGTGATGCCAAATGGTGCGAGTACAAAAAATTCTTAGCCAACACCATGAAATTCTTAGCCGATTTACAGAAACATTTAGCCTTTAGTAAAGGTTGTACCACAAGTACAGTGATTGTGTTGTGAATGTATACATGTTTGAATTTTTTTTCCTAACACAACAAACAACATTATTAATTATTATAACAAACAAATTATTAATAATTATAAAAACATATGTATATTTGATATTTTTATTTTATTATTTTCTGTATAAAGCTACTTTGATTATTTTCAAAGCGTATAAACTTTTTTGAAAACAAATAATTTTTCAATCAATTAAAATTAGTTTTTTTATGCATTTGTGCTATTTCATTACCATGCTTTTTTATACATGTTTGAATTTTTTTCCTAACATACAACAAACAACATTATTAATTATTATAACAAACAAATTATTAATAATTATAAAAACAAATGTATATTTGATATTTTTATTATATTATTTTCTGTATAAAGCTACTTTGATTATTTTCAAAGCGTATAAACTTTTATGAGAACAAAAAATTTTTCAATCAATTAAAATTTGTTTTTTTATGCATTTGTGCTATTTCATTACCATGCTATTTCATACATGTTTTAATTTTTTTTCCTAACATACAACTAACAACATTATTAATTATTATAACAAACAAATTATTAATAATTATAAAAACAAATGTATATTTGATATTTTTATTTTATTATTTTCTGTACAAAGCTACTTTGATTATTTTCAAAGCGTATAAACTTTTTTGAAAACAACTAATTTTTCAAACAATTAAAATTAGTTTTTTTTATGCATTTGAGCTATTTCATTACCATAAGTAATGAAATTTTTAATGGAAAAAATTTCATTACCATTAAATGGTAATAACATTTTTTCCATTTGCATTAGTGTCAACTAATGGTAATGAAATGTCAATGGTAATGAAAAATTCCCAATATAAATGCTTATTCTAATGGGTTATTTTAATGCAGGTCAAAAAAATTGTTGTTTTGTGTTTTTTGTCCCTTGCTTACTCATGTTTACCGATGTTTTGTGTTATTTGTCTCTTTCATACTCACGTTTAGCTTTGTTTTGTCGGTTTTCTTAGGAAAAAAAAAATTCAAATATACATTTGTTTTTATAATTATTAATAATTTGATTGTTATAATAACACGGTGCTACACTGAAAAAGAACTTGAGAAATGACCTATTGTAGATTGTAGATCTAGCTCGGTGTATAATATAACCGGTTTTATAAGTTTCAAAAAAATTTATAAATGAACGTGCTCTTTCCAAATATATATACTTCCCGTATACTATTAATATAAACATGTGGAGATTTTTTCAATAATATAAAAAATTTAAATTTTTTTTAAAACTTTTTCATTTTCTACGAGGGTTTTTTCGAATCTTCTTTTAAAACAACAATAATCTTAAAGTCTGTGTCCTTCTGAATAAAACAAGCTTTTATTCGTGTAATTCGGTTAAAAAATGATTTTTTCAAAACAACGAAAAACCGATTTCGATTATATGATTTAACAAAAAGAAATAATTTAAAGTATGAACTATTTTTTTTAAATACGTTTATTTTTTCAAAATGTTTACTTAATCTACTACGTTTGTAAAACAAATCATCAGTTTCATGTTTTAGAGACCAGCAGTAATTCGCTAGCATTCTGATCTAACTTTTTTCTTCGAACCGCTTTTCCATTGTTGATAGCTCTTAGTCTCTTGCTCGTCACTAAATTGACCCAGATTTTTGGGAAGAATTCCAAGTAATAATGCAAAAAAATGTATTTTGATTGACATTCTGAATCCCCTCTAAAAATTCACTTACAACATCAGTGTAGTCAGAACTTCTTGTTTCCAAAAAATGATTAGATAAAGATATAAAACTCATACATGCTCTTTTTTCAACTTCATTTAATATTTTAGGAAATTCTTCATCAAGAAACATTTTTCGGATTTGTGGTCCAACAAAAATACCTGCAAATCAACACATAAAGCAATTAGGTGTAAATACTCTATGTCTCGTGAATGTCTTAAAATATATTATAACTTCTTTTATTTTGGCATCACTTAGTTTAGGAAATACATATTTTAAGTGTAAAAAAGCCTCGCCGCCTTTGCCTAGTTGTATAACAAATTGCTTCATATAACCTAGCTTTAAGTGCAACACTTAGTTTATATGAAGCTGCAGCACTAACACTAACTAGTAAACAACTTTTTTGCAAATAGCAAAAAAAGTAAAGGTATTATTACAAAAATAATTTAAATGATGCCTTATTTAAAATGATAGAGTACTAAACTATACAGAGTGGATTTTCTTGATTTTTCCTTCGCACTTATGTCTTGTTTGTATCATACTAGCTCTTTTTTAATTGGGCTTTAACAGCGATTCGCTAACAAAAATTAAAAAAAAAATTTAAGGAATTCTAATACCACTTGAATAGAAAAAGTACTAAAACATTGTCATTTTTTAACCGAATGACACGAATAAAAGCTTGTTTTACTCAGAAGGACACTGACTGAGATTATTGTTGTTTTAAAAGAAGATTCGAAAAAACCCTCGTAGAAAATGAAAAAGGTAAAAAAAAAATGAAATTTTTTTATATTATTGAAAAAATCTCTACATATTTATATTAATAGTACGGGAAGTATATATATTTGGAAAGAGCACGTTCATTTATAATTAATGACCGTTTCGAAATTGGTAAAAAATGACTGAGTTAGAAAAGTATAATTGCGCCAGTCCAAAAAAATACTCTTTTCCCCATATCTCGAAATTTTGAGGGTATATTGAAACTTATAAAAGCGGTTATATAATTCACTCAGCTAGACCTACAACCTACACTAGGTCATTTCGCAAGTTCTTGCAATTTTTTTTTTGTAGTACAGTGTAATTAATATTGTTGTTTGTTGTGTTAGGAAAAAAAATTCAAACATGTATACATTCACAACACAATCAGTGTACTTGTGGCACAACCCTTGCGAGAGGCTAAATGTTTCTGTATATCGGCTAAGAATTTTTTGTAGTCGCACCATTTGGCATCATGCCATCATGGGTGGCTAACAATTTTCTAGTTTGTTCATCCTGGTTTAAAGGGTCCTTAGTTTTACGTTTAAGGAGAACCATAGTTTTTTCCGTTGACTTGAAATTTTGGTTTTCAAGGGAACGGAAAGATTGTATAAAATCTTTAAATTTTGTTGCAAGAAAGATACTTCATCATCTACGGAAATCATGTTATATAAAAGACTCCAATCAATCTTAAAAAATTCATCTTGTAAAAAGCTGTAATTAATGTTTTTGTAGTCTCGGAGAGTTATTACTTGTTCAGGTATTATTAACTGAAAATTATACGTAATAAAGATGAGGCCATGTAGTGAAAAACAAGATGCTGGGAGTTGATCATAGAGTAGTACATTGGTAGCATTACTTACAAAGAAATGGTCCAGAAGTGTATTATTTGATGTTGTAACATGAGTAGCATAGTTTGTGTTTGGAGAATTTAGTCCGAGTGTAAGCATGTTATTTGTTTGAGCACTTAATTCCGTTTTTTACACAAAATTTGATGCAAATTCTTTGATCCATTTTTTTCCAAAGCAAAAAATCTCCGAACACAAACAAACTAAACATAAACAAACTCAACTAAGAACATATGTGCGAGACAAGTGTGTCAACATAAAAAAATCGCTAATCGCTAATGCACGTAGCCCGAGAAATTTCAAAATTCACCAGTTCCCATTTGAATATGTGAAATTCCAAATTAATAGCCTGTTCCTCTATTTCGAAAGAACACGTTCGTTCGCTTTCTAGTCGAAAGAAAACTGATTTGGGTTTCACTAACTCTATTTCTATGCGAACGATGGCTCGAACGACAAGTCGAATGAAAACGTAACTGTTTCATACAAAATTTGGTTTCTCGAAATAGAACAGCTCGAACGCAAATGTCAAAGTCAGTCACTTGTTATTTTTTTGTCGAGTAAATATATATATGATATTTTTAAAAGCAAAATGAATTAAAAAAAGCAATGGATAACAAAAAGTAAGTACAAAATAATATAATTATTTATAGTTTATTAAGAATTTTAAATTTTAGTTAAAAAAATCAACAATGGACCAGCCGAAAACGCATGTATTTTATATGGAAGAAAGGCCTGATTTTGCCAGAAGGACTCTACTGTTCTGAGCAAACAAATTTTCCTCAGAGGAGGAAAATTTGACCAGAAAACTAAACTCTGTTTCACCCCCTATTACGCTGTTGCTGAGTGGTAAAAGGTATGTGTGTGTTGTTTGTGGCTTACGTTTGCCCAAGAAGCTCATATTTACATTTTTTATTTTACAACTTTATTTTACAAGGACTTTAGCAGTGACCGCACCGAACAGGCAACAGAAAAACTCTCCAAACAACAATTTCACCCATAACCAATCGATAACAAAAATTTTTACAAATAAACACACTTTCCAAATAAAAATTGATTTGTTTATTGTTATTTTTTTATTTCATTTGTCATATACAGCTGATCACTGTTAAACAGGGTTGTTTTTGTCTTTAAGCAGTTTAAAATATATGCTCAAAATATATGATCTAGCATCTCTGTGATTTATAAATGCGTAAGAAACAAAAATTGACACACGTAAGTCAAGTCGATCGAAGGCTTTCGAAATAGAGAAACCCAAATTGATTCGAATTCGAGTGACTTGCTATCGTTCGACTAGTTTTTCGTTCGAGATCGAGGAACAGGCTATAAGATCGACTCATCTAAAGTTTTTCGCGAATAGAGGGACCAAGCTAATACCATTTTTTTAAACATTGGTTCTTAACCACATAAATTCTGGATTAAATAAAAAAATTAATAAAATATCTTGTTTCATCAAAAACTACATTAAAAAAAATTTGTCTAGAGGTTAATACCACTTTATTTTCACTTCGAATGTGATTTACCTCAATATTTTTAGTAAAATAATTGTTTTTAATTTCAAAGTCTGTTTGGCACAAAAATGGTTTTCAAAGAAAAAAGTTTTTTACGTCTAATGTGATGCACTGTGTAAAGCAAAAAATCGGAAAAGCCAAATTTATTGCTGTTGCTTTTTTAATTTTATGAAACTTTGATTTTGATATTACTTTTTGCATTTTATGCAAGTATATATGTATATGGCAGTCTTGGGCTTGGAATATGTTAAGAAACATGACGTTACTTTTTCACACTCTTGCACCAAAGCTGTTGAAATTTGGAAAATATATTTTTGTTCAATTTAATTATTTTACAATAACTCCTGAGATGTATAATTTTTAGTTGTTATTATTAAAATTCAGTTAAAAAATAGTAATATGTATTAAGAAGAAAAAGTTTCCACCCATTCCTTATTCTTTCGTATTACACCGATTCATGATTTCTTTCTATTACAAATTTTTAATTTTTCAATTTGATAAAGATGTTTGAAAAGTGAATATTATGACCATTAATTTGGACATGATTAGAAATATGATGGTTGTTTCAGATGCTTACTTCGCTTGTATAACATCCATCCAAAACAAAACGAAAAAATTGTGATGTATGAATTTAATTACTTACGGACACCAAATGATTCAGGCCTTCATATTCGGGCGAAAAGAAACGTAAACGTTGATAGTAATTATCATATAACGCCTCATTATCAATGCAGAATGTAAGGTCTGTATTTTCACACAATTGATGGACCGACAATGTTTCACTGTAAGGTTCAACAACAACTCTGACATTCTGACATAAAGACGTGCAGGACGAAGAGGCGTAGAGTATAAATGGAAGATGTAAAAATGTTTGGTTGGATTTGAATGAATAAGCAAATATCAACAAACGTATGAAGCATCATTATATACACACATATTATCATTTAACATTCATTAATTTCATTCCAAGAACCATAGTAGAAAATTATACGAATGTCGAAAGAGTGTGTGTGGGTATGTGTGTTTTTCACCGTTTGTATATACATACATTAGGGTGCGTCTTCGTTATAAGGGCCAAATTTTTTTTAGGAGATTTAGACCGTAAATCCCCTAGCAATATTCCTATTAGTGTAAAAATACATCTTGGAAAAAATTAGGCTGATCGAATATCGGGAAGGCGTGGCTCAAACGCCCTAAAGTTGCTAACTCTGCCTTTACACATGCAAGTAGTGGCATGCAAGTGTTGTATACGTATTATCAACGAAAAATCCTTCGAAATAGTCGAACATCTTGCCATTTGCTTTTGTGTTTACACATACAAGTGTTTAAAAGAGTTACCGAGTTCATTATTTAGACACATTTTTGGGGAAACGTGAAAGATTTATTATTATTAGTTTTATTTTAATAATATTAGTGCTCTATAATTAACAAACTTGCGTTTTATGCGCATTTCGAGAAATAAATTATTATAATACATCCCTGTAGGAAGCCTAGGGTCAAGTGTCTACAAGTCACCACTTTTGTCGACTATTTTGGGTGACTTTTTGGTGACATGTTTAAAAGGTAAAAATACACATTTGAACAAAATATATAATGAGCAAAAGAAATTACAAAAGACTTGTGAAAAAAAAATAAATTTTGTATAATAATAAAAATATCGAGAAGGATGCAACAGTTTTTAGTGAAAGTTGCAACTCTAGAGATTTTGTGGAGCCTGATGAAGATTTTACGGAGCCTGTGGATGATTTTGTGCAGTCTTTTGAAGATTTGTCTACTCCAAAATTAAATTTGCCCGAATTTTTTTTTTTTTGTAATATTTCTCATCAAGCTAAAGATCCTTTTATAATTATAAAAAAAAAAACAATTTCCCCTGAAGAAGTCACCCAATGTGGTGACGAAATATTGGGATAAATAAATAATTATAATTAAATTTTTTATAAATAAAAAACAATTTCCCCTGAAGAAGTCACCCAATGTGATGACGAAATATTGGGATAAATAAATATTTATAATTAAATTTTTTATAAATAAAAGATCTATAGCTCGATGAAAAATATTACACAAATCAAGAAGATCGAAGAAAACTAAAGGAATTATCAATTTTTTTTTTAATTTAATGAAATTTATAAAAAAATGTTATTAATAAAATATCTAATTTAAAAAAATAAATGCACCTGTTTAAAATTATTTCCTTCCTAGTGTGGAAATCTAGTAAAAGTTCCATAAGTTTAGACTAGAATCACTAAAATGTTTTAGTGAATATCTTTTTTTTTTTTTATTTTGTGAAATATTTATTCATATTTTACTATCAAATACATATGTAAAGCCTCAGCACCATTATGGCATTATAGAGGCGAGTTGGCAAAATTAATTACAATTTTCATAAAAATAAATTTTATAAAAAAGAGAAAAATGTTTTTAAACAATTTAAATAAAAAAAAAGTATAAATATATATATATGAATGTATAAATATATATATATATATATATATAAATAAAAGTATAAAAATATAAAAAAAGAGATCATATCTTTAAGTCAGAAGCTCCTCCAAACTTTGCAATATATAATTTTTTAATGAAATTTTGAAATTCGGTTTATTGTTTTTAAATTGAGAGGTAATTTGTTGAATTCACGACTACAGATATATTCTATTCGCTATTTGGTTGATTCCAGCCTACACAACGCGGTAGCTAAGTTGTTGTTATTTCGTGTATTAAATGTATGTTGGTTTCTAAAAAACTGCAGAGTGTAATATCCAATATTATGTATGCACTTGAAAACGTATAATAATAGTTGGTATTTATACAGTCCATGTATCTGTAAAATAGATTTGAATACATTTTTGTACATGGTTATAGTTGAATATGTTGGAGGGAGATTTGCAACTACCTTCAACGCTTTGTTTTGAGTCCTTTGAAGAGATTTAAGTTCAACACCATTCTTGTATCCATATAAAATTTCTAAATAATTAAAATGACTTTGTATCAATGCATTGTAAATTAAAAGTTTCGTATCCTGTTTAAATTTGTTTTTAAATTTGTACAAAAAGCCTACAGCTTGAGCTGTTTTTGTTTTAAGATGCTGGATGTGTTGACTCCAAGTAAGGTTTTTTTGCAAATAAACACCTAGGTATTTTACAGAGTTTACTTCTTTTATTCTTTCCCCATCTACAAATATGCTGAAGTTATTAACCTGACTATTGTAAGGCTTGAATCTTATTAACTTCGTTTTACGAGCATTTATAGCCAATTTGTTGATTCTAGCAAATTCAAAAAGTAAGAAAGCATCTAGTTCCATATAAGCTTTAACAGCTGTTTCATGTTTATACGGGTAGATTAAACAAATATCGTCTGCATACATAAAAAGTTGGCCAGTAAGATCCAGATTATGAATATCATTCATATAAATTGAAAAAAATAACGGCCCCAATACACTGCCCTGAGGGACTCCATGTTTAACTAAACCTAAAGAACTTTTACTCGAGTTAATTTAGACAAATTGTTTACGATTCGTTAAATAATTTTTAATTAGAGTCAGTTCTTTACCCCAAAATCGATAATATTTAAGTTTTTTTATAAGGATATCATGATCTATAAGATCGAATGCTTTTGTAAAATCATAAAATATACCCATTACGCCACTATGACCTTCATCCAAACCTCGACAGATAGAATTAACAACATTTACAACCGCTTCCTCCGTACAACATCCTTTTCTGAATCCATACTGAAAAGCAGATTCTCCTTATACATATAATTGGAAATTTGAGAGTGCAAAACTTTTTCAAATACGTTGTTAATGACAGGCAAGACTGCAATTGGTCTAAACATATCCACAGAAGTACAATTTTTTTGCTTAGGAATTGGCACAACTTTATGTATTTTTAAAATATCAAGATATATTGCTTCGTTTGCGTGAAATCATTTATACAGCTTAAAAGAGTTTTAGGTGACATACCGTAATGGCCTGTACTTTTACACGGAGATAGATTTAAAATAATATTGTGTGGTGTATTTAATACGAAATCTATGATCATGAAGGATTAATGTTCTTAGAGAATTGCACGTATCGTTAGGAAGTATTTCAATTTGAGACCTCAAAACCTCAATGGATTGAAGAAAATGCTTATAAAACTTCAGATTTTTCGCAGTCATCATAAATCGGGTCTTGATTTGAATCTTTAATGTTAATACATTTTTTTACAGCTCTTCCAAGTGTTTAATTAAGAAATTTCCAACATTTTTTGGGATTTTGTTTCATTCCATTGAAATTATTTTCATAAAAAGTATTTATCGAATCTCTTCATGCTTTTTTAACTATTTTACTTATTCCTTTTAATCTCTTTGCTACATCAGTATTGTCTGGACTTCTTCTTCTCATCTTCAACAGTTGTGTTTTTAACTTAATTAAATTTTGCAAATTTACATTTATCCATGGCGTAATTTCATGCTTTAGATTTCTTTTGTTAATGACAGGCAAGACTGCAATTGGTCTAAACATATCCACAGAAGTACAATTTTTTTGCTTAGGAATTGGCACAACTTTATGTATTTTTAAAATATCAAGATATATTGCTTCGTTTGCGTGAAATCATTTATACAGCTTAAAAGAGTTTTAGGTGACATACCGTCATGGCCTGTACTTTTACACGGAGATAGATTTAAAATAATATTGTGTGGTGTATTTAATACGAAATCTATGATCATGAAGGATTAATGTTCTTAGAGAATTGCACGTATCGTTAGGAAGTATTTCAATTTAAGACCTCAAATCCTCAATGGATTGAAGAAAATGCTTATAAAACTTCAGATTTTTCGCAGTCATCATAAATCGGGTCTTGATTTGAATCTTTAATGTTAATACATTTTTTCACAGCTCTTCCAAGTGTTTAATTAAGAAATTTCCAACATTTTTTGGTATTTTGTTGCATTCCATTGAAATTATTTTCATAAAAAGTATTTATCGAATCTCTTCATGCTTTTTTAACTATTTTACTTATTCCTTTTAATCTCTTTGCTACATCAGTATTGTCTGGACTTCTTCTTCTCATCTTCAACAGTTGTGTTTTTAACTTAATTAAATTTTGCAAATTTACATTTATCCATGGCGTAATTTCATGCTTTAGATTTCTTTTGACTCTCTTTTTCACTGTAGAATTTTCCACAGCTTTTCTTGTACATAAAATTAAGGCTGATGTATCGACTTGAACATCATTAGTCACTTGTATTTTTGGCAAATGTTGATGGATGTAATCATTTACTCGATCAAAGTTACAAACAAAACGAGACTCTTCCGTAACAAGTTGATTTCGTACTTCTCCTTCAATTCTACAAGAAATTACATTATGATTCGACAACGTACATTCAATACTTTCAATATACATATAAGTAGAAATGTTTGTGTACACATGATCAATTGAAGTACCACTAAATGGACGAGTTATTAATGAGTGACAATTTATAAAATTATAGTTAGCAAGTAAATTAACCAGTTCATTAGTTGGATTTGCGCTTAAACAGTCAATATTTGAGTCACCAACAAAAATACAAGGACTGCGACCATAAGAAGCAAGAACATTTTCAAAAACAGACAAAAATGTATTTAGATCACATTTTTGAGACCTGTAAAATGACGCGAATTTTATATTTTTACCATTTAATCTCTGGTTTAGCAATGTTAAAACGATTATATCAACATAGTCTTTACTAACATAAAGTTCAACATCAAATTCCAAATCTTCCCGGCTATAAATTGTGGTACCACCATAACCATCTGACCGACAGCAATGTACAACCTTAAAACTAGCAATATTGTACAATTGTGTTAAATGGTGATCAAACCATGTTTCCTGAACAGCTACAATATTGGGCAGACGTTGCAACATATTAATTAAACTTTTGAATTTAAGAAATTTTTCAATTGAAGAAATACTTCTGACGTTTATAGAAAATATATTAAATAATGAACATTATGAATTATTAACATAATTTCCAAAAGAATTTAAATTAGCAAAATATTGATTATTTATCATATTAAAAGAAAAAAAAAGAAAATAGATAAATAATATAAAAATACTTTTCATTATTTTGGAGATTGGTACATATCATTAGACTCATCATCATCATCAATAACTTGAACTTGCTGGGATCTTCTAACTTTTGGTTTGTGAACTGAAGCATCATACAACAGGCTGTCAACATCCTCTACGCATTTAATTAATCTAGGCTTAGACAATTCACTCCTTTTGACGAAAATTCTTCCACCAGCAGGATACACAGCACGAAACCCAACATTTTTTAGGGATTAAGCATAATTAAGCAAACTAAGAGTTTCTTTACTAAGGCAGTCACTAATAAAAATATCTTTACCATTTTCCTTTAAAATAGGTTTAACTGACATCAGCTTTTGCTTGGCATTTATGGAATTAAATTTTACAATTAACATCTGCTTTTTTTCTTTGTCGTTATTGTTACTTTGCGTTTTTGCTTTTGATGAAGTAGGCATCACTGATACTCTCTTTTTGCAATCCGACCCCTGCATCACTAAATATTTTCAACACAGTATCAACAGCTGACGACCCATTTTTTACATCAACATTACGAATTAAACAATCCTGTTTGACTCTTTGGTCATTTAAAAATTTTACCGAATTTCTAAGTGTTTCTACTTCAGCTTTTAAAACTTTGTTCTCCTTTTGTACAATCTCAGTTTCTTTTTGTTTTCCATAACACCTTTTAACAAATCATCAAATTTGCTTGACATGAAAGTCATACTTTCATGTAAAACAGACAGTTGATCTAGTCTTTTCAATTCTCTTTTGATTATGTTCAACTCAGTTTTTATGGTACCACTATCATCATAACATTGATGGCATACATATTCTTCACCAGTATGTTTGACTAGATATTCGTACTTGCGTTTTTCTATTGAAGTACATGATAAATTATAAAACTGACTGCACTTGTCACATTCAAGAAAATCATCTTTTAATTAACACTAAACTGCGCTGTTTGCAAATTAAGTCATTGTTTTTGACGCTGCGACGGCCTTTGCTCATTTTATTTCATATAAAGCAAACTTTTTACACTTTGATTTAATAAATCAATATATTTTTGAACATTAAAATTAATTATTAATTAAATTATAAAATTTTAACAAAAATGTTATTAAAGAACTATAGAATTGTGGCGTTCACACGACCTAGTTCCAATATCAACACCTAGTCAATAGTTGTGTAGATTCGCAATGACACGTACATGTTAAATGTCTACAGCAGATAGCGTTGGCTAGGGCATAATTAGTCAGTAGTACTGGTGACAAAGTCAATAGTGAATCAGTACAGTTTCTGTTTCGACATTTCCTAAAGGGATTTAACAAGTTAATACTTTAAATTAGAATTTAACAGAAATCCAGCAATTTTGCATTAATCTCTTAAGAAATTAACATTGTTTATCGTTTTGACATTTAGTGGCATGCAAATGCCATTGCAAAAAATGTGAGTGTATTAGTAAAACGTCGTGAGTGTATTGAGTTTTTCGAACTCCCAGTGGCGTGTGTAAACGCTGGGTAAAATATGTGAAATTTGAAAAAAATTTGCAAAAATGTTAATTTTGAGCTACACTTATGCAACAAACTGAAATATTTAAAGACGTATCAGAATCTGTCAGTTAAATTTTTATAACACTTCAACTTTTCGAGTTATGGTATTTTTTATTTGAAAAATATTTATTTTTGAAAACTTTGTAAAAGGTAATAAGGCAAAAAACAACGATTCTGCTGTATGTAAGCATTAAAAATATGCACATATTTACAAACATAATACAAAATAATTTATACTACACACAAATTATTACGTTTATTTTTGACAAAAGGAGTTCCTTGAATTTTAAAATTTTCATATAAAAATTAAAATTAGTTTCTACCAAATTATATAATTTTTTTAACATTATTCATTACTTGTTTTATTATGTTGAACATTACAATTCTGAAGTTTATTTCTTATTTTCAAGTATATGCCTACATAAAATGTTCACTAATTTAAAAAAGTGTTTAATATTTATATTTATGTATATTAATTTGAAAGACCTCATTTGGTTGTATTAGGATATTGTTTCCTATAATCTGCCACAACTTGCATTATCAATTTCTTCTTTAATGATTGCAAAAAGTTGCGTAGTAATTCTCGACTTATATTTTCATCAATTGAATTGTAAGCATATAATGTTTTTAATATAGTTAAATCTTGATTAGGAGCTCTTGCACAACAGGAGCTTCTATCCAAACTTTAAAGTATATTTTTATTATAAAAATACAAATGTCTCTAATAACATTTTTCTCACAGTCAGTCAAAATGAAATCGTCCCGAAATATAAATATTTTCAAGCAATATATTGCCTTGGACATCCATCGAGCAGAATGAAAGGCTCCAGGCATCCGAAAAGTTAACTTTGGAACCGTTCCTCCAAGAACTACTGCTAATTGGAGAAGTTCCTTGTAATCGTCCCGTGGTTGCTTTTCTTTAAGACTTTTTTCTGCAAACTCCGTTATCTCTGTTGTATCGCAAAGTACATCTTTCACGTGCTGATTCTCAACTCCAGGCTGTTTATTAATTTCACTTCAACCATCTTTAAATCTGGGCCCAGTAGACTTTTGTATTTTTTCATCAAAAACACTCCGTAAAAGTATTTCAAATATGTGATGTCGTCATGGAAAATATGTGAGGTCTTATTCTAATGTTTGCTCTAAAAGTACACATGTACTTTGGTATCACAGCATAGCACTTCCACCTTTTTATCGTCGTCCCATTATTTAAGCAATTCATAGACAGCTATGACTTGTTGCTTTCCTGTGCCCGAACCAATTTCTGGAATATTAAGTAACTGCTCAGTTCAATTAAAAGAAATGACTACAGGCAACCAAAATTTTACCATCCCAATAAACAGTTATTGCTGTAATTTCTTTATCTTTAAATGCATCCCCAATTTTTTGTCCTGTTTCATATCGAACTTGTGTGCGGCATCAGCGAATTGAAGTTTCGTTTATTACTAAATCATTTACGTCGTGTTTTAAAGCTTCAGCAGTTGCTGTAAGAATTCATACTGGGTCACAATTATTTATTTTGCATTTATCTAATACTTGTATTAGTTTTGGTGTAATAAAATTATTTTGACCTCGTTTTTTTGTTGAATGGCTTCATTCTTTGGGTCTTCAATACCATCCAGCTCAAGATGTTCTTCATCGCTTAATTCGGAGCCCATATTTTCGAACTCTTCTGTAAAATTTGTTTTAAAAATATCTCAATTAAATATAAGATAATTTCACATATATAAAATGTAAAGAATAACACTTTTATGAAATTTTTATATCTCATAGAAATATTATAATGCCTTCCAAAAAACCGTAACCTGTTAACTGGTTTTGCATTTTTTTAAATGTATAAACCAGTTAACAGGTTAAGTAGTCACTACTTGTTTTTAAATACTTAACTTACTATTTTAGCACCATACAATTGGAGGTAATGATATATCCTTACAGGTAATGACATGGTAATGGTTAAAAAGTTTAATTTTATTTAAAAAGGCCAAGTTTTTAGAATGTAGATTATCTTTAAACTCAGTTTTTCGAAGTTTGTAACTTGAATACTGATTTTGAAATTTGTTTTAATTTATTTTATTTCAATGAAGACCATGTTAATAAACATGGAAATAGCAGACAAAATTCGTTTCCGGTTTAACTAAACCAAGTTTAACTCACATCGCAAAAACTTGGCTTTAGTGACAAACTTTTGCGAGTGTTTATCAAGGCTTTGCTGGGAACTTGTTAACCCACAGTAATTCTGTTAGATACCTTCCCAAGCGGATGCACATTTCTCACTTATGCGACGTTCTTTTCTCGTCGAAGTGTTTTTCTTTTTTTTCTTTTTGCTAAGATGACCTATCATTGCACCAGGTCTTCCTTTTTTTCTTTGATTTAATAATAATATCTTATCTTCCGATATTAATCACATCTAGAGCATTGGCATTAGCAACGTCAAAAAAATCATTAAATTTGTCTAAGAAAACTTTCTCTTGCTTTTTCCTGTATAAATGTCGGCGTTTGAAATTTTCTGCAATTTCTTCCAAAGTATAAACTCTCAACTTTTGCGACACATTTGTCAAAAGCTCTAATTGGAATTCGTGCTTTATTCCATAAAACCTCTACTTATTTCACGACAAGGGAAGCACTAGATCTTACTTCTAGCTTTACTTTGCGTATATTGTAAAATAATACACGCAAAACATGGGCATTGGATCGTAATTAAGCCCCGATAATTTACTTTCGTCATGATCGAGTATATATAACTTTTATCGTCCTCTTGTATTAACTTTTTCTTCTATTTCTTTAACTTTATTTATTTATTTATTTAACTTTCTTACTTTAATATTCGCTTTAATACTCGAATTCACTTTATTTTTTTCACTTTAATATACATAAATGATTTATTATCTAAATAAAACTTTTACTTTAGGAAACTGCTGTTTTCGTTTACTTTGTAAACAAGAGATTTTAGCCCTGGGAATTACGAACCAAAAAAAGTACCACGATCATTAGTTAGAATTTTATGGGGCAAATAATAAGCTTCATTAAATAATTAATAATTAATTTCATAATTTCTTATGTAATTATTTTATTTTGAAAATCTGAATATTAAAAAAATGTTTTGCCTTGGCTACATTTCGTAATGTAATTTTGTATGCTTGAATGATGAGAAATAACATCACTCAAAAAGTTTATGTGCTATGATAATTTATTAAGCAGATTCGGATTCAGCGTAAAATTTTACGTCATGATCCATCTTAAAATATTTCAATTTAAGGCATAGGCGTAACGCAAAATTAATATTTGTGCAAATTTTATTAAAATTTCACATATTTTAGCAACTTTAGAGAGTTTGAGCCACGCCTTCCCGATATTCGATCAGCCAAATTATTTGCAAAATATAGTTCTTCGCTAAGAGGAGCATTTCTAGTAGGAGTTACGGTCGAATTTCGCAAGTTGAAAAATAAGGCGCACCCTAATATACATACATAGATACATTTTGTATATGTTGATTCACACATTTACCAAAAGCGACCGTAACACATACAACACTTTCATGGTCGTAATGATATTTACACAATCAACCCATATATACATACATCATTATTATTGTTTGGGTTGTACAGTGGTGGTAATGATAGGAACCGGTAGATAGTCTCCGTTCAATAAGATAAAGCTATACCAATAACCAGGCAAAAATCATTAACATCATTATCATCGTCACCATCATCATTATTTTGCATAAGTATTGTTGTAGTTATGTTTGTTTTCCGTGATCGGTATATCATTATTGTTAAGTAGTAGGTTGCATTTATAATGTTATGGCGCGTGCATTGTATATAGAGTATTCAAAAACCGAAACCGAAAACCGGTCAACCGGTTTTTTATGAATTCGAAGAAAACCGGTCTTTTTTGTTCGGTTAACCGGTCACTCACAATATTATTTCGTTAAAAAGAACTTAAAATACATATTACATTAATCGAAAATACAATTAAAAAGAGGACTTCTGATTTTCCATTATATTCAAACCATTTTGTTGTTTGATTTTAATCATTGCTTAATCAAGGACCCTTGAAACCAGGATGAACAAACTACAAAATTTTTAGCCACCCATGATGCCAAATGATGCGACTACAAAAATTCTTAGCCGAGACCACAACATTCTTAGCCGATTTTCAGAAAAACTTAGCCTCTAGCAAGGGTTTTAACAATAAATAAAAATAAATAAATAAAAAAGAATTTTTGTAGTCGCATCATTTGGCATCATGGGTGGCTAAACATTTGGTAGTTTAAAATAACCATCAAATTTTTACTGACAAAAAGTTAGAAAAAACTACTTTTGTGGTTTGTTTTTAAAATTGAAAGTTTTTTTATTTGTATGGAATTACAAAACAGAACAAAACACACGCAGATGTATATATTATTATTGGCTTTGTGTGTATGTATATTTTAATAATTTCTTGTAATTTTTATTGAAATAATTTTGTATATATACAAACTATTTTGGTAAAAAAAAAAACAAAAAGGAATTATATGAATTTCTATTTTTTGAAGCAGAAAACATAAAATTTTACATTTAACTGAAAATATCAACTCCTACTGATTGTCTGTAAATTTTTTAGTTTGTTTTTTGAATGACTAATTCAAATAGTTAAAAAATAAATTTCTATGAATTTCAATTGATTCTTCATTTAAAAACAAACTTTACGTATTATTTTTTAAATAAACTACAGTCGGTAACGGAAAATATATTAGTGAAAGAGTATTTTCCACTAAAACGAAACATTTAAATTGGATATTATTTCTAAAATATTATTTTAGAAGTGAAAAATAGATTTTCTTTTTACATATTTAAAATGTAATATTAAAAAAACTTATTTAATGCCAAACGTTTTAAACGTTCAAATTACTAACGTACCTAAGTTTACCAATTTACAAACTTAATGATCTTATATTAAAAAATATTAAAACCAATAAATAAAATGTTGAAATGAAATACAATGAAAAATATTATAAAATATTTTTTTTTTTCAAAGAATATATTTTTTATTTTTATTTCTTTATATATTAAATTTCTTTTTTTTGTTTGTAATTAAAATAATTAAAAAATTATATAAGCTTTTTATTCAAATTAAAAAAAACGAAAAAACCGGTTGACCGGTTTTTCCTGCAAAAACCGAAACCGGTTTTTTTTAAATTCGATTTTTCAAAGAAAAGCGAAACCGGTTTTTCCAAAAGGCCGGTTTTTTGAATACTCTAATTGTACAAGGAAATTAAGGGAAAATGAGAAAAAAGGAAAAGAAAATCCATTAGTACAAACTTTTAACTTACAGAAACAAGATGATTCAAATCTCCATAGGTTGGCGATGAAAGCTTTAATGTACGGAAACAAATGTCATACAAAGCTTCGTTGTCAATACAAAATGTTTCGTCGGTATTTTCGACAAGTTGATGTATGGACAATGTTGCATTGTAAGGTTCAACAACTGTATCGGAAACCTGTTATGTATTATAGATAATTATTCAGTTAATACAGCAATGGCGGCAGCAGAAGTAACAGCATTTATGGTATGTTTGTTTATTAATTTTTGTAAGCGTTTGGCAAATAAATGTTTTATTTACGAACGAGCGTTGCAGATATAAAAAATGAAAAGAGAAGAAAAAATATTTAATTAGTAAAGTGAAACATTTTTAAATTATATTTTATTAATTACAGTTAAAATTAAAATATAAATAAAGAGTAAATTTTTGTTTTTGTTTTTCTACCAATTTAAGTTGTGCCGAAAAAAATTAGTTTTAACCATTTGTTAATAGGTGGCGCATGAAATATAAATTCCCGTCAATAGATGGCGCATCTGAATTTGCAATCCCTTCATTATACATATTCTGCCGTACAGGTAGTCTCCATTAAACATATTGTGTTACCAATATTCAATAGAGTATTATTTTTTCCTATTTTCCTCGTAACATAAATGAATATTTGCCAAAAAAACTATGCAAAAAATGTGTTTTTTGTGCATATTGTACTATAATTTTTCAATTCAATATTCATTTAGATGTTAAAAAGCACAATATTGCAATTTCTTCACGTGGATTTGTTATTATTTTTTTTTTTTTTTGTGAAAGAAAAAATTAACATAAATATATATTTGCCACAATACTCGAAAATTATATAATTAAATGAAAACATACTATCTTCCCATATGAAAATTTGTTTTTGTAAAACCATATATGGTGACATGTCGAAATATAGATCTAAATCGATTTAGCGATGTTCGTCTGCCTGTTGAAATAGCTTATTTTTCATACAAATTGCTGTATTTTAGTATAATTTCATAGTAGCGACTGGTACATAAGATATTTTCTCATATTTTCCCACCAGTCACTTTTATTTTGACTTCAAATATTTTTCACATTAAATATTTTTCACCTCAAAATTGATTTCACCAAAAAATTTTTTTTACCATAAAAATAATTTTCACCACAAAATTTTCTTCCACCAGAAAAGTTGTTTTCGCTTCCAAATAAATTTTTTCAAATCCATAATTTTATTTCTAATTTTTTTTAATTGTTTGTAACATACAACAAATAAATAAATGATAAATAATATTATCTTTAGTACGTTTTGCGGTACTATTAGAGCAACGGTTCCCAAGTGGGGGGTTGCCACCCTCTGGTGGTCCGTAGCTGCGTCCGAGAGAAGTTCGTAAAATTTTTTTTAAAAATAAGAAGGTAATAATAAATAAACTTCCAATGTCAGTTACCCCAATTGTATTTAAAAAAAAAATTCAAACAAAAAATAATGAATATAGCGCGATTTTCAAAACTTTCGAAGGAAAAAGTTGGAGTATTCTAATTCTTAGGGCTTTTCAGACTCCGGAATTTTTTTGTTATATTGAATACAAACTATTTTTTATTTCTGATATAAAAAATCAATTTTTCCTATTAAAATAATCATAGATACTAGAAGCTTTTTTTATAGAAAACGCCTTAAGATCCTAGTTTTTAAGTTTTTTAGGGTAAATTAATTGAAAGATAAAGCTCTTAAATTCTGTAAATTTGACAATAATAAAAACCTTTTTTTGAAAATCTATGGATGTAAATGTTTTTATTTAATTATACAATTTAAAAATTTGGGGTCCGTCAGCCAGTAAAAATGTATCAAGGGGTCCGTGAAGTAAAAGTTAGTGGGAACCGCTGTATTAGAGCCTTAGAAGTACTTAATTAATTCATTATTTTTTTATTTATTTTATTTTTTGTTTATTGTTTATTGTTTGGTATTTTATTTTTGGTTCTACGGTGTTATGCTTTTTTCTCAATTCCCTTTTTAAAGTTGCTTGCTCAGTTTTGTCCGAATATGTGCTATAGAAACAAAAGAAGTTCGAAAGAGAAAAAACAAAATCATGTGAAAAATGAAAACCGTGCTTGTTTTGTTGCCCCACTTGCTTTTCTACACCGTTCGTCATCCAAACAAGAATTTCATGCAAAAAGTCACCGTATAAATTGGCTCAGAGTTGTTTTTTCCTATTTATAAAAATCTAATTACAATAATTGCGTAAGTGACACCTGTTGACCTGTGACCTGCTGTTGAAAAGTTTAATCGTTTATATTTATAATAATTGACACTACTGCTTGTCAAAAATGACAATGAAATGACAAGTTTTTTGGTCATTTAATTTAAAGTGTAAGTATTTTTTAATATTTTTGTCTTAATAAAATAATTTAAATCAAATCATCTCATTAATATTGAAAACAAATAAACAATTGCTCATCAATTCATATTTATTAGAAAATCGGTATGTTACAATAGAAAGAATACAGTATTTAAATTCTAAATGGTTCTAAATGATTCTATATTTTTCTATTTTTTTCTGTTATTTTCATATTTTTCATTCAATACCTTTCCATAATAATGGTAGTTGGCTACCACAGCTACTTTAAGACCGATATTAAAGGCAAGTGTCTTTTGGATTTATTTCTCTAATTTACCGGTTCAATTTTAAAGAGCGGGATAGACAACTACCGTTATAATAAAAAGGTATTGCTTGCCAACCATGGTTATTTTCCAATGATAAGCTTTGTTGCTTTTTCATTTCAGTCCATAAAATGTATTTTTGTTTTTGTAAAACTCCAAATTTATATTTTTTTGCTTTTGTTGTTCTACCAATTAAAGTTGTGCCAATCAATGACATAATTTTTTAAAGAAAAAATATTAGTTGTAACTATTTGTCAAGAGGCGGCGCATAAGGAAATTTATGTTCTCCATTAGGCATATTGTCCTACATTATTTTTTTAATGAAATAACATTGGTTACAACTATTTGTTGATACGTGGCTCATCAGAAAGCGCACTCTCTTCATTAGGCATATTCTGCTGCAGAGCTAGTCCCCATTACCCAGTAACAAAAATGAGTATTTGCCAAAAACTATGCTTTATTTCGGTATCGGTATTTTAGCGATAACGGTATTTTATATTATTTCGGTAACGGTATTTTAGCGATAACGTTATTTTAGTTATTTCGGTAACAATATTTTAAGGGTAACGTTATTTTTGTAATTGCGGTGTCGGTATTTTAGTAATAACGCTAGTTTCAATGCACACCGATATATTTAACCCCATCATGATCAGACTTTTGGAAGATAGATATATATATATATGTAAAAATAATATATTTTTGAATCTTGTTTCTTCACTGCGGCCCCTTGCAGAAATATCTATAACTAACACAAACATTTTTACATAATAAAACACAGATGGTTTGAAATTAATTGGCAAAAAGTATGTAGGTCCGAGAAAAAAAATTAATCTGGCACAATATTAAATCATTTCCAATTTTATATTCCTTTATATATTATTTGATCCGAAAAATGGCAGATAAAATAAGATTCAGAAATATATTTAAGGATTTAGAAGGATCTAAATCCTTAAATCCGAAAAATGACAGATTAAATTAGACCCAACAATATATATATATATCAATGCACACCGATATATTTAACCCCATCATGATCAGACTTTTGGAAGATAGATATTTATATATATGTAAAAATAATATATTTTTGAATCTTGTTTCTTCACTGCGGCCCCTTGCAGAAATATCTATAACTAACACAAACATTTTTACATAATAAAACACAGATGGTTTGAAATTAATTGGCAAAAAGTATGTAGGTCCGAGAAAAAAAATTAATCTGGCACAATATTAAATCATTTCAAATTTTATATTCCTTTATATATTATTTGATCCGAAAAATGGCAGATAAAATAAGATCCAGAAATATATTTAAGGATTTAGAAGGATCTAAATCCTTAAATCCGAAAAATGACAGATTAAATTAGACCCAACAATATATTTATAAAGTAATATTCAAATTTATCCAAAAAACGTCAAATCGAATTGTATCAGATTAGATCCAACAATATGGTATACACGAAAATTACCCCTTTTCCAATTGTATTTCGGAAGTGGTCAATTGTATTTCAGAAATCGTCAATTGTATTTCAGAATAGTCAATTTTATTTCAGAAATCGTCAATTGTATTTCAGAATAGTCAATTTTATTTCAGAAATAATCAATTGTATTTCAAAATAGTCAATTGTATTTCAGAAATAGTCAATTGTATTTCTGTAATAGTCAATTGTATTTCAGAAATTGTCAACTGCGTTTCAGAAATAGCCAATTGTATTTTAGAAATAGTCAACTGTATTTCAGAAATATTCAAAACAGTACACCCTACGATTTGGAGTTATATTTAATTTCGTTATTGACTTGTATTTTAATAATTTTTGTATTTTCAAATGCTGAAACTAAAAAGTTGAAAATTGGTATGCAGGTTCCTTCTCCAGTGTAGATAACAGCAATGGCGTGACTTAAAATATCCAAAGAGGAGAGGCAAAAAGCGGAAAATTCTCCCCCTTGACGGCCTGCCATGTGAACATTTGCAAATGTGCAAAAGTGAAAATTTGATTGATCGTTTGATGGTTTGATAGATTGATGGTTTGATGGATCTAAGATTTGATGGTTTGATGGTAATGTAAATTTGCAAATGTGTAAATGCATGGGCAAATAGGCAAATGTGTAACTGTATAAATATTTATTTCCTTATTTTATTCAACAACGCCCAGCCAAACCGCAGGAGGTATGACGCTGAAATTTTGTATGTAGGTTCCCCCTACGGCGTAGACATTGCTAAGACGAGGTTCTTAGAAACTCCTTCGGGGAAGAGCAAAATGGGGAAAAACTCCCCTTTCACGGTCTGCCCACACCCTATAGCTGGAAACCGGATATTTGAAATATGCTTTAACAGCTTATAAAGTTAAATTCCAAAGGGGAGGGGCAGAAAAGGGATAAATTCTCACCCTTGACGAACTGCCAAAAATGCTGGAGCTAGGAAGTTGAAATTTGGTTCATATGTTCCTCCTCCGGTGTAGACATTCACCTAGGTTGGATTTTTGTAAATGTCTACGAAGAGGGGCAAAAAGGTGAACAGGCAAAAAAATGTATAAATTTTCACTACTTATATCCTATCAAAAATTTCTAGTTCTTGTTATCCCGAAATGATTTAAAATTTGAAAGTTTTGTAAAAAATATTAATAAGGAAATAAAAACAAACTAAAAGCCAAAAATTGATCTCACTGGCTGGGATTCGAAACCATTGACATGGGGCCACATATAATTATATGAAATTATATATTCTACCATATCAAAAATACTCTAGATATGGAACTATATATAACAATATCTCAAATTTGCACATATTGTATCATATATAACTATATCTTATAACATATCAAAAAATATTTCTTATATTAGAACATATATTAAACCACATATAATTATATCTCACACCAAATTAAAAATAAAATTTGAAAACTACACACAAAAGAACAACGAAAATAATGTTGTTGTTGTTTTTGGTGTATTTTTCATATATAATGGCAAATTTTATTGCATTTGAAGACACCTGGTCAACAAGATCATAACTTGTGTATATATAACTTGTGTAGACATTACTTAATTAAAAAATGTATCGGTATTTTAAGGGTAAAGTTATTTTCTTTTATTTCGGTAAAGCTATTTTAAGGGTAAAGCTATTTTCTATTGTTTCAGTAACGTTATTTTAAGGATAACGATTTTTTCAGTTATTTCGGTAACAGTATTTTAGGGATAACGATTTTTTCAATTATTTCGGTAACCGTAGTTTAAGGATAACGATTTTTTAAGTTATTTCGGTAACGGTATTTTAGGGATAACGATTTTTCAATTATTTCGGTAACGGTATTTTAAGGATAACGATTTTTTAAGTTATTTCGGTACGGGATTTTAAAGATAACGTTTTTTTCAGTTATTTCGGTATCGGTATTTTAGCGATAACGGTATTTTATATTATTTCGGTAACTGTATTTTAGGGATAACGATTTTTTCAGATATTTCGGTAACGGTATTTTAGGGGTAACGACAGTGAGTTGAAAGGGTATTGAGTCAATAACGGTATTTTAGCGGTATTGCCTGCCAACCCTGTTTAGATGTAATCATATGTGGCCTCATCTAATAATATATTATCATGTATGTTTACATATCTCAGTATGCATTACTATATATAATTATATATTGCATTAATTTTTTTTTAAATTGCCATATATTCCGCCATGTATAACAACATCTAGTTATCTATTGATCTTTATAAAATTTTATATGATTTATTTGTTAAGATATGTCATTCTGTATGTATTTTTTCATATAAAATTATAAATAACACTGTACATAATTATATATGGCTCACGCGGGACCATATTTACTTATGTATGACTCATACAGAACCATATATACTTTTATATGGCTTATACAGGATAATATATGTTATAATTATAAGTGCTATCATATATTTAAGATATAATAATATATGGTCTATTATCAAAAATATTTTTTAATACGGTATGAGATATAATTGTATATTATTCTCTGAGCGCCCCGGTAGGCTAGTTGGTAGCAGCTTATCAGTGCGGGGGTCGTGGGTTCAATTCCCACCAGAGGCTCTGGTCTGTTTTCGCTACAACGAGCCGAAGGCCTTTGTTGCTAGTGCTCGGTTAGGGTATTAACATATAATTTATAATTATATGATTAATAAATAAAATAAATAAATAAATTGTATATTATTCAATATATGGTCAAATATAAGAAATATTTTCTGATAGGGTATACGATATAATTATATATGGTACAATATTTGCAAACAATTTCAATATATTGTTATATACAGTTACATATCTAGAGTATTTTTGATATTATAAAATATATAATTATATGTCAATTGTTTAGAATCCCAGAGAGGGAGATACATTTTTTTTAGTGTTATTTTAATTTTTTTATATTAATATTTTTTTTTACGAAACTTTCAAATTTTAATTAATTTTGGGACAGCCCCTAGAAATTTTTTATATAAGATATATGTGACCTTCTCCGAAAAAAGGGACCTAGTGGGTGAAAATGAAGTTTTAAGAAAAACGTATTTAAAGTTTCAAAACGCATTATCACTGTGAACACACCTTTAGTTGGGAGATGAGATTTGGTATGGTTAGTCATGATTGGGTGCCGACTTTGGTGACGTCATGCCTATGTGGTGACTTTTTTTTCGCTTTTAGTGCGACAATACCTTTGCTATTGTTGCTGCTCTGTTCGTTCTCAGCTATCTGTTCGCTCTCAGCAAAGGGTTGATGTGAGTATACTGATAAGAAGAACATTGTAAAAATAACTACAAGAAAGGAAAAGAATATAGTGATGCTTCAGTCTTGTGCCAACTGTATAACAAAAAGTATATAATTTTCTATAGAGTATGTTTCTTCTCTCACGAACTTTTTAGTACTCTCTTAGAACATGAACATAGTTTGGCGGCAACAAAGGTGAGTTTTGGTCGGCAACTTTTAGTAGTGTTTAGCGGTGCTGCCATATAACAAATTTTAAATATTTTTTTGCCGTTTTTTGGGATGCTAGAGATTTTTTAGATTTTTCATATAAAAATATAATATTTGTTCAATATTTATTTTTACTAAAATTTGACATGTCTAATAAAGTAAAAAAAATACAACAAAAATTGTTTTAAAAAATAGCTACGAATTCAAACTTAACATTGTGACATGAAAAGTATTAAAGTGTGTACACACACATTGACCAACTATGTCTATTCATATCCATTACTTTCCATTTCTATGGTAAAAATATATAATAAAGAGAATAAATATGCTATTAATTGTTGCAACATCTAACTAAAAACCTATAAAAAATGCAATAATTTGAAAAAAATTGTTTTCATGAAAAAACTGGTAAACAGTTAAGAATCCCAAAAACTAGGATAAAAAATTACACTGTTTATGTGGCAGCACTGCATACACCAAATTTAATGTTTTTCAACACTTCAGCAACTTTGAAAATGTTGCCCTCTCATTTAAAAATGTTGCCGCTGAACTCTGTACCATATTGAATTTCTGGTAGAGCGGGAAAAATACTCTATAGAAAATTACACCAGTTTACACCGTAAATGTACATTTGATCAGAGGTGATTTTCCTTATGTATTTTCTCCCGCTGAATTCGAAAATCAAGGTTAAATTTTTTTTATGGAACAGTTTTTGAGATATTGTGATTTTTTTAATTTTTCGACCTTTTTTCACTTGACAAAACATATCTCGAGCTAGAAATGTCCGATTGGGTCGTTCTTTGTACCCAAATGCAAGGTATTGAGATGACGAACAAATATGTATAATCGGATCTTTGATCGGTAAAGCCGTTCAAAATATATCGATAAAATTAGGGCACATTTTCAAAAAAATCATATTTTACAGTAACACTTTTCCGACGGAAAATTACAAATCGTTAAAAAAAACGTCTGGTTTCTCTTCATGTGCGTAAACCTGATACTTTTACGTAAGAACTAAGACAAACCAGAAGAAAATCGACCGAAAAATAACAAAGTTATAAGCAATTGAGTGAATAAATCCAAATCTCATATTTTAAGAATAATTTATTTTTTTCGACAATATATTGGGTTTAAACTCTTGCAATACATTCTTGACATTTTTGTGTGTTAGAAATAGTTGTGGCCCTTGCTTTGTCTCCGGTTGCTTTTAGATCCGTTTCTCTAGTGAGAAACCATACATAGTCTCCCAACATTGCTTCATCCCAAAATCCTTGATAGCGCCGCTCAATGGTCTTAATTTGTTGGTGAAATCTCTCGCCGTGTTCGTCACTTACGTCACCAAGATTGCCCGGAAAGAAATTCAAATGGGAATGCAAGAAATGGATTTTTAGAGACATATTTACACCTTTAAGAAATAAATAAAATGGTAAACACAATACAATAGAAAACAACCAGAAATGAAATAAAATAATGGCATTCCGTACCCATCTTTTTGTAGTTCTTCAGCAAATCGGTAATAATTCCCTCGGTAACAACCAACCTTGATTTTCGAATTCAGCGGGAGAAAATACATAAGGAAATCAATCTCTCATCAACTGTACATGAAAAAAAATTTCATTTTGTAAACTAGTGTTATATACTCTTTGTGTATAACGAGTGTTACCAATATCTCAGAAGTTGTTTCGCAATTTTGGTTCTTTTGTAATTTTGTTACTAAGCTGATGTTAATTTGAAGTAATTTTTATAAAAATGAATATAATGACACACTAGGTACCTTTTCTCGGAGAAGGTCACATATGTATGTATATATAATATTATATATGGTTATATATAATTATATAAAATCGGATAAGTACAGAACCAATTTAGTTTATTAATTGCGCCATGATATGTATAAATTTTAAATAAGTAGTCTAATTAAGTCAGCCACAGAATGCTGAATGCTTAACTCACTACAACTTTGGCAAATATTGTTTGTTAGAATTATTATTATTATTTTTAATTTTAAATTTTTTTATACGTTTTTTAATAAACTAGTTTTGGAATATATATTATATTTTTCCGATAAATTTGGATTTTGATGGATTTAATTTGATCTGCCATATTCGGATCAATTTAGATCTTTCTAAATCCCTAAATAAATTGCTGGATCTAATTAGATCTGCCATTTTTCGGATCAATTTAAATCCTTTTAAATACCTAAATATATTGCTGGATATTACTGTGTGCATTTTTATGTTTTTCAAAATTCGATGTAGTTCACGGCTCAAAGTTGGTTACTTTTTTTTAAATCGAAGACGTTTTTTAAATATACGCGAATAAATAACGTTTTGCATTAGTTTAAACCTGAGGTATTTATCGAACTTTTAGCCGCTAAAAGTATCCAACTTTTAGCATCGATACGCTGTGAATTTTGAAAAACCACCCATAGAATGACTTCTTGGTTTTTTAATAGCATTTCATATTTTTTAATTTCAATTGATATTTTTTGTATATCCAGTCGTGTGTTTTTAATTTTAAATAAATTTTTTAAATTTAAAATTCTACTTTTTGATTTTCAATTACTATTTTTAAATGCAAAATTTAAACCACTGAAATCGTAAAGCTGTATGGTATAAAGACAGAGTTACCAACAAGGGTATGAACACAAAAATACCGTTCAAATTTACCATTTGTTTGTAACTTTGAACGGATGGCTGATCCAATGGAATACTACAGATCGGTCTTATTCATTCCATATTTGAATGAAATAATCTTAAGTATGACAAATAGATTTTCCCGATATCAAAATGAGTTGAAAATGTCGTTGACATTGAAATAATTTTATAGCCTCATAGAGTTTTAATGATATAAAAGCGGATAGAAGCTTTACAAAGCTTTACAAAAATAATCAAAACGTAATTAAGAAATGCAATGCGCGAAGAAGGTCTTTCTGTTTTGGATCTATTGCCTGTCTATTGTTTGAAGAGGCAGAACCAAACAAGGTTGTTGACGGTTTTATGTCGAAAAAGCGTCGTATTAATTTTTTAGTTCAATATTAAAATTATACAATAGATGTCAGTCAATTTGATAAATAAGTTTTTAATAAAAATTGTATATGAATTTAAAAGCTGTAAATTTTGTTTTAAATGCTTCAAATAGGTCAAAAGATTTAGGTTTTGAGATTACCAACTTTTTAAAATAATTTTATAGAAAATATATATAATTTAATTTATGATCACTTTTAAGGAATAATTTGGTGTTGAAAACAGTAGGATATGATTTAAATTAATTTGTATTGATTCAATTTTATTTTGATAATATAATTTGTTTTATGATCAAATACACCATTGTTGTTGAAATGATTTGCTATAGTTGGTTTATATAAACAGAAATTTAGAATACGAAATAGCCAGGTGTAAAATCAAAGATATTATCGAAGCAATAACAATTTCATTAGAAAGCCTCAATATCAATCGTAAACCTTTAAAGTTAACGTCTTTTTATAGATCTCAGAAATGTTTTTTTAATACTTTTTTAAGATATATTTAGATTTTGTATATCCGTTGTGGTCGACATGACAGCATGATTGTTTGTGTTCCCATTATTGATTTTTTACAAAACCCTTTATCAAAGAGCTAATTGAAACCCTGTCAAGTTTTAATTATAAAAATTGCCATAAATTAATAACGCGTCCAGAATCTGGAACATGCATTGATAATGTGTTCAGTAACATTACACAGGATTTTTTATTGATACCATTGGTTGCAGTTTGACTGATCACAATATAATATCATGTAAACTTAAAACAGTGATTAAATGCTCTGAATATGATGAAACAATTAAGCGAGTTTGTGATTAAGAAAAAGCTAGAGACAGTCTCAATAACCTTTTGCATTTGCATCAAGAAACCGGAGATCCATCGGACGATACGTCAAAAATAATACATTATATGTTTACCGCAGCTACAAATTCTACTGTTGAAAAGCGTGAACGAAAATTAATAAAATACGAATTGACATCTTGGATGAATAAAAATTTATTCGATTTAATAAATTATAACAATAAGTTACTTAAAATGCGAAGACAAGGTAAACGAGATGTTCAAGATATATTGAAAAGAGTTAGTGATGTTATTAGAAAAGCTTATGAGGAACGTATGAACAGCTTTTATTATGACAATTTAAATCAAATTCAACAAAAAAAATTTGGAAGTTTTTGAACGACAATCTTAGTTGAAATCCAACTTTGAAGCTTCAAATTGAAAACTTTGCTGGAGATTCATGTAATGGTCTAAAAACCCTTAACCCATGTCAAAGTGCATTTAACTTTTTCCTATACAACCGATTTCAAAAATATTGATATTATTTCGAAACTTGATTTAAATAAAAGCTGTGGTCATAATGGAATTATACCAAAAATATATCAAATATTATTTCTCCTTATCTTATGAGAATTTTTAACAACATGATTAGTACTTCAGTTTAACCCGAATATATAAAAATAGCTAAAATCATACCAAAACCTTAAGAAAATAATGCAACGCAAGTGCAGAAATTCAGACCCATAGCATTGCTCCCTTTAATTGATAAAATCTGTGAAAAAATCCTTTACCAACAATAATCGTCATATTTAGATGACTACAAATTATTATATTAACAAGATATTCCAAGGATTAGATAAAGGAATTAGTGGCGTCGCTGGTATGTTTTACGACTTGTCGAAAGCTTTTGATCTTGTAGTGGTGTAAATCGACAGTCGTTGGACTTGTTAAAAAATTATTTACCAAACAGGAAACAAAAAGTTTAAGTAAATAATCATAAAAATCACATTGCTGCTGTGGATTATGGAAGCCCATTGCTTTCCAGTATTTATCTTAATGATATAAAAAATCTACAACTTTTTGAAAAATTGACTATGTTTGCTGACGACATTAGTATTTTTACCCATATAAATATAAAACATGATGCAGCAATGATTACAGAGTATGTAATAAATAAATTATGTTTAATTATGTTAATAAAACAAAATTGTTAAGATTTAGGCCATATATGGTTCATAACCAAAACTTTAGTATTTTTGTAGATGGGAATGAAGTACATGAATCTCATTCCACAATATATTTGGGAGTTTACCTGCAAAGCAATCTTTCGTGGGATATATGCATATTCAATATTTTAAATCTAAAATTGTATCTGCTACTGGTTTAAATTATAAGTTCAAAAATAAGTTTGACTTAAAAACAAAACTCATAATTAACCAATCGTTAATTCAGAGTCACTTAAATTATTTGGCTATTAAATATGGATATAAAAAAGTAATGAGTTGAAATCACTTCAAAGATCTCAAAATAAAGTGCTAAAAACTGTTTTTAATCTTTCACTGACTTTTTCCACATTATTTCTGTGTAAAGATGTATCTGCTGCAATATTTCCTGTGTATGGATTATATAAAATGCAACTTCTAGTGTATGTTTTTAAGTCTCTTAAAAATATTGGTTATCATACTATTTTATTCCCTAGAAATCAAACTATTTTAATATAAATTGCGATAGTATGACGCTATTTCCCGGATTTTTTAAATGAATTAAATTTTAATGTAAAGTGATAGCTGTTATGACACAATAATTGTTTTTAGCAACGAAGGATTATGAAATCGTCCTATTTTGGCATTATTTCGTGAATTTGGAGTGATAGGTAGTCATGATGCAGTGATAATTTTCATTAAATTAGGTCCTAATGTAAAAATAAAATGGCCCTAAGCATGAAAAATAACACTTATTTCTATTTTTTAATTTATAGATCCATATTATTTCGTTTGTATTTTTCAAATTGATTTCATTTGTTACTTGTGGAATGCGCTATCAAAGTTGCGTTAGTTATTTACTTTAAACTTGAAACTTATTTCATCGAACTCAAAAACATAGTTAATTATCATTGTTATATACTTATTTATTTACAGCCGTATGCATAAACATTTAGTTGATTCTTATAACAGTCTTATAAAGAAAATGTGATGTTGTTTTGTATGTTAATTTGATTTATAAGTGTGTTATAAAAATCAACAAAATGATTATGCATTGGGATGTTAATATACATATATAAAATATAAAGAATTTATAAACTATATTGTAAAGAAATAAAAATAAATTTCAAAAAAAATCTTAGGGGAGGTTAAGAAATTGCATTCAGTGCATCAACTTTTTTCATCAAAATGACCTAAAATAATGATTTTTTTTATCATTTCAACATTGTTCATAGCGCAGTGCGATGAAGAAATTTTGTTCAAAATTCATGACAATTGTGTAATTATTATATTTTATTATATTTTCCAATCTAAACTATAACTTTACGTTTTGTTATTATATAAAAATTGGTTTTCTGTTTATGGTTCTGCGTTAATTGTTTAAAACAAATTATGCAACTTATCATGTCATCTCATAGAGAATGGCCCGTAATCATAGTCCCGCACTAAAGTCGGTTTTTTTTAAAAAACTACTTTAAATTAAAACTTGTTATTATCTTTTTTGCTATTATAGTCCGAATTAAAGCCAGTTTTAAGTGTACCAAATGCCCGCATACATTTTGTACTAAAAAAGAAGCAGGTGGCAACATTGATCAGCTGATTTTATATATGCCGGAAAAAAATTAAAAGTGTGTAAATAAAAGATTTGCAATTGCAAAATGTAAAAAGGAAAAAACTTTATAAAAAAAGGATTGAAAAGTGTATTTTTATTAATAAAAATTTATTAACTTAATAAATGTTATGCAAAATATCTTATTTATTGATATAATTTTCCTTTTTATAATTTGCAATTCAAACATTTTTTTCACAAAAATTTTCTTGGTGGAAAACGGCTGATGTGTGTTGTTAAATTGGATAAAGTCAACTTCAGCTAGTTTTAATTTTAGCGATTAAAGTATACTTTTACTTGTCTATAGTATGCCTAAAGTATACTTTTAAGAAAAGTCGAATTTAGAACTCTTAAAGTATACTTTATTTTAACTATGATTATGCGCCAATATTTTCAAACCCTAATATATTTTAATATAAGCTTATTTTTTAATTATACTATACATATCTATTTAATTACTCATATAATCCTTTGGTTATTTACTGTAAACATTTTCTAATTTAAATTATAAAATAAGCCTATATGCATTTTCCAAAAAGATCAATATCAAACAAAAAATAATACAGCAAACATATTTTGCAAAATGGGATATCAAATGTTAATGCATTTATATGTAACATAAAATTATTTAATGTTTAATATTATGCATATAAAATAAATTAGCAACATTAATTTATCTACAACTACAACTACAACTAATGCCTAAAGAAGGACAAATTAATATATGGAATATGTCAAAAACGTATATAAGAGATTAAACATAATTTACACTTAAACATACAAAAAAGGGAAAATTTATAACATCAACAATATATAAAGATATTAAAACTTAAAGGGGTTGAACAAATTAATAACGATCAGATAGATGCTTTTGAATTAAAATTCAGTTTTAATGTTTTATTTATATGATTTAACAATTTATGAAAACTAAAGTTTTCTGGTATTAAATAAGAAGTTACTTTTATGCAGGGACTGAAACCCTGAAAAAATGGGTTCAAGTTCGGGTTATTCGAAATAAAAATTTTAGGTTCGGGTTCGCTTTGGTTCAGCGTTCGGGTTCAACATTTAAAAAAAGTATAAATCTTTTATTAATAGGAAATTTATTTATATTTGCAAGAAATTTTCGTTTAATTTTGTAATTAATATATTTTTTAAGTTTTCTTCTTTTAATTTTGTTTTTTGATTTAGAAAATCGTTCATTCTTCTGAACAACAAGATTTTGATTCTTTCATAAAGTTCTCTTCTTCTCTTTCCATTTGCAAATTTCAATTGTTTTTTTTTAGCATTTTTAACATCTTCGGGACTTATCATTACTTAAATTTGCTATCAAGATATAATGCTGCAATGAAAAGTGGATTATTAATAAAGTGGTATTCTCTTTTTATAATATTTAAATATTATTCTTATGATAATGGTTTTGTTTTGCCATCTTTTGTTAGCTTTAAATTAAAACTAAGCCAGATTCTATAAAAACCGCCTAAAGTCATCTGTTATTCTTGTAGTTTCAACGTTACTTTGTTAACAGGTACAAAAACTTCTACGAATTCTTCACAAATATTCTAAATATTATCATTCATAGTTAATGCAGCATCCAATAATTCCAATAAGGCTTGAACCATGTCATAACTTGAATTCCATCTATTTTGACCAGCTTTTTTCAAATTTTGCTTTTTAGCTAAAGAAGGAATTTTTGGTGTTCGCAATATTTTGAAAATAGCCCTGCATTGCAAACTGGAATTCAAGAATTGTAATGTGTCTTATAATTTTTCTATCAAACATTTCTCACGCCAGCAAGGATATTTTTATAAACAGCGAATCTGAACTCGTTTGGGTTCGCGTTCGGTTTCATTCCCTGCTTTAAACAGAAATGACAGATTTGTAAAACACAGAAGGGTTTATTCAAGCTCACATATATTGTTTTTGAAAATATCCTGTTTTACAAATCTGGCATTGTTAAAATTTGATTAATCAGATACAACGTAATGAACATATATTTTAAATTTTATGGAAATGTTAGCGATCTTAGTCCCAAATGTTTTGACCACTACTGTATTTTAATTTAATTTTTAACTAAGTCATTAATCGAAGCGGTGACATTTATATTTCTCACCGCATAAACAGAAAGAATATTTTTTTTTTATATTTTTGAACCCGAACCTGGTTAAATTTTTGGGTTCAGCGGGTTCGGGTTCAAAGTTTTTATAAGCCCGTTTGGGTTCGGGTTTGGTTTCAGTCCCTTCTTTTATGTAAGAATATCTTAAATCATTCTTATGAGTAATATATAATACATTTATCATAAAGAACTAATGTGGACAACCTCTGCAGTTCGTATTAAAGGTGAGCGTGTATGTTTGTGACAATAAAAACCAACTAACAACTAATACAAGGATATTTAGCTGAAGGAATATTGAATGTCCACTCTTAATTGTATGTTTATATTTGACGTATTTGGAATTTTTTTATTAGCATTGAAACATCATTGGCATTAATTCAGTAATGCTAATGCCAAAAAATTTTATTACCATTTAATTGTAATGAAAATTTCTGTGGTTATCATTGGCACTACTAATGCTAATGAAATCGTAGTAATCTCAAAAACTTTTTACAATTGCCTAAAAAACTAATTACATTTGTTTAAAAAAAAATGTTTATATTGCTTTAAATTAACATACATAGGCGGTGTTATAGATCCCTCGTGATATTTCCCAAACCTGTCCTATTGGTTTTATCGGTGTGACTTAATACTTCAAAGGAGCAAAAATTTCGACCGTTTCGCTTAGTTTTCGAAAGTATCTCGGATAAACGTACAACATTTTTGCAAGTTCGGAAATGACGACACTCGGATAATACGGATTAGAAAGGGATTCCAAATTTAAATTTGAAACAGACACATTTATTTAGACATATTTCTTACAAATGTTTGTAAAAATACAAATTAACACAATCCGATAATACAAATTTAGCTCCCCCTTCCCTTTTATCTCGTTCCTTGTGTTAAGTGTTCCAATTCCTCTCATTTCACTTTTTCTAACATATCGTTCCAATATGGCCCAATCTTCCATTTTATTATGTGAGTGTATTAACACTGTATGTACCAGCATTTTGGAAAAAACAGTCAAAATTACTAGTCCGATTTTTTGATTTTAACACCTAGGTAATCCACAAGAAAATGACTTTAAATGCCATTTTATTTTTAAATTTATATACCATTTTACAATTTATATATTTTTAATAGATTTTGATTAGTTTTTTGTGTGTAACTTTTTTGATGGAAGTTTAATTTTAGTTTAATTCAACTGTTTTATTCTCCATTTAATAGCAACCAAAGCACACCAGACACTGGATTATTCATTAAATTCGCTAAAAGTGCATATCTGCATTAATCATTGCCGCTGAAGTGAGCAGGACAGTTGTTTTAGGTGAAAATATTTCTCACCATTGTAAGTGCAAAATTTTTTTAATGAGCTTAACAAATAAAAAACCCACAACTTGATATCTGGGTGGAGAACATAAGCGGAATACGTGGTTCTAAAAGCAGTTTAATATGTACCAATCGCTCCCAAACATTGGGGAAAGCTTTGAACTTTTCTCCTGTTAATGGGAAATTGTTACTATATTGGGGACTTAATATATCCCATGCAATTTTGCAAAATTTAAGTAAAATCACGCAAATAGTAGACTTCCCAACTCCAAATAAGTAAGCAATGCTCCTATACTATGCGGAAGATCCCATAGTATAAATGGCAATAGCTATCCTCTTTTGTAATGGCGGCTCATTCGAAAATTGTCTTTTGTTCGATCATATGAGGCAAAGTATATAAAATGTTGCTTATTATGTTAATTATGCGCCTCCATTACCAAAAAAACTTTTGTTATCTCCTCATATTTATCATTCGTTCCACAGCGACACGACGCACGGTGCTTTGTCCCATAGGCAAAAATCAAAAATTGAGCATGGGCTCAAATTGTTCTTAAAAGTACATTTTTTGAAAGACAAGAAGTTAACTGAAATAAATATGCAAAAAAAAATTTAGTCTGATAGCTTTCGCCGTCAGTAGAGGGCGCCAAAGTTTGAAAATATTAAGCAAAAATTACTGAGCAAAAAATATTGTTTTCAGTTGTTTCACGAAAATAATTCTCAAAAATATATTTTTTTAAATACTGATTTAAAGTTTTATTTTTTGAATACTTAGATATATTTGTAGTAAACCTTTAATACACTATTTAATATATATTTGAAAACAAATATTTTTTACAACTCTAAAAAATAGGTTTTTTTTGGTGAAAATTCGAAAATTTCTTAAGTTTGATGGAGTATAAAAAAAATTATATAAAATTAAATAATTTTTTATTTCGGTTTTTGTAAGTCCATAATATTATCTAACATATTATTAAAAAAAAAGTGCCGGTTTTTCACAAAAAATCAAAATATTGGCTTTTGTAAAAATGGCTTAATTTGTGATTTTTACCGCATTTTTTTACTTATATGATTGAATATTGACCAATTTTCAGCAAATTGGATATATGTACAAATATCAGTAAAAAGAATTAGTCACAATCATCATGTACCAAATTTCATTCGAATCGGATGAAAATTTTGAATAGTCTACTTACAAACTATTCTTTTAGCTCCCTATGAATTAGAAGAACATACTAGGAATATGGAAAAAATGTATTATCTTTGATTGCGTATAAAAAAAAATTATATAAAATTAAATAATTTTTTATTTCGGTTTTTGTAAGTCTATAATATTATCTAACATATTATTAAAAAAAAGTGCCGGTTTTTCACAAAAAATCAAAATATTGGCTTTTGTAAAAATGGCTAAATTTGTGATTTTTACCGCATTTGTTTGAAAAAATTTATTATCTTTGATTGAGTATAAAAAAAAATTATATAAAATTAAATAATTTTTAATTTCGGTTTTTGTAAGTCTATAATATTAACTAACATATTATTAAAAAAAGTGCCGGTTTTTCACAAAAAATCAAAATATTGGCTTTTGTAAAAATGGCTAGATTTGTGATTTTTACCGCATTTGTTTGAAAAAATTTATTATTTTGATTGAGTATAAAAAAAAATTATATAAAATTAAATAATTTTGTATTTCGGTTTTTGTAAGTCTATAATATTATCTAACATATTATTAAAAAAAAGTGCCGGTTTTTAACAAAAAATCAAAATATTGGCTTTTGTAAAAATGGCTAAATTTGTAATTTTTACCGCATTTGTTTGAAAAAATGTATTATCTTTGATTGAGTATAATAAAAAATTATATAAAATTAAATAATTTTTTATTTCGGTTTTTGTAAGTCTATAATATTATCTAACATATTATTAAAAAAGTGCCGGTTTTTCACAAAAAATCAAAATATTGGCTTTTGTAAAAATGGCTAAATTTGTGATTTTTACCGCATTTGTTTTAAAAAATTTATTATTTTGATTGAGTATAAAAAAAAATTATATAAAATTAAATAATTTTTTATTTCGATTTTTGTAAGTCTATAATATTAACTAACATATTATTAAAAAAAAAGTGCCGGTTTTTCACAAAAAATCAAAATATTGGCTTTTGTAAAAATGGCTAAATTTGTGATTTTTACCGCATTTGTTTGAAAAAATTTATTATTTTGATTGAGTATAAAAAAAAATTATATAAAATTAAATAATTTTTTATTTCGGTTTTTGTAAGTCTATAATATTATCTAACATATTATTAAAAAAAAGTGCCGGTTTTTAACAAAAAATCAAAATATTGGCTTTTGTAAAAATGGCTAAATTTGTAATTTTTACCGCATTTGTTTGAAAAAATGTATTATCTTTGATTGAGTATAATAAAAAATTATATAAAATTAAATAATTTTTTATTTCGGTTTTTGTAAGTCTATAATATTATCTAACATATTATTAAAAAAAAGTGCCGGTTTTTCACAAAAAATCAAAATATTGGCTTTTGTAAAAAATGGCTAAATTTGTGATTTTTACCGCATTTGTTTGAAAAAATTTATTATCTTTGATTGAGTATAAAAAAAATTATATAAAATTATACAACTTTTTATTTCGGCTTTTCTAAGTCTATAATTTGGAAATTTTTTCCGAATCGGATAAAATCTCTTGTACCTAGTTCCGAATTGGATACAAAATTTTGCATATCCACCGTACAAATTATTCTTCTAGTTCCCGATTACCTAGTATTCTATATTTTTTTTACAAAAATCAGCATAGGTAACCGCATTTATTGGTCGAATAACATGTTTTTAAAGCAAAGAATAGTTTTGACATTTTTTCACACAATCGAAACTTGCAAACATTTTAAAAAAATGTATCAATTCGGACAATGCTTCATGTAGAGTGCATTTCCAAAAAATTATAAAATTGCATTGAAAAAGATTGCTATCGTTCTTAAACAAATTTAACATTATTTTGAAGTTATTTTACAAAATTTGAAGGAATAAGTGTAGCCCTTTTTAAAATTATCAATTTTTGACATATTTTCTCTATACATATGTATATACATAATGAAGCCATTTTGTAAAATTTATTTTATAATTGTAAAGTTATATTTTTCGATAATGGTAAATTGTATTTAAAATTGTGTATAGTTGCTTTTCGGATATCTGTGTAAAAAAATAAAATCCCAGAAGTATATATCTGTATTAATAAATGGCAAAATTGGGAAAAACTTAGTTTTTGAGAAAAAGGACATGTGGGAGAAAGTCAAGTACTTGTACCGAATAAAAAAATCTCCAGAGATCTAAAAAGTATCTTTTTAAAACTTATTATCCGTGTTTAGTGCATTCTGATCATTAATGTAGCTAAAATTCAGTTTTTGAGGAAAAGGATATATGGGAGGTAGTAATGTCCTTGCACCGAATGAAACGAAAATTGTCACAGAGCAAAAAAGTATAATTTCATAAACTATTCCGAATTCTTACTGTATTCTTATCATTAATGTAGCCAAAATGTAGATTTTAAGAAAAAGGATATATGGAAGGTTGTTATGTCCTTCGAATGAAACAAAATTAAGCACTTAGCTAAATGACATAATTTAACAGAGATTTACCAATTTTTGCTTCATTCTGCTCATAATAGTAGCTGGAATTAAACTTTTAAATTTAAGGATGTATCGGAAGTAGGCGTGTCCTTGGGCCGATTTTTTCGAAACTTCAAATTTTTCTTAATTTAGATATTCTGAGCCAGCATACCAAATTTCAAGTTTCTGCGACAACTCCTCTAATTTTGCCGATTCACTATATGGGGACAAAGCACTGTGCGACGTCTTCTGGTATACTCGCTTTTTTGCTCATTAAATAATGCTTTAATATTTACTATTACGTCATTATGAAATAATGAATAATTTGTATCCATTTTTAAATTTTATAATGGCTTTTCTCAAATTTTATTTTATTTTGAAATTAATTTTTGAACAGCTGATGAAATGTCAAATATAAACATGTAAGTTCATGTGTGAACGATTTTAATTTTTCTTTTTTTGTCTGGCAATCATACAAATTTAAGTTCCATTTTTGAGCTTAGCTCATGATTTTTACGTAAGAAAGCATTGTTAGTTTCAATATCATTGAAATATGACAAACTTGATTTACAAAATATGTATATCGTCAATTGAAAAACATAATTTTTACTCACCGATTTTGGTAACTTTTGATGTTTAAGCCTAAGCAGCAAGTATAAATACTTCCGCCATTTCCACGATTTCTCCAAAACAAAAAAGGTAAGATGAACAAAAAAGGTTTCGTTTACGATTAAAGCAATAAAACTTATATAAAAAAATAATTGAGAAGTATCGGACAGTAAATTTATTTTTAGCAAATTTTTAAAATATACCACACATTTTGACTGACTTTGGTATAACTAGCACGGAAATTAAATGAAATACATACAATTTTTTTAAGAAATTATTAGATTTCTCAATTCTACGAAAGTTATCCTTATTAAAAATAATTATTATATACAGGATCAGCAAAAACTAATTGAACAGAAATACCATGTGTAGCTTAAAAACTAAAAGACATACGCATATTCTGTAAACACATATCGGTTGATGCACATTTCGTACATTTTAAATTTATGGGAAAATAAAGAATATCAGAATCTCAGAGAATGAAGCGACAAAAAATACTGAACTAATATAACGAAGATACTAATTTTGAATTATTAAAATTTTTCGTTAAACTAAATGAATTTTTTCTTGAAAAAAATTATCTGCAAAAGTTTCACTAACTGTTAAAAAATACTCTTATCGCCGAAATTAATTTCAGATAAAATACATTTTACAGCTTTACGTCATAATGCCAATTTTGGAAGTATATTACAAAAATATTTACACATGCATGTCGTGTTCATTCAACGCCCTTTACGATGATACAAAGATTTCATCACTTGATACTAAGATTTCATCACTCGGTCATAAATATTTCATTCTGTTTTGCAAATTTTCTATGTTTTCAATTTTCAGAACTCAAACAGTTACAAAATCCCCCTTTTGTTCGATACAAACGGATCCAAGTTTTGGTCTTACTTCTTCGTGTAAAATTATATATTACTATTGTATATCAAATTTGATACAATTTTATGTCAAAAGATATAACGTTAAATATTGTTTCGACATTGCTTTAGAATATTAAATAAGTTATTAGGTGTTGTGAAACATAATTTGGCTTTGCAAAGCAGGGCCATGGACGTTAAAAAACATATTTTTTATAAAAATAAAATCACAATGATTTTCTAGGGTGTCACGTTCTCTTTTGAACTTCATGCTTATGTTTTATTCCATACCAACCCTCAAAAATGTTTTACCTGAGATATACATAAATATTTTCAGCATTGGATATAACTGGTTGTATGTAGTTTCACTTAATTTGCCCAAAGACAAATTATACTCCAAGATGTTCAAAAATCCAGCAATTTGCCAAGCACGTGAAACATTTATATGACTATGTTTATGTGTCGAACGTTGGGAACCATTTGAGTCTCAAAAAAGATTTATAGCCAAAATTGTTTATGGAAAGAAACAGATGGGGCAGGAAATGATAAACAATTAAAAAAAGCTGAAATTGCTAATGTTATAAAGTGTAGAGTATAGAGTAGACAGCAAATGAGAAGTTCTTCATTTTCACTAGGAAAACGAGTTACGTATTTAAGTAAGTAATAAAATACTTGTATTTATACTTGAAGCAAATATTTCATGTATTTTAAATATTCCATATACAGGGAATTCAGAAAAAAAATTCCCTAACTCGGTTGTTATTTTTTGTATTTTTAAATAATTTTATAAATAATGGGTAATTAAAAAATATCAGTATTGTTTACTAATTTAGCAGTTCTATTACAAAAATTGTTCAAAGTTACCTGCATTTACATTAATTACCCGTTGAAGACGTTTTCGAAATGAATTAACTGCATTGACAAGCATTCTATTAGAAATTCTTCTTATTTCTCTTAGATGGAGCGAAAATATAAAGGTTCTTGGAACGCCCAGAGTTATATATATTAGGAAAAATTGGATCCCTAATAATTCTCCCATCACACCCACTTATTTATTGTAACTATTACTCGTTATTATTTATCCAATTTTGTTTATTAAGTTCAATATCAAATTTCTTAATTATCGTCTAATTACTCTAAATATTATTTTATCAAATACTCTTTTAAATATTAATTTTTAATAAAAAAATACTGTTATTTTTTATTATCCTTAATTTATTTTCTAAAAAACCTGTTTAAGCTTTATTTCAAAGCCGTATAAAAAAGTCTAGAATTAAAAGATCAGGGCCGTTATCATTGTAAATTCAACAAACAAGTTAATTAATAATTATTTAAAAACTTGCACACAAAAACGTTTTATAAATATAATTTCAGGTCATGTTCAATATTTTTATGTAATTATAATATTTCTGAACGTTAAATTGGCGTTGTTCGACGCTAAACATTTTATCCATTTAATAATTTAATTTAATAAAATTTAGTTAAGTAATACCTGGAATACTGTAATATAAATAGTTTTATATATACGATTTTATACTGTAATATATTTGTTGTGTCTTTATTTATTTATTTATTTATTTATTTATTTATTTATTTATTTATTTATTTTTATTAAATTATTAAAAATTATGTCGTGCAGTCCCGTTTTTAATTTTTAGTTTTAATTTAAAAATTTTCTGACGATGTAAATAAGATCGTAAGTTTTAAAACAGTGATAACAGTATTATTACACAAAATTTTTTTAAATACCATAGTTTTTAATTAACGTGTTTAAGCATTTTGTTTTTTGCCAGAATTTAACAAATAAACTCCTGAAGAAATTTGAAAAAAGCCAAAGAAACATCGAGTTTAAGATGAAATAAATTGTGTTTTATTTTATTTAAATAGAAAGAATTGCCCAAATTAGCCCGAAGGGAATATTTTATTTTTATATAAAAATATTTTTTTCTTTATAACTTTATTATTTCGACATATGCATTTTTGTTTAGATTTGATATATTTTAATCACCCTTTATGTTTAATAAAATAATTTGAACTTAAAGGCGGCCATACACTTCGTTCTTTTTATCAGTTTTTACCGCAACGACCATATCCACACACTAGACATTGTTTACTTCAGTTTAAGGTAAAAAAAAAAACAAAACAAAAAATTAAAGCAAAAAATAATCAGCTGACGTTCTAATATTAAAGAAATATAATTATTTTCTTACTTAAAAAAAATATTTATGTAACAAATAAAATACTTATACTCTAACCCTCAAGTATTAATCTGAAAAATATTAAAAATTATCAACTTAAAAAAATATTTTCAAGTAATTATTCAGCTTTTATGTTATGGAATTGTCAAAATTTTTATGTAACATCTAATCAATTGTATTAAAACACTTGGAAACTACGCTTCTGTTAATCATATACACTCCAATTAATTTCTGTTGAAATTTATCCAACTTATAGTAGGAAACTATACTCCTACTATAAGTTGGGTAAATTTACTGCGTGCACACAGAAATACCCACATTATGCGTTAAATAAAAACAAAAAAATTATGATAAAAACAAAAAAATTATTGTTTAATAATTCACAATAATTGATAAATTTAAAAAACTAATAAATTTTTTTTTAATTTTTAAACTATCCTATAGGCGGCAAAGTAGGAGGGTAGAGCCCAGGGTAGCTCTAACACCTAAAGCTACCCCTTTCAATCATCAAATTGACCAAATTAAATATCTTGCAAAATATATTTGTAAAATACACAATCCATTTAAATCTGTGCTATAAAAGTATTTTACTTATATTTACGAAATTAAAAGTTGGCAACCCTAGTGATCAAACGTACATTTTGTAGTGTTAAAATTTATCAATTTAAGAATATAAATATTCATTGGTTTAACAACTTATAAAATCAATAACTACTTTAATTATAAAAAGCAGATTTCTTAGCTTGTGAAATAAGTGAAAGATGGCTGGAAAAAGTCGAAGAAGTATAAAAATAAAATAATTTGTGATCAATGTAAATTACAAATACAAGAAGATGATGACTTTATAGTGTGACAAGTGCGCCAAAATGTACCACTCTCAATGCACTCGTTTAGATAAAAGGCAATTCGAGTTTCTGCTAAGTAATGAGAGCGAAGTATTTACATGCCATGTATGTGAAGGAGGAGAAGAAGGAATGGCGAAAGTGCTAAATGAAACAAACAAACAAAACAAGAAACTCGATCAGCTGACTTAGACAATGAGCTTTATGTCTAATCAGTATGATCAAATACTACGAGGGGTGGCTGAAATTAAAAGCAAAATTGAAAATGTACAAAAAGAAAATCGTCAGTTGAAAAATGATATTAAAACATTAAAAGAATCGGTAAAAATGCTAAATGATCAAAGAGTTAAAAATAATTGCTTGATAAGTGGTGTAAAAGTGCTGTTGATAGAATACTGGAAATATCTAAAGATGTTGGTTTAAATATCAAGGAAAATGACGTTGAGGACGCATACTTTTTAAAGAAAAGAGAAGGAAGTGATAAACAAACAATGATTGTTAAATTTGAGTCTAAAAAATCTAAAGATATGTTAATGCAATTAAAACCAAAATTTAAAGAAAATGATGGCACTAAATTACCTTAGTAAGGAAACACTGAATGTTTTTTTTCAAACATGCAAAAGATCAGTTTGTTTTCAATCGGTTTATACATACAAAGGCAATGTTTATGTAAAAAATATGAAACATCAAAGCCAAAATTAATAAAAACTAAAGATGATGTTGATAATTTACTGATGAATGCTGCAACATCTAAATCCAGTCAATACAGTGTTGAGATGTGCAAAACCAATGATTTTATTAATACAATCACCATATTATTGGAAACCACAAGATTAAAGGCAAAACATTAAAAATATCGTCGTTCTACAGATCTAAAAAATGTGATTTCTTAAAGTTTGTCGAATTTATTGAAAATTTAGTTAGCTGATGTGGGAGATATCCTAGTGTAATTATCGGAGATTCGAATGTTGATTTCATAAAAAATCGTCAATCAATTGATATAATTAAGATATTATCAAGTTTTAATTTTTCTAACTGTCATACTATGATAACACGACCCGAATCTGGTACATCTGTAGATAACGTTTACAGGAATGTCCCGGAATATATTTTTATTGATACAATTAACTGTAGTTTATCAGACCATAATTTGATTTCGTGTAAGCTTAAGAGTCAAATTTGTCAACCGAATTTTGTGGAAACAAGTCGCCTCATTTGTGATTATGTTAAAGCAAGACAATATCTTAATAATTGTTTGCAAATGTTTCAAGAAACTGGAAATCCCTCTATAGATATCCCACAATTTATCAGTTATATCTCTAACGCAGCTCAGAAATCTACTGTGGAGAAAAGTGATAAAAAACTATTAAAAAATGAATTAACACCATGGATAAACACCAATCTACAAGCTTTTATATTATTTAAAAAAAACTTCTGAAATTGAGAAAGAAATGTAGAAGTAGTGATGTAGAGGAGAGATTAAAGAGAATAAGTTATATTGTAAAAGAATCATGTAGAGAATCGGTGAATAATTATTACCATAAAAACTTAGAAAAAATTCAGCAGGAACCAAAAAATTTTGGAAGTTTTTAAACGAGAACCTTGGAAGAAAGTGAAAAAATTAGATAAATGTCAATGATTCCAATGGGGTGCTAGTAGTAGACAATAAAATTAAGAGTGATATATATAATCAATATTTTCTGGAAATTCCAAGAACCTTAAAACAACAAATCTACTGTTCACCTAGAGATTCGTGTAATGCCTTCAGAGCATTAACAAATTGTCAGTTAGTATTTAACTTTTCTCATACTACTATTATAGAAATTAAGCAAATTATTTCTGAATTAAACTTATGAAAAAGCTGTGGTTGTGATGGAATATCGCCAAGAATGTTATTTGAATGTAAAGATATTATATCACCCTATTTTGCAAGATTCTTTAACCGAATAGTGGATACTTCAATATATCCAGATGAATTGAAAATTGCCATAATTGTTCCTATACTTTAACAGCTGAAAAGTTTCGCCCAATTGCTTTGCTTCCAATTATTGATAAAATATTTGAAAAATTATTACATAAGCAGTTGTCTTCATATATGGATAGTAATGGTTTATTATATAACCGACAGTATGGCTTTAAGAAAGATTGTGGAACAGAAGAAGCGGTTGTAAATGTAATTAATAATATTTGTCATGGCTTGGACAATGGATTTAAAGGTTTGGCTGGAATTTTCTATGATTTTTCAAAAGCTTTTGATTTAGTGGAGCATTCAATCTTAATCCAGAAACTACGGTTTTATGCTGTAAATAGAAAATCATTGAATTTATTAAAAAATTATTTAACAAATAGGAAGCAATATGTTGAGATAGAAAACATCAAGAGTGATATGAGTCCTGTTGAGCATGGTGTACCGCAAGGTAGTGTACTGGGTCCATTATTATTTACTATATATCTTAATGATATAGCACATCTTGGGTTATTTGGAAAACTGTATATGTATGCTGATGACATATGTCTTCTTTATCCATATATACATGAGGTAGCTTTGAAGGTACATATGGAACGTGATGCCGCAATAATTACAGAGTTTGCAAGATTAAATAAGCTTGTTTTAAATGCTGGAAAAACTAAGTTGTTAAGATTAACAATCAAACGTTTAGTATTTTTATGGATGGAAAAGAAGTAGTGGAAACATGTTCGATAAAATACCTTGGAATCAAACTGCAAAATAATCTATCATGGGACATTCATATTCAGAACCTTAAAACCAAAATTGTATCCGTTATCGGTTTGCTTTACAAATTTAAAAATAAATTTAACAACGAAACTTATAATATATCAATCTTAAATACATAGTCACTTAAATTATTTGCCAATTACATATGGTTATAAAAGAAGTAATGAGTTAAAATCATTGCAGAGAACTCAGAATAAAGCATTAAAAGCAGTTTTTAATTTGCCATTAACGTACTCTACATTATCTGTGTATAGGAATATGTGTCTTACAATTTTGCCTGTTTTTGGATTGTATAAAATGCAATTACTCCTATATGTTTCTAAATCACTACGTAATGTGGGTTATCACACGATTTTGTTTGGAAGAAATCGAACCATAGGTACATAATACGAGAAATAACATGAATCTCAGAACTGTAAGATGCCGTTTGGAAACAACTAAACAGCGAGTGGAATATATGGGTAGTTTGGAGTTTAATAATTTTCCACAAGATATAAAGAATTTGGAAAGAATTTCATTTTTTAAGCAAAGAATAACAGAATATTTAATACAAAATCTGGAAATGCTTCTATTGTAATTTTTTTCATCTCATTCTACATATTACAATATATATATATTTTAAAACAACTTTTTTTCTTTTTTTTATATAAACAATATTAACTTTATTTAGTACATATATGATTTTTTTTCTATTTAGTTATGAATTAATATGTATATTTCTTGCCAACTTGCCTCAACAATGTCTTGGTGACGCTGAGGCACCATCTATCTTGTAAAATATACATTTTTGTATTTTTCTTTTTCGTCAAAAAAAAAAAACATATTTTTTCTCTCGCCACAATTACTCAAGTTGAAATCCCAAATTTAAATTCTTTGAGCGAAATTCAATTTAAATGAATTTATTTATTTTTTCTTTAGAAAAAAAATTTTATTTTTCCTCCCTGCCTGGTTCTTTTAAACCTGTGCTTAAATCAGCCGCGGATACAGAGGGGAAGAGAGTGATATATCCCTTCCCCAAAACGATTTTAAAATAAAATAAAAAAGTAAATATAATACACAACAGACTTTGCGACGTGACATGTTATTAAAATAATTTAATAAGTTAAAATGTTAAGTTAATGGTAATACTCCTAGTGACAACTCTTAATAAGACTACGATTTGGTTTGGGAATGCGTTAAGAGAGGTCTGCCTGTCTCCGCGATCACGGCGCGAAGACGCACGCAGGGGTGCTCATTTATAGCTAGATTAATGGAAATCCTCCCGAAAAGTTTGGTATTGAAAATGATCAAAATCAGTTCAGCGGTTAAAAAGATATAAGTGAAAATGTGAAGGTACCACAAAATTTTTCATACAAATTGTTGTATTTTAGCACAATTAAATATAATTTTTTATTCACCTCAAATATTTTTCACCTCAAAAAATTTTTTCACCTTAAAATTTTTTTACACCAAAAAATTTGTTTTCATATCCAAAATAGCTTTTCTCCTCAAAAAATTTTTTTCACCTCCTCCTTTCACATGTCGAAATATAGGCATAAGACCCCATAAAGTATATATATTCTTGAGCCTTATGCGATTTGAAGTCGATTTGGCGATGTCTATCTGTTGAAATGGCGTTCACGACGCAAAGACGAAATCGGGGTTACTCATTTTTACCTAGATTATTCTACATCCTCCTGAGCAGTTTGGTATTGAAAATGAAAAATTCGGTCCAGCGGGTAAAAAGTTTTGAGGGAAAATGTGAAGATGCCTCTAAATTTTGCATTTTTTCAGCAGTCGCTTAGAAGTGAATATTTTTTTATATTCACCAAAAAAATTATTCACCTCAAAATTTTTTTCACCTCTAACATTTTTTCTCCACAAAAATTGGGTTTACATTCAATAAAGATTTTCGCCTCAAAAAACCTTAAAATTTTTTTGCATTATATATAATAACAACACCACAGACTACCCAGACAGGAAACAGCTGATTGAATCAAACTGGCGACTTGAAAATGAGTAAAAGGAAATGTCAAAATTGCAGTGATACACAGAAAGGGATAGATATAGAATAAAACAATTTATATGGAGTTTATTTTTTCTATCTCATTTTGCAAATCACTACAATGTTCGAGAATCCTTGTTTGACATTTGTCGTTGGTAAATTGTCTGTGTAGCTTGTGAACAACACACTGGAGGACAGGGATGATAAAGTTTGTCTTAAAATACCTTTTGTGATACATTATAGTTTTATAGTCCATAAAGTATAAATATTCGTGATCCTTATGAAATTTTAAGCCGATCTACCGATGGCCGTCTGTCTATCTATATGTGTGTTTAAATGGCGATCACGATGCGAAGACGCAAGCGGGGGTGCTCATTTTTACCTAGATTAATGTACAGCCGTTTAGTACTGAAAATGAGCAAAATTAGTCCAGCGGTTAAAAAGTTATGAGTGAAAATGTGAAGATAAAAGGGTGAATTTTTTCAACTTTCTTTTTGGCAGCTCAGCTATTTTCGTGTAACATGTTACTGTCAAACATGTTCAGTTTCGTCTATAATTTAACCATTAATGCGCGAATGTTGAATGGGCGCTGGCAAAGTTGGATGAAGATCCACTTTTTTATCGGAAAATTGTGTTCAGTGTCGAAGCTTATTTCTGGTTGAATGGGTACGTGAATAAACAAAATTGCCGTATTTAGTGTCAAGAGCAGCCAGAAGCATTGCAAGAACTACCAATACACTCTGAAAAATTACCTGTTTGGTGTGGATTATGGGCCGGAGGAATCATTGGACCGTACTTTTTCAAAGACGACGAAGGTAGGAACGTTACTTTGAATGGCGAGGGCTACCGAGATGATTATAAACATTTTTTTTTGCCCAAAAAGGAGGAGCTGGACTTGGCTGACATGTGATTTCAACAAGACGGTGTCACATGCCACACAGCACGTGAAACAATGGCCGAATTGAGAGCCGAGTTCGGTGAACAGTTTATTTTGCGTTTGGGGCCCGTCAATAGGCCACCTAGATCGTGCGATTTAACGCCTTTAGATTATTTTTTGTGGGGCTATGTTAAGGCTTTTGTCTATAGGGATAAGCCCGCAAGGGTTGTCGCACTGAAAGCCAATATTGAAGAATTTATTCTTGAGATGTTGGAGAGAGTATGCCAAAATTGGACCCAGCGTATGAAAATTTTGAGGCGCACCGCGGTCAACATTCGCATGAAATCATCTTTAAACATTGAATTATATAGAGCGTTCTATCGACTCAAATAAAGATTTCATACATTTCTCTAAATTTTATGTGTTTCTTTTTAAATCTAATCCGAAAGCTCTTAAAAAATCACCCATTACCTCTAATTTTTCAATACAAATGGGGTGCATTTTACGGTCTTTACGCTCTAGACCTGATGATCGGATAGACCGGTCTACCCGGTTAACCGAGCTATACAATTTAAAAAAATCGATTGCTTTTTTTTTGCAAAATTAATAATATCGTATCTTTAGTTTATAAATGCTTACATATTTGGTATACTAATCGTATGTATTGTATATGAAAGAGAAACGGTCTTTTTTGCTCCCATATTCGGGCTTTTTGTACCGTTACTCGCAATGGGTTACAATTTTGTAGAAACCATATAGACATAATTTGGACTTAAGATTGAGAAAATGTTCCGAAACTGTCTGTTAAACTTAGAAAGTTCTGCGCTTTTTATACATTTATATAAAAATGCCACGGTCTTTTCCATCCCATGTACATCGTTTTTAAAACTTGGCTTACAATGAAGTAAAACTTTGCAGAAATATTCTAGACGTAATTCTGACTTGAACTGTAGGCATTTTGTGTAACTTGTGGAACAAAAATATTCCGGTACTGCCTCTTGAATTCAGAAAGTCTTGCATACATTTATAGGGATATACCACGGTATTTTTCGGTCCCATGTCCGCCGTTTTTATGACGGTTTACAATTGACTAAAACATTGCAGAAATAATCTAGACGTAATTCTGACTTAGAAATGCAAACTTTTTTTAAGCTGTGCAACAAAAATTTTTCGATACTGGCCCTTGAATTGAAAAAGTCTTTAATTTTGATTTCCGCCGTTTTTATGTCTTGGTTCAGAATTGACAAAATCTTTGCAGAAATAATTTAGCTGTAATTTTGACTTGGAGCTGTAAACTTTTTTTTAGTTGTGGAACAAAGAATATTCCGATACTGGCTCTTAAATTTAGATAATCCTGTACCTGTCATACATTAATATGAAAATGCCAATGTCTTTTTGCAAAAAAAATATATAAAAATTATATAAATTGTAGCACTTTTTTTATTTTTTAATTAAAAAAAAATATCAAAACTGTACATTTGGAAAAAGTACTAAAACCTGGTTAACCGGGTAGACCGGTCGACCGGTCTAGAAAGTAAAGACCGGGTAAACCGTAAAGTCTTTTTAGTGTAAAAACAAAAAATGATTCCCCCTCAAAAGCAAGGGCTGGATCCGCCACTGGATTAATTGAATAACTGAATTTTGATTGTTTTACTATATTTGCACTTAACCAAAAACTAGTAGATTTTGAAAACTACTTGTACTTACTTGCTAAATATCATACAAATTTTGAATAAAAAACTAATGCCATGTCAAATTGCTTCTCTACCGGCTTTGAATTTTCTTTCACATCAAAAAATATATGGCGAATAAAACAATATAAATAAAATCTGGAAAATGTTGTTACAAAAATTTGTAGCATTCGATCATAGTTACCAACCAGGCAAAATGACTGGTCCGGTACGTGTAACGTTCAAATTACGTCTCAATATAGCAACTTACATATTTCAAATAGCCTACCTTGACTCTTTACACAAACGGAATACAAAAGAGATAGTAATAGTTTTTACCAACACGGACATGCTTGCTAGCATAAATAACCAACACTGTGATTATGCGATATAATTATTGTCTGGTTAAAAAAATTGCATGTGTATCAGTTTAGTGTTATAGTCGGCGGTCTTGTCCTTTATAGTTATCCTAGTGTATTGTGCGTTACAGTTTTAAGGTCAGAGTACAAGAACCAAGGCTACACAACGGCTTCAGCTGACTGTTCCACAGCGACTTTGGTTGTCTGTCGCACAGCGGCTGACTGCTCTTGTGGGCGATTTATCGCTGATGTAACTAACGATCACCATAAGAACAGACCGTGAAACTTGTGTGTCATCGTAACACAGCACTTGTATCATCATAAGCACAGCCCCTGTATCACTATTAAACCAGCCCATATATTATCATTAGCACATAGGGTGTGTCAACATTTGCGCAGCCCGTGAGTTATGGTTAACATCGAGCATGTGTGATTATAAATACAGCCAGTGCATCAACTTTTACGCAACTAATGTGTCGTGACTTACACAGCCCGTGTGTTTTTAAAAATACAGCCAGTACGTCATCACTTATGCAACCCATGTGTCATTGTTAACAGCCCGTATATCATTTTAACACAGCCAGTTGGTCATCACTTACGCAACCTGTGTGGCATTGTCAACATGTGCGTCCGTGTGTCACCATTTACGCAGCCCGTGTGTGTTTCAAGCAGATATTTATAAAATTATTATAATCGTAAATATGGAAAAAGATAATTAAAGTTTATAAATACTTCCTTCGTCTTATTATTAATTTGTGATTTTACGCGTCCTAAAGTATTATAAATTAACGCACTCCGATAATATAATTTTCTTTCCAAGTTCCATATCATTTTAATACACGCAGAGAAAAACATAGTTGCAACATGATCACTGCTACTATATTGTGCTTGCTGTAAATGGGTATGGTTGTCACAACCATGTTATTGGTTTTCTAACCATAAACATGGTCGCTACCATCATTATTATAGTAAATATTTCACAATTTTATGATTGGCACCTTCTATTTTATAACATGATTGGCTGTAACCATACTGTGGTAGCAAAAATTCTGACTATGAGAAAAATAATGATAATTATGCAACTATAAAATGCTGGCAAATAAAACATGACTTTGACATTTACAGTCTTAGTATTGCCTTGTTTTCATACAAACCAAAATTTTATTGGTTCAGTCTTTAGAATTTAAGATTTTTTATCAAAAAATTCCTTAGAATCTAAAAAAAATTTTAAGGTATTTTACTTTTAGAAAAAGGTCACAGTATCAAAATTTTCCTGAAAGAAGTGTTCTTAGAATCTATGATTTTTACTTAACAATTTTTCTTCAAAAAGTCATATTGAGGAAAAACATTTTTTGAAAAAATTCTTAAATTTAAAGAACTTTTTCATAGTTTCTAGGAACTTTTCCTTTAAGAAGTTTTCTAAAATTATAAAAAGTTTTTCTCATTTCATAATGAAAAATACTTAGGGTCTAGGGACTTCTTGTAGAAAAATCCTAAGTCTTGAGAGCTATTTAAAAAAAATATATGATTCAAAATAAGTAACTTTCTCTTATAAAAAAGATCTTAGCTTTAAGAACATTTTCTTTAAAACTCTCTTATATTCTAAAAATTTTGCCTAATAGAAAAACTTCAATTCTCAGGAACTTTTATTCTTTGAGAAAAATCATAGGTTTTTAGATTTCAATGTGCTCACTTTCTAGAATCACAGTGTTTTTCTTTAAAAAATTGCTTAAAATTTTATAATTATTGTTTAAGAAATATTCGTTAGAATCTTAGAATTTTCTTTAAGAAAAGGTCCTGATAATCAAGGATTTTTTATTAGACAGCCTTTAGAACCTACAAAGCTTTTTAAAGAAAAATTCCTTAAAATTTGAACAAAGTCTTTGGAATCTGAGAACATTTTATAAAATGTCCTCAGAATTGTTCTTAACGAAAAAGTCCTTAGAACCTAAGCATTTTTCATGATATCATAGGAAAAGTTCTTAAAATCTAAGAATAATTCTTTAATAAAAAGTACTTATAAAATTTTCTAAATGTAAATGCTAATAATTTTCACCATAACGTTTTACATTAAGTATTGCCTTACTGCTCCAAACGTTGTCCAGATACTTTGTGCTGTTTGAAGAAATCAACATATTTTGAAAAATGTAACGATTGTGTCAACCAGTATGTAGAATGTTCAGCAGTCTAATTACACTATGGAACATTTTTGGGATTATTGTCTGGGGGATCAGAAATTCCAAGTCAGGGTGATGGTACTAGGTCAGTATAGTAAAACTCTCAAAGGGTTTGGCGTTCGTATGTGTCAGTTTTTTTTATGACCTTTTAAATTTTTTCCTTATCTTGATGTTTTTTCACTTAGTTGTAACATTTTGGCAAAAACGTAGTTTAACATAACTCGAGAACCACTTGTCCGATTTTGCTAAAACAAACTCAAAAAATTTAGAATTACAATTTCTTTAATCCGTTCATATAACGTTTTTCTTTATAATCAACAGTTTTGCCGGTAAAAATAAATTTGTGGAGAAAAAAAAAAATATTTTTTTGCCTAAAAATTAAATTTTTTTTTTTAAATTCATAAAAAATCCAAAACGGAAAAAAGGATCAAGTGTTATTAATTTCATGTAAAGTCACATAACCTATAAACAAAATGCGACATAGATCATAGAAATCGATTAACGCGTTCTGCTTTTATTTACAATTAAGTGAAGGTATCCCATTTTGACAAGAATATTGATATTTGTTTTTATTCAAAAAAGTGTCATTTATCGCCTTTTTTATAAATTTCCCCCAATAAATCCAGACTTCTGGCCATAAACTACTAAAAAAATTAAGTAAACATGTTTATAATTTTTTATTTTTATTTTTATTTATTTTAATAAATATTGCCTAGACTTTTTCGATGGTGGTTGTTCGGGACCAGTGGCATCGCATTCATCGCTATCATCAGTTTCTGAACCACACATAATGTCAATGTGTGACTCCACTGTTGGCCCTTCTGCATCTCCTGAAAATTCTTTATCATCAAGATCATCCTTGTCTTGCCACACAAGCTTACTCCACCAGCAAATTTCCGCAATTATTGCACTCGGCGACTTTTTGCCTCTATATCTGAAAGTTTTTGTTTTATTAAAATGAGTTTGAAAAAATAAAAAATCAGTATTACCTCATTTCAAATGGCATAGCAACTTGATGATAGCGTTCACCTTGTTCATCAGATTCGGTAGCCAATTGTTTGCTGAAGTAGTCCAGATGATGATGTAAATAATGGATTTTCAAGGACATGTGGACACCAATTTCCGAGAATGCTCTTAACATCCTTGCGACAGAAACATCGTAGTTGTTAGAACGATGCTTTCCCAACAAGCCTTCTATTACTTCTTTGATTGCCTGCCATGCATTCAATTCATCGTCAATCAAAATATTGTTGAATGCGTCACTTTTAATCAGCTTTCGTATATTTGGACCATTTACTACGCCTGATTGGAAAAAATTAATTTGTTAAGATGGAAAATCATGGGAAATGAATGTGATATTATAACTTACCTTCTTTAATTTTACTTTCGCTGAGTCTCGGGTAAATTAGTTTCAAACACAAGAAAACTTCATCTCTTTTGGCGACAGTTTTGATAAAATTCTTAACAATTCCAAGTTTAATATGCAGTGGAGGCAGCAATATCTTCTCCTTCGGCACTAGAGGCTCACGAATAATATTGGCCGTTTGTAACCTGCTGTGCTCTCTGAGTTTCCATCCGTAGCATGCATATTGGTCACCGGAGAATCGTTTGTCCCAATCGCACAAAAAGCACATATATTTTATATAGCCGCTTTGAAGACCGCAAAGCATTGCTACAACTTTTAAATCGCAGCATATGCGATTCGTTTCTGTACTATAGGCGATTGGAACTTAAGGTTTTTTATTGGTCTTATGCAGTAAAACCGCCTTCAAGCTGAGTTTTGAACTGTCAATAAATAATCTCCAGTCATCTGCTTCATATTTTATTTCCATTGCATATTGCCCGGATGTAACCGGGCAATATGCAGAAGTTTTTTCATCATTCACAAGGAATAAACTTTGGAGTGTTGCCTGACGACTTCGATAAGCTGAGACTTTCACACCGGGTGCCAACAAATTGTTTGATTTCAAAATGGAAGCCAGCTCTTCCGATTTATGCTGTGTTAATTCCAACTTGGCAACAATTGAATCAAGCTTATTTTGATTTATTAAAATTGGCTCATTGGATACTGGTGGATCATCACGTGCATGATATGTCGGAGCAGTCGTAGAAGAGAAAATATCTGGGCTAGAAGCTTTTGGCACAGGAATGTGGTCCAAATGAGGCAATGGTGTTGCGGCACTTGCAACACCAACGTAATTTTACGATTTTCTTATCCTTTTTGCGGCTCCTTTATTCGCACATGCATAGCAATTCAATGGATTGTGACCTTCGCCAGGATTAGTCCAAGTCATTGGGATACCGAATGGCATACTTTTACGTCTTCTATTTTTCCAATCCATTAGACGGTTGTAGCAGCTTTTACACACTATATTTGGTACCCAATTTTCTTTCACTATAACATTTTGGTTGAACAAAATCAGTACTGAAATTTCCCCTTTTTTTATGTGTTGAGACATATTGACCACAGCAGTAGCAAAAGCTATTTATATCTGGCTTGCACAGTGCCACATTCTGTTCAGTTTTGTTCACTTTTAAAAAACTGGAGAAAAATCACTTTTACTGTTCGCGTTCGTCGGCACTTGTTGAATGACAAAAATCACAGAACCAGTGTGAGAAAGAGAAGAAGTATAATGACAATGCATGTTTTATGTGAACATTACAGAACCAGTGTTGCCACATCAATATTTCTCTTTTAGTACAGTAGAAAAATATGAGAGAGTTCGGCTTGTGAGTGTCAATGTTTTCTCCAAATAATGTTGTGCATATCTGGAGCAAATTTTTGAAATTCATACATTTACCTAATTGTGAATAAATGAGAAACGCGTACGTCGATTTTCATGATCTATGCCTTTTTTTGCTCATGAGTTATGTGACTTTACGCGAAAGTAATTAGTTTTGGCACTTTTTTCCATTTTGGATTTTTTATGAATTTAAAAAAAAAAATATTTAAATTTTTAGGCAAAAAATACTTTTTTTCCCTTCATACATTCATTTTTAACTTCGAAAGTGTACACATATAGGAAAACGGTATAGAAACATATTAGAGAAATTGTAATTCTTAATTTTTCTAAATTTGTTTCATCAAAATCGGACAAGTGGTTCTCGAGTTATGTTAAACTATGTTTTTGCGAAAATGTTACAACTAAGCGAAAAAACATCAAGATAAGGACAAAATTTAAAAGGTCATAAAAAAAAACTGACACATACGAACGCCAAACCCTTTGAGGGTTTTACTATACTGACCTAGTACCATCACCCTGACTTGGAATTTCTCACCCCCCAGATTGGCTGTTGTACTGTGTTATGAACCTGTTAAACACAATCTAAATTTTATTATCAACATTCAAGGAATCATAATATAGTTATAAGGACCATAATATAAAAACATTTTGAGCATTCTCTTATAACACGCGATAAACTCAACATCATAATATGTTAATTTAGAATCATAATATATTTTTTGAATCATAATATAACTGTAGGGACCATATGATGGTAAAATTATGGTTATTTTATTATCATAATATGATAAACATATTATAGTACGACTATGGTTGGCACAATCATAAACCCAAAAATATATGATGCTCTTCGAATATGATTGTCCCAACCATGTTTTTTCTTTGCGTGTATATATGTATATTTTAAAAATATATATGTATTTTACTTCGGGCTCGGACATTTAATTATGATCAAGCTTGATCCACCCATGTTTTCAGACATACATTTCATTTTAACATTTTTCAAGAAGGTTGTCTGTCAATTATAATCATTTGTCTTTAATTGATTAACTACACTATGTTACATGACAAAAATCAATTTTTTCACAGCCTTCTTATACAACTTTTTTTAAAGTACCCAGCGAAACTAGTTTTTACCAGATAATGGGAAATGGAATAAGAAAACCAAAAATGTAAGTACTTACACTTTGTTCAAATAACACATTATAGGAGGGTGTCATTGGGGGTAAATGTCATTACTAAGAAAATACTGAAATAAGTAGTTACTTGCAATATTTTTGACTCACGAAATACTCACGCTTCAAAAATTTTAAATATTTCGAAAAATTAAACATTAAAGAATTTATTTTATTACTTGAATCACTTCACTACGGGGAATTTAGCGGAGTTTTCTGGCCAAAAACCTAAATGACGACATATCGACTCGAAATTTGGCAAGGTTATTTGGCGAGAAGTTTTTAAGCTCTGTAGAAGAAATTTGCATGAACTGACATAGTTACGGCTGCTTTTGACGAATTTAAAAAGAAATATACGTCCCATTTCACACAGAGCAACTCTTGATGCGCAACTCTTGAGTTTGTCGGAGAGAGGGGAAAGAAGTGGTAATTCGTACGGAGTTGCTTGTTCTCGGCATTTCGTTTTGGTTTTTTATTCTGCCTTTTGTTTTTTATTAATTTAAAACCAAATTTAAACAAAAAGTGCTGAAGAAAAATTTTCTGTGTAAACAAAGGCAACTTTAAAATAGGATTGCCAACAATAGCCGCAACAAAAGTTGCTCTGTATGTAAAGGGACTATCTTCTATATATATAAAATCGTTGATGTGTATAAATCTTGAACCATTAAAGATATTTACCAGATATTCGATAAGTCCTATGGTCCAATTTAGCTCATATCCAGAATATATATCAGTGGTGTCGGGATATTTACGAAAATGTGTATATATGGTCTGATATGGCTGATACGTATTCAGAATGTGTATCGATACGAGGGCGGATCAATAAGTCCGTGACTTTTCGAACTTCCCTCGTAGTTATATGAAATGCAACGCTGCTCCCATCAAGTACTACCTATTAATAGACTACTGTCAAATTTTGAGCAAGTTCCGTCATTTACTTTGCGTTATTAACAGCTGTTCAAAACATACAACCTCGTGGCTTTTTTAAAAATGGAAAAAGTGAATTTCGAGTGCTCATTAAACATTATTTTTTGCGAAAAAAAAACGTCAATCAAACCAAGGAAAAGCTTGATAAATACTATGGGGACTCTGGACCATCGATTTCAATGATAAAAAAATGGTTTACTTACTTTCGTTGTGGCCTTACAAGTACGGAAGATGCCGAGCCCAAAACAATTGAAAAATTCACGGTACGTTGGTGTGTTGGCCGATCGAAAATTAAATGTGCGGTAGATTGTGGAAGACAAAGCCATCTCACATGGCTCAGTGGTTTCAATTTTTAACGATAAATTGGGTATGAGAAAGCTTTCCGCAATATGGCTGCCGCGTTTGCTAAGAATCGACCACCAACGGAATCATGTGACAGCTTAGTTTCCATGGCAAAAATACATGAAATAGATTACGAATTGCCCCCGCATTCGCTTTATTCTCCGGATTTAGCCCTCAGTTACTATTTCCTATTTCCAAACCCAAAGAAATGGGTCGGTGGAAAGAGATTTAGATCCAACGATGAAATTATTGATCAAACAAATGCCTATTTTATGGACCTCGAAAAATACTATTTTTTGGAAGGGATACAAAAATTGGAGAAACGTTGGACTAAGTGTATTGAGCTAAAAGGAGATTATTCAAAAAGCCACGGACTTATTGACCCACCCTCGTATATTCATATGTGTATTGAAATTATTTGTATTTACCAAGAACTCCAAGAATAGTTAAAGCTAACAATGATCGGGAGCACTCTCTAATTTCAAAAACGCCTTAAAGTTGTCATCTTCTATTAAAAAGCACTTTAGGTCACGAAGAAGTTGTTAAACTTTGGCAAAACGTTAGATCATAAGTAAAATAAGTTGTTTCCAGTAATTTCTTCAAAAATTATCAAAATAAGCTCAAGTAAGCTTAATTTATAAAAAAAATCAATAAACTTACAATAAAATTTTGTTATGTATAATAAAAAAATAAATAAAAAAATATATATTGAAAAAAATTTTAATCCGAAATTATAAAATTTAATAATTAAAAAACGAGAAATCTATTAAATAAATAAAAAAATAAAAATCTGCATTTTAAAATGTTAAATTATATTTATTTAAGTTAATTTATTGAGCCTTTTTTTGAACAATAAAAGCATTTTAAAAAAAGTATATAACTTCTTTTAATTTAAGATTGTAATTTAATGTCTTAAAATAAGGGATGAAGAATGTTAGTGTCAGACTTAAAATTAAGGAATTCATTTATGTGATTAAAGTTAAGAAAGAAAATGACGCCCTTGCTCCCAAAGCTAACAATATCATGAGAGTTGTTCTTAAAAATTTCAAATTTATTCATTAAAATAGGAGATATATAAAACCAAAATTGAAATGAAAATTTTTATTAGTAAATTATAGAGAATAAAAATTTAAAATAATTCCCCAGAGCCAGCAGGGTAGAATTCTTAATATTTTCGGTTGCCGCAACGCAACCATCTTTAGTATCCACGCACTTGTTGGTTCAATGCTTTGATGATTGTCTATTTTATATTTGAAACAACTTAACAAACCCGAAAACAACATACAATTAGACTAACATCAACCAAATTTAACAAATTATATTTATACTCTATTTTTTACAATTCTTTGTTATGAACTTTAATTCTTAAAGTATCCAACAAAAAGAGTCAAAGTGAAACCGCATCACCGATTTTAATGAAATTCGCCACAATTATTGTAAATGGGTAGTGTTTATCAAATCATTAACCTTTCGACCCCAAACCTTTTCGGTTTTCGAAATATGACGTCATGAAAATTGGTAAAACGTCAAAATATCGAGAAAGTGTCCATTTTCTATTTGTACCTTTTTAAAGGTGGAAAAATTACCTTCAAAATGGCGTCCCAAAAGCTTTTTTGTAAAATCGGAGATGACAATTCCGAATGCTGTGCGGTTTGAGCTGGAATTGCCCTATGTTGATAGTTAATGATTAGACAATATTTTTGAATTATATTTTCACTGTATCCTTGTGTTTAAGATAAAGAAGTTTTTAATGTATTGTTGATCTGTTATTTTAGAAAATGAATGTTATTTTAGGAAATAAATGATTTATATTGCAAAGAAACATGAATATTTTTATTAGTAAATTATAGAGAAAAAAATTTTAAATTTAAAACTATGACAATTTTACAAAATATTTGTTTTATTTATTTTCATTTTTTTTGAAATAAATATTTTTGTAAAGTTTATTTATTAAAAAAAAATAAAAATTAATAAATCAAATATTTTTGCCATATGCAAGTGCCAAAAACTCAATACACTCGTACTTATTTTACTACCAGACTCACCCTTATGCTACTTGCGATTTAGCTTGCAATGAAATATTTAAGCAAGTAAATTTTTGACAGTTAATGCAAGTAGAATGACAAAATGAAAAACAAAGTTGCAGAGTTATGAGTTTTATAATAATTTGTTTTATTTGTTGCAATAGGAGTTAATATTATAGCGGATTTTGTGCACATACTATATAAAAGAGATAATGAGAAAGGATATAAAGTCGACTTTTAAAGGTAAGTTTAAATAATAAATTTACGTTTTTATAAAAGAAATATAATAACTTGGTAAATATCCCTAGGTACCGCAAAGTATTAAGTACCTGGCAATACTGTAATTATCTTAAGACAGCTATTTTGGATAGCACTTCCCCTGTTAACGACATTTTAAAAATGAACTTGCACAGTACAGTGTAGTCGCTCAAAAATGTTTATTGTTTTTCGTTGATAAAACGATACACAACTTGCAAATAATTACTTGCATGTGACAAAGGGGGGTTACGTACTAGTGGTAAAATGGTTTGGTGCAAAAAAATATGTGCCAGCCTATTCTAAATAGTTGATTTTATAATGTCATCACAGAAATTGTTTTTGTCGTTTTGGGCAACAATTCCTTATAAATTCCCCATAGTTCACTTGAATAAAGTGATACTATACTTACTTTAATACATAAAGAAAAAAAAACAGTCTTGCTATATTATGTTAAATGTAAAAAATCGAAAAATAAAAAACGAACAGAAGGAATAATCACGAAAAATCACGATAAAAAATCGACTCACGCACGAAATTTTTTTTAACCGCTCACGAACGATCACGTGAGTAATTACAATCGCGAAATTTTGCCCACCTCTTATTAAGTACACTGGTTAGCAGAAGGGATTAAAATATATACATACTTGTAATGAGAAAAATAAGTCATCTAAAATAAAAGTCACATGAATAAATAATATCTTTGATTAAAAATATATAAAAACTGGTTTACAATAGTAAACAAAATGTTTATTTTCTTCGTTTATATTTGGAATAAAATCGTACTTCCCGATTATAAGTAGTTATATAATACAATAACAAAAACACATTATTTGTATCCTTTTTAATCACTTATTACTTAACACAATATCAGCAATACATTATTTAAAGCCGAAGTAATGATAAATGTATATCAATATCGGTAACTCATTATTGTACAACTTTCAAATAATAAGTTATGTATCACAAAATTTGTAACATATTACTTTAGGTTTCAAAGTAAATAAAAATATAAAAGATACCCCTTACCAGGTACTACCTCAAATAGGTCCAACCCTTTACCAATATTTTTTTGGCTAGTTTGGCCCCCTACACCCGAATCTTAGGTCAAAAAAATGTACCTAATTTTGTCCGAGCTCTGGGTCTTTTTTAATAATTCATTCTCATACAAGACATTTCAATAAAGAAATCGAGGAGTCAAATTAGCAAAACTATTTAGTAGATTCAAAAATTTTAAAAATATTTAAATATTTTAAATAAATAAATATAAGTTTTTACTTTATCTAGGAGGCCAGATTCTTAAAAAAATAAAAACTTTGCAGTCTTTTCGACCTCTTAAGTACAAATATGAAGTCAAAAAAGCTCTGTCAAATAAATCATCTGAAATATGTCGCTTTATTTAATTATAAAACTCCATTTTCAAATATTGAACCTACCAAGTGGCGTATGAGTATAGTTTTTGTAAGTTCCATTTAATGTGAAATTGAAATACATAAACATTATAAAAGATTTTGAAATATTTCTCCGCATGTTTAACCCATAAAGTATGTTTAACTTAAAAACACAGAAAGGCGATTTGATGGAACATATTTGACTTCAGATACAGTTTAGCAGATAAAAATACTTTTATAAAATTTTAGTAGAAACCTGTGCAAAACCTTGTCGAGAATTGTTACTAATAACTCGGGCAACCAAAGAGAACCCGAGTAAAAATGTTTATATGTAATCATATATGTTTATATATAATGTTTATATATAATCATATTAATATAATATTATATATAAATACATATGTCGATAAGCATTGCCATATATACTTATACATATATTACATTAGATTTTTTAAAAAATATCTTATATTGTGCAGTATAAAACCACATCTAGTTAAATATTGATATAAATTATATGATCAGATATGATATATATTTTTCCTTATTAATATTTTTTAAAAAACTTAAATTTTAACCCATTTTGGGACAACAAGACCTATAAATTTTTGATAGGATATAAGATATAATTAGTTTATAATAATCTAGGTACATATAATTATATATAATATTTGTGTTTTTTTGTTTTAAATATTATAATTATTTATCCACATTTGTTCTTAGTCCATAAGATATGATTATATATAATTATGTAAAATCAGATATGTACAGAACCAATTTAGTCTCATTAATTCAGCCATTATATGTAGAAATTTTTCCAAATTACATTAAAAGAATTACGTATGTATTATATTTTTTGATCTAATCTGATACAATTCGTTCTGACATTTTTTTGATAATTTTGGATCTTACTTAATCCCAAAATATCTGCAATTTTTCGGATCCTTATAAATCCCCAAATATATTGCTGGATTTTATATCACAGCAGATATTAAAGAATATCAAATTGGATATGAATAAATATTGCGTCAGATGAATCTTTTTTTTACTCAGCCAGTGCTTGGTTTTTATTTTAAAATATAAAAATATTTATGAAATTAAACAGTATTTTTTAAACTGAATTATATATTTTAACTGCTTATTTCACTATTTTTCAAGGATTTTTTAAGAGCTTAAAACATTGTCGCTGGTTGCCATATTAATTACATTGGACTTTAAAATATTACCGTTGATCAACAAAGGCAAATCATTACATTTGGTGTTAATGCAGTGCCAATAAAATCGATAATCTATTAGTCCCATGTATGGCATTCGTGCCACCTAAAGGCACAGACATATTGGGTATGAGAATTTAGTAAATACAAAGAGAAATAATAACAGAATTTACCTCCAAGCCAAATAAGTGGATAAAGTAAGCATACGCATGCTAGTGTATAAATGTAATTAAATCCAAAAATGATACGAGGGTGGATAAACAAAGATTTTTAATTAAAAGTTCCGATAAAGAAAATTTTAGTTTCCTTTTCGTTTTTAAATTTTTCTTATGTTGATGTTAAAAATACTTTTAATATTAATAAATTATGGGTTTTGTATTGTGTCCAACAACGACAACCCGGAATAAATGTACTGTCTATTGCAGGCATTCGGCCTGACTAAATGATTTTTATGATACAAAAACGATTTTAAGACTTATGAAAATCTTAATTTTGTTTACTTTTTTATTTAAAACGTTGTTGCAAAAGTATATTAGATAAAAGTAGTACAGGACGTATAATTAATATTCATTTAATATAATAACATACACTCATACATAAGCTAAGATGCGCATAACACATACAACAAAAATAGTTCACCAAGTACGTATAATTAAAAACAGACCTCGTTTATAATTGCTTATGTTTAGGTTTTAATCCATAAACATATATGGGAAATTCACAGCTGGTATTGTATTTTGTATGTTGTATTGAAATACAATATACAAATGCTTTGTTGTGAACAGTCAGTTGTATTTTCATGTTGTAAAACGTCAAATAGTAAAGAAGAAGAATAAAAATATTTATAAATTTATAGAAACAAGAAGAAACAAATAAAAATAAAACGAACAATAACGACAAACTAATTATTGCTTTATGTGAAAAATATAACATCGCTTCCAGATACCAAGCTGTCTTCAATTATAGCGCATTCTATTATTCGGCTTCCAAACAAATCGTTAAGCTCATCGAAGTAGTTGCACATTTTTAATGAAGTACCTAAAACGAAAAACAAAATTTATTGAATGATAAAACTACAAGTATATATGTAAAAGACTTACTTTTAACAGTTCCGCCATCCATACTGCCGGCTCCTGTTGACCCCTTCTATGCTTTAACTTTGTTGTAGCTAACTCGCATATTTCTGGTTTTTGCTCTAACCTGTGTCCAATCAATTGGAACATTATCTTCCCTACAGAAGCGCTTGTAATAGCTTTGAGCTGTTGGCTTCTGAAATAAAACTCAATATTAGAATACATATTCACTGACACAAACAGAATTCCCGATTTTCCATTAAAAAGTCAATTAAGTCATCTGCCACTGACCACTTTTAGAGAAATAAACTTACCGATGTATTTGTATTATTTGCCATTTTCTAATTTTTATTTTTTATTAGCAATTGAATTTTTTTTTTTTTTTTGTTCTTTTTATTCACTTGAGACTGATATGTTATGATATACAATACAACACTTAATAAACACAGCAAATTAAATTGTAAAGTTGTATCAAATTGTTAAATGTAAATTACCAACAACAATTTTACACTATTGTAAAGTAATACACGATACAACAAATACAACGATACAATACCCGTTGTGAATTGCCCAATAGTATTGTTGTGATAGTAAATGCATTTCTCATGTTTTGTTTAGTTTTCCTAAATGTACATTATGTGTGATCAAATAAATAAACTCTTATTTATGTTTATTCGAATACATAGTGAGAAGCAAAAATGTTAGAGGTTAGGGTTTACCTTTTTCAGATGGATTGTGAATATTTTATTGCTTTAAATTTTTAGCTATAAAAGGAAATCAAATTATATTTAGCTTATTTTGTTTATTAAGCAGTCTTCATTCATAATTAAGAAGAATTGATCCAAGTACTTTCGTAGCAAAAAGTTTTTCATATATATATATATATATATATATATATATATATATATATATATATTGTTACAGAAATTCCATTTAATCGTAGAAATGCAAATCCCCATATGTTAGCCCTTAAATGTAAAACAATTAAATGGCAACCCTTCACCATAACTAATGTTTCTTATGTCAAACTGTAGAAGAACATTCTCAAAGTTGCCAGTGTGCAGCTTCTAGACGATGCTGCCATATTCTAGTTATTTTAACCCGCATATATATAAACGCCAGCAGGATGGCAAAGTAGTTCAGTTTACAAGCAAAACGCAAAGTGTGAAAAACTAAAGTGTGGCTAACGTTTAGTCTATCTATATCGTGTAAATAAAGTGTGATATTAAAGTGTATTTCTGTAATTTTTAGTGACTGTTATAAATAAATAGAGCTATAAATAATTTCAAACAGTGTTTATTATTTGCAATATAGAAAGAACTCGATTTATTTAAAAGGTAAATAAATCAACGATTTTATAAAGGGTAAAATCGTAACAATTGGTGTCAGAAGTGGGATTGCAAAATAATAAGCAGTCATGAAATTGGAGGAGCTTAAGGTGGAACAGCTCAAAAAGGAATTGAGCAAATTGGAGCTACCGACAGCAGGTAATAAGACTGAATTACAAAAGAGGCTGATAGAGGAATTCGAGCGGCGTAAGATTGACATTGCGACTTACGAATTTGATGAAAAAGAAGCAATGGAGGTTAGTACCCGTAAAACAGAAGGTAATATGGAGTTAAACGCAATGTTGGCCGCTATGATGGAAAGCAACAAGAAATTGCTAGAAACTTCAAGAGCAGACAATGAGAAACTGTTTACTAAAATGGAAATGAAACTGCTAGAAACTTCTAGAGCAGACAACATGAAAATGTTAGAAGCTTCTAGAGCAGACAACGAGAAACTGCTAACAAAGATGAAAACGGAACTGCTAGAAACAGCGAGAGCAGACAACGAGAAATTGTTAGATAAGGTAGAAGAAAAGCTTCAAGAATCTTCCAGAGCCACTAATGAGAAAATGGATAGATTTGACAAGAAGTTGTCCGAATTAGAGAATGGCGTGGAAATACAAGCTAAAGATGTCGAGAAAAAACTGCAAGATCTGGAAAATAAAGTAAATAATCTCCAATGTCAAGAGGGTTCAGTACGAATTATTCAGGAAAGTTCTGGTAGAGCAAAGGCCCCTACTTTTGATGGCAGCGTACCATTTAATGTTTTCAAGTTCCAGTTCGAGACAGTTGCCGCCAGAAATATGTGGAACATCGAAGAAAAAGCTATAGAGTTGATTCTGGCCTTAAAAGGAAACGCTGCAGAAATTTTAGAAAGTGTGCCAATCACCTGCAGAAATAATTATGACGACATAATGGTGGCACTGCAGCGAAAGTATGGTGGCGAACACAAAAAGGAAATTTACCGAATGGAACTTAGAGGTAGACTGCAGAAAGCAAATGAGTCATTGCAGGATTTTGCAACAGAAATTGAGCGGTTGGTGCAGCTGTCGTATCCGGGCGAAAATCATCCATTATTAGATGAAGCATTTGTGAAGGGAATTCATGATCCTGATGTAAGGTACGCGGTGTGTGCTACACGAAAATCATCTTTTGCGGAAACTGTTTCATTTGCACTGTCACAGGAGACTGCGAAAATAATTGCTAAGCCGCAAATATTTAATGTGCGAAACCTCGAAGTAACTGCTGAAAAAGAGGAAGATATAAGCGCTAAGTTTATAGAAGCAGTTAAAGAGGCAGTAATGCAGGCATTAGGGAGAAAGCAAGTTAAGGCCGAATGCTATAACTGCGGAAGAGTGGGACATTTTCAGCGGAACTGCCGAGCACTAGGAAAAAGCTTCCCGCCGGTTAATCAATTAGCACAGGAGTCACTGTTAAAACCAAAAAGAGCTAGCACTGCGGGACACGATCCAGCTCATACAAGCGAGGGCCCCACAATCTCCGTATCAGTGATACAGCAGGGAAAAAGCAATCTTACTGCTTGTGGATATATCAACGGCAGAAAGCACATTTGTACTATAGACACAGGAGCATCACAATCTGTCATCAGACCTGATTTAGTTAAGGAGGCAATTGAACCATTATATGGGGTGAGACTGCGCACAGCTACTGGGGAGAATGGTACTGTCTATGGCAAAGTGCATGTAAAACTAACGATTTCCAACGTAAGCGTCAATCATGTATTTATTGTTGCCGATATTGTGGACGAAATAATCATTGGTGCAGATTTTATGATTAGTCACGGCATTAATCTGCATATGGGGCAAAAAGTTATGATTTGGCGGAATGTTGAAATACCCCTTGATGTTGGATATGAGCACAAGGCTCAAGTAAGAAAACTGGTTACCATTGAGCACAGCAAGGGTAGGAAACATGGCAAGCACAGTTCAAAGGCTAAAGGAAAAGACCTTATCGTGGACATCTGACAAACGCATATCGAGTCGAGTGAAGCCTGGTTAGCGAAGATTATATCAGCCAAAGAAGAAAACAGGAGGCCTACCCGCGAACAGATATCAGCTGAAAGTCCGCTGACGAAGGCATATTGGGCCCCGTGGAATAGCCTGCAAGTGTTAAATGGTTGCTTATACCGTACATGGGAAAGTGCCGACGGCAAAAATGTGGCCAATTTAATTGTGGTGCCGGCATCTAGAATAAACGAGATATTGAGGGAGTTCCATGGAGGTCCCAGTGGTGGTCATCTTAGTATTACAAAAACTATAGAGAAGTTAAAACAACGGTTTTACTGGGTGGGCTGTCAACAAGCTGTAGGCAATTGGGTAGCAAATTGCGCGCAATGCATCGCAGCCAAAGGACCAGTAAGAACAATCTTTGGAACGGAACTAAAATTGCCCGGCGATTTGGGACTTGGTGTTAAGCCCGCCGCAACAGACAGTAAAAACCACAACTCTTCCCGGGAACAAGAAGACCTCAACAAACGTCAGGAGTTCGTCCGCAATCGAATTAAAATGGTGAGCGACAAGATGAAGGCGAGGTACGATCGAGCAGCGAATTCTGAAGGATTTAATGAGGGCGAGTTGATTCTGCTGTTTAATCCGCAACGAAGGAAAGGATTATCTCCCAAACTACGAACGCATTGGGAAAGACCCTACAGGGTGATTAAAAGGTTGAATGACGTGGTCTATAGAATACAGAAATATCAGAGCCCAAAATCTAAGATGAAGGTTGTGCATCTGGAACGACTAGCTGATTATGGGAAGGGGAAAACTATGTCTGTTCGGGACGAACAGACTTAAGTGGGCGGCAGTGTTACAGATATTCCATTTAATCGTAGAAATGCAAATCCCCATATGTTAGCCCTTAAATGTAAAACAATTAAACGGCAACCCTTCACCATAACTAATGTTTCTTATGTCAAACTGTAGAAGAACATTCTCAAAGTTGCCAGTGTGCAACTTCTAGACGATGCTGCCATATTCTAGTTATTTTAACCCGCATATATAAAAACGCCAGCAGGATGGCAAAGTAGTTCAGTTTACAAGTAAAACGCAAAGTGTGAAAAACTAAAGTGTGGCTAACGTTTAGTCTATCTATATCGTGTAAATAAAGTGTGATATTAAAGTGTATTTCTGTAATTTTTAGTGACTGTTATAAATAAATAGAGCTATAAATAATTTCAAACAGTGTTTATTATTTGCAATATAGAAAGAACTCGATTTATTTAAAAGGTAAATAAATCAACGATTTTATAAAGGGTAAAATCGTAACAATATATATGTGCACAACGCATGTTGCGGGGACGGTTTTTCGTTTCACAGGTTACTATGGAGACATTTTGATTCTTTGGAGACTGACCTCAAACATTAATCTACTATATACACTGAAGACATTGTACTGGATGCAGCGCATATTATAGGGACTTTTTTGGCTGTATATACAGATGTCTTCAAAGTATACACAATGAATATACTTTGAAGACATCTGTATATACAGCCAAAAAAGTCCCTATAAAATGCGCTGTGTCCAGTAAAATGTCTTCAGTGTAAACAGTAGAATAACGAAAAGTTTAAGGACAGTCTCCAAAGTAACAAAATGTCTTCATTGTAACTTGTGGACTTTTTTGGCTGTATATACAGATGTCTTCAAAGTATGGGCAATGAAAATATATATATATATATATGCACAGCACATGTTGCGGGGTCGGGTTTTCGTTCCACAAGTTACTATGAAGACATTTTGTTACTTTGGGGACTGTCCTTAAACTTTTCGTTATTCTACTGTTTACATTGAAGACATTTTACTGGACACAGCGCATTTTATAGGGACTTTTTTGGCTGTATATACAGATGTCTTCAAAGTATGGGCAATGCATATATATATATATATATATATATATATATATATATATATATATATGTATATATATATATATGTGCACAGCGCATGTTGCGGGGACGGTTTTTCGACTCACAGGTTACTATGAAGACATTTTGATTCTTTGGAGACTGACCTCAAACTTTACATTAATCTACTATATATACTGAAGACATTTTACTGGATACAGCTCATATTACGGGGTCTTTTTTGGCGGTATATACAGATGTCTTCAAAGTATGTGAAATGCATATATATTTATATATATATATATATATATATATATATATATATATATATATATATATATATATATATATATATATATATTCATTGCCCATACTTGGAAGACATCTGTATATACAGCCAAAAAAGTCCCTATAATATGCGCTGTATCCAGTAAAATGTCTTCAGTGTAAACAGTAGAATAACGAAAAGTTTAAGGACAGTCTTCAAAGTAACAAAATGTCTTCATAGTAACTTGTGGAACGAAAAACCATCCCCGCAACATGCGCCGTGCACATATATACATATATACATATATATATATATATATGCATTTCACATACTTTGAAGACATCTGTATATACCGCCAAAAAAGACCCCGTAATATGAGCTGTATCCAGTAAAATGTCTTCAGTGTATACAGTAGAATAATGAAAAGTTTGTGGACAGTCCCCAAAGTAACAAAATGTCTTCATAGTAACTTGTGGAACGAAATCCCGTCCCCGCAACATGCGCTATGCACATATATATATATATATATATATATATATATATATATATATATATATATATATATATATATATATATATATATATATATATATATATATATATATATATGTGCATGGCGCATGTTGCGGGGACGGGTTTTCGTTCCACAAGTTACTATGAAGACATTTTGTTACTTTGGGGACTGTCCTTAAACTTTTCGTTATTCTAGTGTTTACTATGAAGACATTTTACTGGACACAGTGCATTTTATAGGGACTTTTTTGGCTGTATATACAGATGTCTTCAAAGAATACGAAATGAATATATATATATATATATATATATATATATATATATATATATATGTAAACAGTAGAATAACGAAAAGTTTAAGGACAGTCCCCAAAGTAGCAAAATGTCTTCATAGTAACTTGTGGAACGAAAAACCGTCCCCACAACATTCACCGTGTACATATATATATATATATATATTCATTTCGCATACTTTGAAGACATCCGTATATACAGCCAAAAAAGTCCCTATAATATGCGCCGTATCCAGTAAAATGTCTTCAGTGTAAACAGTAGAATAATTAAAAGTTTGAGGACGGTCCCCAAAGTACCAAAATGTCTTCATAGTAACTTGTGGAACGAAATCCCGTCCCCGCAACATGCGCTGTGCACATATATATATATATATATATATATATATATATATATATTCATTGCTCATACTTTGAAGACATCTGTATATACAGCCAAAAAAGTCCCTATAATATGCGCTCTATCCAGTAAAATGTCTTCAGTCTAAACAGTAGAATAATTAAAAGTTTGAGGACGGTCCCCAAAGTAACAAAATGTCTTCATAGTAACTTGTGAAACGAAAACCCGTCCCCGCAACATTCGCTGTGCACATATATATATATATATAGATATATATATATATATATATATATATATATATATATATAATATTTTTTTTTAAAGAATATATTTTTTTATATTTTTATATTTATTACTTTATATACATATTAAATTTGTTTGTTTTTTTAATAAAAATAATTAAAAAATTATATAAACTTTTAGTTCATATTAAAAAAAAACCGGTTGACCGGTTTTTTCTGCAAAAACCGAAACCGGTTTTTTTAAAATTCGATTTTTCGAAGAAAACCGAAAGCGGTATTTTCAAAAGGCCGGTTTTTTGAATACTCTAACTGTATCCTTGTGTGTAAAGTGGTGGAATTTTATGAATTGTTGATCTGTTATTTTGTAAGTGAATAGTATATTAGGATTTAAGTTCATAACATATTCTTTTTATTAATTATTTTACTGTAAAGAAACATAAAAATTTTTATTAGTAAGTTATAGAATAGAATACTTAGTATTTTGGGTTGGCGCTACCCAACCTTGTCAATATCCATGCTCTTCTTCTCCCTTTGCGGTCATTGCTTGTTGATAATTGTCTATTTTATATTAATGTAAGGAAACAAATTAACAAACTTGTAAACAACAGCACAATAAGACTAACATCAACGAAATTTAACAATTTTTATTTATCCTCTATATTTTACAGTTTTTTGTTATGAACTTTAATTCTTAAAGTATCAAACAATATAGCTTATATGAAGCATTTAATATCAAATGTTTGTCCTAATCCATATTAAATCTACAACTTAATCTATGTTGATAGTTAATGAATAGACAATATTTTGAATTTTTATTAGTAAGTTATAGAGAATAAAAATTGTATTCTCTATAACTTACTTATAAAAATTTTCATGTTTCTTTACAATAAAATAATTAATAAAAAGAATATGATATGATCTTAAATCCTACTATACTATTCACTTACAAAATAATAGATCAACAATTCATAAAATTCCATTACTTTACACACAAGGATACAGTGCAAAATAAAATTCAAAATATTGTCTATTCATTAACTATCAACATAGATTAAGTTGTAGATTTAATATGGATTAGAACAAACATTTGATATTAAATGCTTCATGTAAGCTGTGTTGTTTGATACTTTAAGAATTAAAGTTCATAACAAAAAACTGTAAAATATAGAGGACAAATATAAATTGTTAAATTTCGTTGATGTTAGTCTAATTGTGTTGTTGTTTACAAGTTTGTTAATTTGTTTCCTTACACTCAATATAAAATAGACAATCATCAACAAGCAATGACCGCAAAGGGAGAAGAAGAGCATGGATATTGACAAGGTTGGGTAGCGCCAACCGAAAATACTAACTATTCTGTCCTGCTGGCTCTGTGGAATTTCTCAATTTTTATTCTCTATAACTTACTAATACAAATTTTCATGTTTCTTTACAACAAAATAATTAATAAAAAGAATATGATATGGTCTTAAATTCTACTATACTATTTATTAAGAAAATTTTTTAATTTCTCGACAATAACAAATAAAGAAAATCAAAAGAGCTTTATCGACAATATGTATGTCGCACTGCGATAAAACACTGTATCTATCTATTTTGGGCTAAAGATGTACTTCTACTGTACATGTTTTACACAATTTCCATTTTAAAAAGTCTTCAGATTTATCCCTGAAATGCACGATAATTCACAGTCTCACGATACTTTAAAATATCCTGAACAAATATTTTTTAAAGACTATACTTGATATTGATATTTATTGATGAAAGAAATACATTTATTTTGCTTTAAACAGATAATCGATTAATTTTTCCGATTGATCGACCCGAATAACCGATTAATAAATATTCGAAGTTTTTCGAATAATGCTCTCTCTAATCGGTTAACGGCAGGGTAGAATAATTGGAAACACTAGTATAAACAAATCTTTGACGAGCCTTGGGTGGGACAAACATGCGGTAATCTGGTGATACAAACACCCAAAAAAAAATTAACTACGATTTAGAAAAATTAACTTATTAAAAGGAAAAATTGAAATAAGAACGGCGCCAATATAATATATATATTTCCTTGAAATTCAGAAACAAATTTACTTAAGATTTGGTAAAAATTTCTAAATTTTAGAAAAATTTTACTATTGAGAACAAAATTTTTTATTAGTTCATATATCATCTTAAATTTCACTGTATGTATTTTAGCACTTTCGGAGGACTTCCGCTTGTGAGGATACTGTTTTTAACAAACTCTTATACATTTTTGTCATTAAATTATATTAAGCTCATGTATTTAAAATATAAATGAAATTTCATTAGCAAAAAGATAAACAAATTAAAAAAAAAAATGTACTGCAGGATATCCTGAAACGTAGTAAATTGTAAGTCAGAACCTTTTCGTAGTTAATTAATGGTTCTCCTAATTGATACAAAGCAGCTATGGCTAAGGAACACTGGGGGCCTTCGTCTTCTTAAATAAACTAATTTAAGGAAGTTGTTGCTAAAATACAAAATATCATAGTTACATTTCTTGTTATTATTGGAAAATGGAAAAATGTCATAAGTTCATTGAATGGCAATTTTAGCTTAAACTTTAATTGAGATAGACAAATTTTAACTTTTTTTATTATTAAGTAAAAAAAAATAGATTTAGTGCCTTGGATAAATATAACGTTTAATTAGCGCAATGTTAATTATAGGAAAGCCATTATGACGTAATGTATAAAATGTGATTGCGATGTTTTGTATTGTAGTCAGCAACCAAAATTATTACCTAAAATCGCAAATTCGAAATTTTTTGAATTTTGCTAACAAAATTTGAAAATATATTATAAGCTACTTCAATATTTGAGACTGTACGATAATTTTGTTTGATGCATACTTTAACTTATTTCCTTGTTTTTTTTTTTGGAAAAATATTAAAAATAAGTTAAACGTTTTCCAACAAAAACTAAATTTTTCCTCAAATTAAGAAAAATGTAATGAAGTTTTTTTTAATTTTTCTAAAGAAAATTTTAGGAAAAAAATCCTATACCTTAAGGTTATTTTTTCTTAAAAATTAGAAATCTTTTACTTGAAAAAACAAAATAATTTATTAAAATTTAAGTTGCTTGAAAATTTTCCCTAGAAATAGTTCATCAAATAAATATGTACTATTACATATGAAAAAATGTATTACTTTTTGTTTTTAATCGCCTCAACTAATTTTTAGAAAACGATTCTTAAAAGTTAGAAAGTGGTATACTTAAAAACTGAATTTAAAAATGGCTTTTTAAAATTAAGTTAATTCTACTACTGGCGAAAAAAATGAACACACATTTAGTTCAAGTACTTTCTCATTTTAAGTTAGACACATTTCTTGAACTAAATGAGAGTAAATTATGTTCTACATATTTTTTTAACTAAACTTAATTTTATTATATTTTAGTAAGCAAATTTCTTAAAACTTAGATCTTTTTCTAAAAAAATTAATTAGAAAATATATGAACTATTTCTGAGTATATAAATTATTTCGATTTTACCCAAACATATGAATTTTTATTACTTTTAACAAAATTTTTCAAAGTTTAACTAAAATTTTAGTTAAATTGAGGAACATTTTTAAACTATTTTAAAGGAATTTTGGATTTATTTTTAGTTCATGGCTTTTTTTTGAGTGAATGTGTCTAATTTTCAAAAATGCTTTTACTCTATGCGACAAATAATAAGGGTTAGTGGTCAGCGGGTGTTGTACTTAGCGGGAAAAGTTATATTGCTAATGTCAGTATATGTCAAAGTGATGTTCAGCAAAGTTGTTAAGCTCAACGCAGCATTGTCATATTCGGACATTTAGATGGTTACAGTAAATTAAAATTTCCCTTATACGATACTTACTAACTTCAAATCGATATATCTCGATTCCTAAACCTGACCCAGCGAATCGCTAGGATACATATAACATTTTCTTGACCGATATAACTTTTCCCGGTTAGCGAAACCCCCACCGATTTAGGCTGTCGCACAGTGTTACAATTCACATTTTTTTGAGGAAGAAAAGCATGTAATTTTTCTTTTTTAGGGCAAATGTAACACTTTTGCAACTTTCAGCATGATAAATATATATAATCAGGCTCTACTAAGGGCTTAGGGTCTAAAAAATGGCGAAACATTTATTTAATTATTGTGATAAAATACATGCAATTTTTTTTAACAATTTGCTCAAAGAACTATATACAAAAAATAGCAAAAAATTTATGTTTTCTTCAGGTAACACAAAAAATGCCTACGAAGATAATTATTTACAAAATTCTGTTTGTATTATTAAACATTTTTCATATAGCATTTTTGTAAATACAAAACAAAATTTAAAAAGGCATTTAAATACAGAAAGAGTTTTTGTTATTTTTTTTGTAACTTTCCTTTGTATTTTTAAAGAATTTTTATATTAACAACAACAATTATCAAACATTGCAAACAAAAAATTTAAGAAAAAGAATTTAAATTTTAAATTACTCAAATTTTTTCTATACTCTTTGTGTTGTTGTAAGATAAAAAAATGGCATATTTGTATCTAGATTTTAAATTAAAACAGATTAATAATAAAAAATAAGCTAAACAAATATTTTTTTTTTTTTTCATTTTATAGTTGAATATGAATATCACATAACACTATTCCTCCTCACTGTTTGTAACACAACAACGTCCAACAAATATCATTGCAAATCAATAAATTTGCCACAAAATGCTTATTTTGCTAAAAAAAAAATCATGTATTCACTCAGAATATTATGTAGTTAACTGTTTGTAGTTTAGTAAAAAAGTTTTCCGTTCCATTTAAAAATAAAGGAATATACATTTATTTTTCAAAGAAATGTCTATATTAACTTTTTTAAACACTTATTCGAAATGATTTGCTATCATTTACCGATTCTTTTCAGTTTCATTTATTTTTTTCATTTGTTTTAAATTTAATAAAAATTTACCCACAAAACGGAAACTTGTGGTTTATTTGTGTCCGTAACAGTTATTACAAATTTAAATTTTGTTTTCTGTCTGTTTCAAAAAAAAATATTCAAAAAATTTCAATTTGTTTTTTTATTTAAATTGGTTGTATATATACAAAATTTTTCAATACAAATTACAAGAACTTCATAAACACACATACATACACAAACACATTTACACAAAAAGTGTTTATAGCTTCATATGCATACATACATTTTGTATTGTACGAGTATATTAAAAAAAAAAAACAAAAAATACAAAAACGGAAACAATTTCAAATAAATGAAAAAAACATAAATTTTTTAAGGATTGGTAGGTAAAATTTTGACATTTATTTTAACTGATTATATCATTTGTTTCTTACGGATGTGTCAGTTGATTAATCAACATAGGCATAATTTTTAAAATTTTGCTAAAAAATTGGTTTTTACACAATTAAGCAATCACGTTACTGACTGACTGACTCACTCGTTCATTCAACATCGCCCATCACAAACGGCTGGAGCTAGGAAGCAGAAATTTGCTATGCTAAGACGGGCTTTTGAAAATTCTTTCACGGCCTACACAAACCCATTTACTAACTGAAACCGCTGGACCTAGGAAATTAAGATTTGGAATCTAGGTTCCTTCTCCAGTGTATTAATCGGCTTAGAAGGGATTTTTGGAACATCCGACGGGGAGGGGCAAACAAAGGAACATTTTCTCCCTTCACAGCCTACCAAAACCGGTGGAGCTGAAAAGTTAAAATTTGGTACATAGTTTCCTCCTCCGGCGTAGACATCCTCTTAGACGGGAAGAGGCAAAAAGGAGAAAAGCCTCCCAATTGATGACATGTGTTATCTGGAGTGTGGGATAACTCATCGATAGGGTACATTTTAGAATTTTGGCCACAGACGTGAAGAAAATGGGAGACATCAGGTAATCATCTGGGGACTCTTGGTAATCCTGGGCGTTAGCCAGGTCAACGTTGCGGACTTGGCCCGCTAGGCTTTTATAACACAAAAAATAAATTTAAAAATTTATAAATATTTTCTATGATTTCTTCTTTTTATTACAAAGACAAAAATATAAGAAAAATAGAATTACTAACTTTTGAAATCATTTTTTAATTAATTCAATGCATATTCCTTAATTTTTTATACATATTTTATGTACAAAATCACTATTGGAAACTCATGAACTTCCTTGCCCTAGTAATTATGTGTATACAGATTTAGTATGTTCATATAAATATATAAATTCTTTTGAGAAATGTAGAAAATCTTAATCCTAAATAAGATTATAAATTCGTTTAAAATTTCTTAAAATATATAAAATGAAGAATCAAAATTGTGTTTTTATAGGGTATTTTTTTAGAAGTGTGGACCTTATTTTAAAATTAAACACAAACTTTCAAAGTTATAATTTTTTCACTACTTGTTTCAGTACTTTTTTCGTAATCACTTATTTATGTTAAAATAATGTGTTATTTGACCAAAATGTAAGTACTTACAGTCTTTGGTTTCTTTTTCCATTTGCCATTTCTTGCACAGAAAAAATATTTGATATATTTAGAAATTTCTATTGTTCATATTAAAATTCTGTAAAAATAAAAAGGGAAGTTACAAAAAAGTTTTTTCTCCTTTGGACCAATTTATGAGCAAAAGTGGTTTGAATTTTTATGTTTTATTTACTGACCTACGTTTGCAATACGAATAAACGGTAAAATAAAAGTAATTTGTTTTCAAGTAGTTTTTTTACGTTCAATATTCTCTGAAAAGTCATTGGAGTTATATTATCATGATGGAAAAGTGTCAAAATTGTTTTTGATAACTAAGGTTTAAATATAATCATATGTGGCCTTATCTAATAATATTTTATTATATATATTTACATATCGACAGCTCAATTACAAAACATGCTAGTCGAAAAATTGAGTTTCCCAGAAGAAGCTCTTAAAGTAAAACTATATAAGGAAGAACTTTGCGTCACTGTTTTTATTAAAAATTTAATACAATTTATTTCGGACTTTCGAATTTTAAGTCTCTCATACTTAAAAATCACATTGCATTCTTTAGCACGTACAAAAATTCATCAAGTAGTCGACTTAGCATCTTTTTGATGTTTCTTTAATGTTTTTGTTGGTCGTTAGGAAAATATCTGAAATATTAAATTCAATCTGCCTACATGGACGAACATATATTTTAAATTATTATTAAAAACAAAACAATTTTTGTATTATTGATTTAAAAATAAAATAATATCAATCCAGTTCAATTCAATTCTAACTAAAAGTATTATAACAACATTCATTAATAATAAAATAAAAACATACCCAGCAAAAATATTGTAGTCATTCTGTGACTATAACTTTTTCATTGCTTCCTAAACTTCAGTTGACATTCTTTTATGATTTTTTGGTGTTATTCTAAGGCACTTCCAAAAGAATTTATGTGTTCATATTTCAAATGCAGTGATCTGTATATAAAGCAGATGCATATCTTAAAAAATCACTCTTCATTACTTCTAAAGCATATGTTATAGTATATCGTATATTTTTTGAATCTAAAGCATTTATTCAGATTGAAAAAATAGTTCTGATGAAATTTTTTAATTTTTTTATTAAATCATTTTTTATATTTAAGTTTAAAATTTTATGAGGGTTAGTATTTATGCAGTTTTTCAATTTTTATAAAAGTTTTGCAATATCAAGAAAAATAGATTTTTTCAACCTTTAATTGAAACTAGCTGGCCTGTCATTTTTTCAGCCTTAAATATTTATGAGGACGCAATCTGTGCATTTTTGCATTATGTTTATTATTTAACACTACACCATTTCCAGTTTTAATTCAGAATTTATCAAAATAATTTTAAAATTTTGTAAAAATTATTTCAAATTGCCCAAAAATGTTTTAAAATTGTTCAAAGATTTTTAAATTATCCAAAAATATTTTAAAATTTGTCTGAAAATTCATTAAAATTGTTGAAAAATGTTTCAAAAATGCTTTTTCACTAATGCAGAATTATTTATTTGTTTTAATAAAGAGTATTTGTATATCAATTCATAAATTTCGCTTCTTTAAACTTATTTTTCTGCATGTTTATGAATTAAATTTTCATCAAGGCTTAAATACTTCAAAGTTTATGAACATTTTCCACTCATACATCAGAATACCTAATCATTGTATTATCATTGCTTCCTTAGAGTAAAGTATGAGTAATGCTAGTAGCTACATTTTAATACTTCCATCCTATGACACGCTAATGTTAAATTTATCGTTCAAACCATTAGAAAAGAAGTGATGCCTTTGCCATATTAGTAATGCTTTCATTGCTTCTTTGGCAGCTTCATTTTTGCTGGGTAGATATCAATACATGTGATGTGTATGACTTTAAGTTTAAATTATTAATCCATAAAGCAAAAAGTTATATAATAGTTTAATTCAAAAAATTTAATGTGTAAATATGTTAATGTTACACATAACTATATAAAAGTAAACGATCTTTCAAGTATCGTTTCATTTTGTGTATTTTTTGCAAATTGCTTGAAATTTCAATTACAATGGTTCGGTTTTTCGTTACAATTACAATGGTTCGGGTTTTTTAGCATTTCTTATCAAAGAGAACCATTCCATTGGAGTGTATGTACGTTTGTTTTTCTACACTATCGCCTTCAGTCTGGGTTTGAACTTTTTTCAAGAAACTTGTGAGTAATATCAACGTTAATTTAACGTGAAATTCATACATAAATTGCGAATACAAACTCTTTGTTATTTTGACCGCCACACTGTGGTCAATATTTTGAGATAGCGGCCAAAACTCCTTTTGGTTTTTGTTCTCCGATTTTAAACTTATTAGACTCATATGAAAGTAGACAGTAGTAAACCTCGGGAGCCAAAAAATTAGAACTCTATTTCAACAATTTCACTGAGAACAGGGTGGTCCAAAATGGGCTTTTTCAGAATTTAGTAAATTTATGATATTTTTAGTTAATTTTTAAAGTTTAAATGATCATAACTTTTTTGTTTTTCAAGATTTTTGAACGAAATAAATTTTGTGTTGTAACTTAACTTATTTCCTATTATTGGTAAAAAATTGAAGCTCTACTGTTTTCAGAACAATTTAAATATTTTTTTTAAAAAAGGTCAAATTTCTCGGAAATTTCCTACTTCATAGAGCACAACTCCTGTGAGTCAAGCTGAGTCAAAACACAAATTTACTATTTTGTAGTCCTAACTCTCCCCTACATTCCTATATATACATGTCCATGCATCGGGACTGCACTTTTTGAGCTACAGCAATTTTTCTGACCCAAGGTAAGATATTCGGTACAAATGCACGTCATATTTTTTGAGAAGTTATTTGTATGTGAAAGTGGCTATTATGCATATATTTTGATAAAATTGTGTACAAGAGTTCTTATTGACCCAAAATTATCAAAATTTTGACAAAAATGACAATAGAACTCTCAAATTATGTGGTATCTGGCAATTCATTTGGAAAAGGTAAAAAATGATTTTATTGCCATCTAATATTACATAACTTAAATACCTGAAAATTGCAAATAAATTTAAAACCAATGTAAATAACTGGTAAAACCAAGAACCTGATATATTATTACCAGTACATGTTAACTCTCAAATTATGTGGTATCTAGCAATTCATTTGGAAAAGGTAAAAAAGATTTTATTGCCATCTAATATTACACAACTTAAATACCTGAAAATTGTAAATAAATTTAAAACCAATGTAAATAACTGGTAAAACTAAGTACCTGTTATATTATTACCAGTACATGTTAACTCTCAAATTATGTGGTATCTAGCAATTCATTTGGAAAAGGTAAAAAAGATTTTATTGCCATCTAATATTACACAACTTAAATACCTGAAAATTGTAAATAAATTTAAAACCAATGTAAATAACTGGTAAAACCAAGTACCTGTTATATTATGTTTCAAAGAGGTAAAAAAGATCATGTTGAAACTTCGAGCAATAGTATATTAATCCATGCATTCATTTTTTTCTTCATTATTGTTTAAACAATGGCTAAATTCAGTTATAGTGTTCTATCTGATATATATTTTGAAAGGAAAGATGAAAACGACATTATTTTACATATAATGAATAATCCATTCTTCAAAATATGCGACAAACAAGAAATTAAAATTCATAACTTAAAAATAAAAAACTTTTTAAATACTTTAAGAAAACGGTACAATCAATGTTCCAGAAACAAGAAATTGTTTTACTCACGCAACCAAGAATGGCTAAGAAATAAACTTATTTTTAAAAAGCCATCAGTAACTACCACGGAAACTGGAAAAGGTGGTCGACCAGCAAAGCCAATTGATAATTGTAGTGAAAGATCACGAAGACGCAAGCTTAAACATATCAATGAAGAAGTTTCTTGTAGCATCATAAAGGATTCATTTCTGCACCAAATTCAACCATCGAAAACTAAAAAGAGTAAAATTGCTATCATTGAAAAAATAGTGGAAGCAAGCTCCAGACGCACAAAAAGGATTTTAGAAAGTATGCCGACACCAACTGAAGAAAATAAATTTACTCCAGAAGAAGCATTTGCACTATTTTTGGATTTGAAAATGACTAAAAACCAATGTACAGAATTGCGGAAGCGAACCAATGAAAAAAATTGTGGAATTTTTCCATCATATCGAGATATAGTTTCTGCCAAAAAAGATTGCTTACCTTCACCAACTGCTATTAGTGTAACTTCAAGTTCAGCAGAAATAAATTTGCAGGATCTTCTTGAACACACTGCAGAACGATTATTAAAAACATTTGATGCTGACTACTTAAAGAAGTTTAAAAATTGCAGCATGACTTTAATTTCTAAATGGGGATGTGATGGGTCCTCTGGCCAGAAACAATACAAACAATGTAATGCGGAAAATTCATCAGATGCCAATTTATTCATGATTTCTTTCGTTCCATTACGTTTAACAAAAACTTATATTGGTTCAGAGCCGTCAACTAGTAGATAGATGTATGGAAAAATGAAATTCCCTCGTCAACAAAATTTTGTAGACCAATAAAGTTTGCTTACAAAAAAGAAACTAAAGATGTCATAACTGAAGAAGTTGGCAAAATAAGAGATGAAATTAAAGAACTTCAACCAGTGATATTTGAATTTAATGACCAATGCATCGAAGTTAACTTTAAAATGTCACTTACAATGATCGATGGAAAAGTTGCACAAGCTTTAACCGAAACAAAGTCTTCGTCAAGCTGCACCATATGCCAAAAAACATCAAGTCAATTCAGCCAACCACCAACACAAGACGATAGTTTTAATGAAGCATATGAATTTGGAATGTCACCTCTTCTTAAATTGGGATACGATTTGGAATTTGGCCCGTTAGGCGAAACAGTGAGAAACAACAAAGAAAATCTGGAAAAAAGAAAGCAAAAAAAAAAAAAGATATTCAAGAAAAATACCGTGAGATAGGCCAAAGCAAGGAGAAGGAAATTCTAATGATGGAAACACAACAAGGAGATTTTTTTCCGATCCAGAAACTGCAGCTTCTATAACTGGAGTAGATTATGATTTAATACGACGATTCCAAATCATATTAGAAGTTATAGCATGTAGCAAAAAGATAGATGCAAAAAAATTTGGTCAGTATGCTAATGAGACAGCAACCCTTTATAACCAAAAATATTCTTGGAGACATATGCCAACCACAGTTCACAAAATTTTGTTCCATGGGGAACAAATAATTCAGCACAATATGCTTCCAATTGGAGATCTCTCAGAAGAAGCGCAAGAAAAAAGGAACAAAGACTACAGATTCTTTCGCGAGCACAATACAAGAAAAATTTCCAGATATTGTACTAATGAAGATCTTATTAATATTTTGTTGTGCACATCAGACCCATATATGTCCAGTATTAGACAGAAATGGAAATCAACCTCATTAGAGTTAGATGAAGAAGCTAAACAACTACTGCAAAATGAAAATCAAAGCTATTTGGAAGAAATTTTTACTAATATTGTTTAATTAATACTAGTTTAAAGATTATAATTTGTTTCTAATTTTAGTATAAATTTTTATTAATACATTTAAATAAAATATATGTGCACTTTAAATCAATAGTAAAAGTTTACTTAAAATTTTATCGATGTTGTGTTCTGTATATAATATATCCAAATGGTATTGATATTGTTGGGAATTTCAGTGTTATTTTTCAGTTTAATCCTCACAAGAATTAGCTTTCTTCCAAAAAAACCAACCTTTGGCCCCTGTGAATATTGAGACTAAATAAATGTCAGGGCCCAAATGTTGGCATTTTCTGACCAAAATTAAGTTTAGGAATAATAAATAAGTATTGGTTGTAAAATACGATTGAAGAAAATAAGAAATTATAAAAAAATACCTATTTAAAATGTCAAAATATTCAACTTTTACATGGAAACTCAACAAAAAATTAAAATGCATTTTTAACTCCACATTACTTACATGCAAACTGAAGCTTAAAGTCCCTCCTATTGAACAAAACAAATTGCGTAAAAAAATACCAATCCGGTCAAAAGTTATAGAGTTTTGACCGCTATCTCGCGAAATTGACCACTGTGCGCCACAGTTATCGGACCAAAAATTATGTTTATTTATACCGTAATTTTTATTTTTTGTTGATGTCGACACTTCTACTACACCTTTCTTTGCAACAGTTTCATCATCCCATACAAATCAAGATGCACGCTTAGAGCTGAGCTCAAATAAGCTGTGAAGTTACAAGCATGCAACATTCTTCTATAATAAATTGTGCTCACATCAGCGCATGGAGATGATAGAATCTTTTGAAAATCATAGCAAACAGTAATCACATTTTCATTGTCAATACTTTCCCTTTTGTTAATGTCCTTTAACTCTCTAGATTTTTATTGGAATATAAATGGTGATTGAATTTAATATCAATGAGATTCTTTACATGCTCATTCGAGATTTTAAACTTTTTGCAAAAAATATAAAATGATATGATATGTTAAAAGCATTTTTAAAAGTGAGGCGATATTGTGGTCACGCTGACCATTTTCGATAAACCATTCCATGAGATCTCTCCATTAAAGTACATCTTCCGTGATCATCTCCAGCAATAGTGAGATTCTACTAAAGGAATCTCGGTAACGTGCATTTTCAAAACATTTCGAATTTTTATTATTTGTTTATTTGCCTGTGTTATTTTTCCCTTTTATCCAGTGATATAAATTTCGATCATTTGGTGTGTATTTTTGCACATCTTTGTTTTATATAATGTTACTAAATTTGAAATATATGCCCACTGAAGTTCCTGATTGCTAATGTTATACAAGTTTTAAAAAATCTGCATTCTAGTTTCTTCAGATACTTTTTGGGAACATTTCAATCTACAGAATTCTCCACAAGGTTTTTTTAGTTATGGCTTTAAACTACCACTTGCATTTAAATACCCCTAACCTAGGGTTTTAAATCTTTTGCCTTATTTTTACGCCATGCATTGTTTTTTAGAGTTAAATATATTTTTTTTTAATTTAAAATATTTTAAACGTTTTTTAATAAACTAGATTCTTTTTATATCATAAATTTGGATCTAATCTGATACAATTCGATCTGATATTTTTCGGATCAATTTCGATCTTTCTTAGTCCCCAAATATATTGATGGATCTAATTTGTTTTGTCATTTTTCGGATCAATTTCGATTATTATAAATCCACAAATATATTGCTATTTTACAGATCAAATAAGATCAGCTAGATCTTAGAGCAGATATAAAAGTATATCAAATTGGATATGATTAAATATTTTATTTACTCGGGCTATCAAATAAAAATTAAAAATAAATCATTTCGTAAGTTTTTATGTGTTTTATTTTAAATAAAAGATCAACACTTCTAAAAACAACACCCTTTATTAAAGTTGTTAAATTTAATTTTTTTTATTATTGTTTTTATTATAATTTCTAATAAAGAATTATGATAGATTTGGGTATTTGTATCTTTATATAGGTAAAAGGTAGTGAATTTGTAATAAGTATTCTTTTAAACAAGTTATAATATGTACACAATTCTATATATCAAATTCTTACTGTACAAAATAAACATAACTCCAATTATATTTTTGTATTTATTCGTATATAAATACATTACTAAAATAGTGTCCCGTAGGGAATGATAAAAATTGTTAGGATTCGTTTTAAAAAGATGAGCAGGCACAAATATTTTTTAAACATTTTAGGAAGCACAATTGTAAGGGTGAGATTTGTCGATAAGTTCTTGGATATGCACATATATAAGACATTATTTCTGTTTGAGATGAGCCTAAGCGGCTCGTCTCAAAATATAAATCTATATGTAAAAGCGAGAAATATTTTTTTTTTTAAATACTACTTTTTGTAACTAAAATTTTATTTGGGGTTTAAACAAGAGATCAAATTATTTCTAGTAATGTGATGTGAAGCGGGGTGCCTATTTTGATTCAGATTATTGAACATCCTCCCGAGAAGTTTGGTATTGAAAATGAGCAAAACCGTTCCAGCGGTTAAAAAGTTATGAGTGAAAATGTGAAGATACCTGTAAATTGTCCATACAAATTAGTGTATTTTAGTACAATTTCATAGTAGCGACTGGTACATAATATATTTTCTCATATTTTTTCACCAGTTGCTTAGAAATAAATATTTTGTATTCACCTCAAATATTTCTCACCTAAAAAATTTTTTTCACCACTAAAATTTTTTTCACCTGAAATTTTTTTTCCTACAAAAAAATTTGTTTTCGCATCCAAAAAAAAAAAAAGGTTTTTACCTCAAAAACGTTTTCACCTCCATAATTTAACTTCAAAAGTATTTTACATTATTTGTATCAAAAATAGTAGAGAAAGTATTTTTAGGATATTGGTGGAGGGTATTAAAATATCCGGCACAGCCAAATTTAAGCCTTTTTTTACTTGTTTTTAATTCGATTTTATAAGATATATCATAAAAACTTGATATACAAAAAAACAATCAATCATTTTATATTCAGAAAATTCCATGGAAAATCTCTATTGCATTTGTAAATTTCTCAATTTGAAATGGGATTTTTTCCATTCCATTTTGAATTGGAAAAAAAAAAATAAACAGTATATACAATAAAAATAATGTATTATTATAAGTATATAAATTTGATGAGTCGCGTTCCCAAAATTATATTTAATTTTTCTCAATTTTTAATTTATTTAAAATAATAGAACAAGTACAATAATACTGGGAAATTTTTCATTACCATTTAAATTTCATTACCATTAGTTGACACTAATGCAAATGAAAAAAAATTCATTACCATTTAATGGTAATAAAATTTTTTCCATTAAAAATTTCATTACTAATGGTAATGAAAGAGCACAAATGCATAAAAAACTAATTATACTTGATTGAAAAATCATTTGTTTACAAAACAGTTTATACGATTTGAAAATTATAAAAATAGCTTTTTATACAAAATATAAAATATACAAATGTTAACCCGCATTAATAAATATTAACATAAATATTTACACATAAAATGACGTTTAATAATGCTAATGGTTTCTTTTAATTGGTACATTAGTAATGGTAATGAAATTCAAAAACATTGTCATTGATCAATGAAATCATATCTGTAAATCATTACCATTAATTCAAACAATGGTATTGAAATTGATTTCATTACCATTGTTATCAATGTAATGGTAATGAAATCATCAATTAATTAGTCCAATCAATGCATTAGTTCTATGTATGATACATATATTGTATTTAAGTTTTTTTTATCATTATAAGCATAAAATAAATTTATAAAAAAAATATAATATATAATTTCCAATTTAATATCATAAATTATCAATTTAGTTTTAGAAAATAACAATTTATTTTAAGAAATTTTCAATTTAGTTTCAGATTCACCAGTTGAGTTCAGAAGGTATTAATTTCATTGCAGATTTAATTTCATTTATTACACAGTGCAACAACCAAAATCGGAATGGGATGAAACCAAAAGCAAATGAAAGTTGACACTTTCCATAACAAAACCCTCAATGGTTTTTTTTTCCTTTAGTGCGAGATTTTTTACACGCTTTTACATTGATGATGATTTAGCGGATCCAAAAAGACGAAAATATCATTAAGATAAATAAAATAACATATATTTTTATAAAATATAATTTTTGTAATAGTAACGTACTGAGAATAATAAAATTTACTTCGTAATAGCATTAGAAATATGTTTTATAATGAAGCCAACATGAAAAATTGATTTTTTAGCCTCAAAAAAAGTAAAAACACCGTTTGTTCTATGACAATCTACAAGAAATGGCAAAATTTGTATGACAGCGCCATCTAGCTTGAGTTTTAGGTAAAAATTAATATTTAAAATGGATTCCTCGACTTCAAAAACAGTAAGAGACCACAACTTCCCAAGATAATAAAAATAAATATGTATTATTTTCTCAAATTTTTGATGATTTTTTCTTGTTAGACAGCGTTCCAAATCACCAACTTCAAAAGCGGGTTTTCTTATGGAAAACCTCAACTTTCATTTGCTTTTAGTTTCTTCCCATTCGGATTCGGAAAGTTCTATTTTGTATAACTTTCATTATATTAGCTTCGGAAAAAAAATTGTTTATATCTAAAATAAAATAGTTTAATACAACAGAAATTCGGTTAATACACTGAAATTCGATTATTACAACAGAATTTCAGTTAAAGCAAAATATTTCCATTGTGTCAGGATATATTTGATTGCCACAACCAAATAATTTAGATGCTATAACCAAATTATTCAGTTGCCAAGGAATTCGGCTCTCACAATGAATCTTTTTTCTCTGTGTAGCAACTGATATCTGGATTGTTTACATGCCTTTGCAAGTCACATTTATATAACCCGGAAACCCCAAACAAATCCTCTGAGCACAATTATCAACTCGTTTTTTTTTACTTTTTAGCTTTAATTACTAATACAAATTTGTTTACGGGATACCCTTAGGTATAAGGTATTAAAAATGTACATTTATATCGTTCAATTTCTATAAAATTACATTGTTTTACCTTTATTTATGTGATTTTATGTTTGCATTAATTATTGCTACGTATACATACAATCTGTAAGGCATTTTAATTAAACTAAATACTTTGTTTTATAATATTTAAGGCATTTTAATTAAACTAAATACTTTGTTTTATAATATTTATGAAAATTAATGCTTGGCCAGAAACATAAATTCAGCATTCACAAAAATATTCTTATACGCTTATAAATATGCAAATATATCAGTGCTGTTCAAAAATAAAAATGTAGTTGTGTTCGTGAGAAAATGAGAATTGCACTGTAAGAAATGTGCAATGGGTTAATAGCAGTGCTAGTATCTGAATGAATTTATTTTTTATTGAATATATGAAACTGTTAATGTTTTGTGTAAAACAGTTTTAAAGAAATAAAAAGTAAACAAAAATTAAATTTTTGAAAGGAAAAAAAGAAATACATTTATACATTAGGGTGTCTTTTTTTATTGTATGAAAACAAAAAGTTGAAGATTTTTTTAATCAATATTAAAGATTTCATTATATATACATATTAATAAAATATCTTTAATATGTTAGATTTCTTATGTTATTCTGTTAAAAAAATGCAATTTTCGGAAGGAAAAACAAATAAATTTGATTCGGAATAAATGAATGAACGATCGGACTCGAATTTTTCAAAACATTTCAACTTTTATTTAAAAAAAAATTGTTTTCTTTATTAAGTCTATTAAAGTTTTTTATAGATCTTGTAGTATCACAAAATATTTTTCGTACATTGCTATTAATTTTTTTCAGTGCATTGAAAAAAAATCAGCATACATCCGCTACACATGTTCACTCGTCGCTGTTTCAGTGACGACTAAAAGCAAGAGCGTAAGAATACATGTGATTTGAGCAGGGGACAATTGTCCCATCAAATAAACAGCATTGAAATATATTATAAAACAGTTTATTAAATGTATTTGTGATCCTTAAAATGCACTTTGTCGATTTTGATACTGCCACCGCACAGAGCTAAAAATTTCAAGCTTTCATTTAAAATTAGCAAAGTTAAAAAATTTAACTTCTTCAGTTCAATTTTTTCGACCTTTTTAATACAAATTCCAGGTAATAAGTATTCAAGCTTAAGGTCTATTTTATACAAAATTATTTATTTGTTATCCAATATTTCGCTATCTCAATGGATAGCTTCTTCAGGGATTTTTTGGTTTTTAATTTTAAACAAATTTTTTAACAAATCAAAATTAATTGTTAAAAAATTAAATTAAAATTAATTGTTAAAAAATTTGTTTAAAATTAAAAACCAAAATAATGCAGAACAAGATCCTTATGCATGGTTTTCACTATGTCATTTTTAATGTCAATTTGTCCAAATTGTTGACAATTGTATGAAAACGGATTGTCATATGAATTTGCAGTCAGTTATGCACACGAGCTGCCTTCTAAAATGACATACAAGTGAATACGTCAAATTTCAGTTTGCCAACAGATATGGCAGCATTTTTTATCTAAAATGAAATTGACAACAAGTTATCAATTTTTTTTTGTTTGACGATCGCAAAGCTGTTAATTTTTTCTTTTGCTGGAAAAATTAATTGCAACGGAAATTTTTTAAATAAAGAAAGAAATGGTAATGTAATAACACAAAATGCCGCACTAGCTATAGCCATTTGTTTCTTTTTTGTCATTTTTAAATTTTTTCCACTTTTTATTGAACACAAATTGATATTTTCTAATCAGCTGTTCGCTCGCCTCATCATATTTGACCTTTGTAATGAAAACGGCGTGTCAGTCAACTGACACCAAAATTTGACATAAGTCTTTGACACGCTCTGTGTTATCGACTTATTGTCAGTTTTTAAGATGTAATGAAAACGCATATGACACAAAATGACGAGAATTCATTTGAGTCAGTTTTTGTTGTCAGTCATTATGACATAATGAAAACCAGGCATTAGTTTAAGTATTAAACAAAAACACTATATATTAGAAAGTAATAGGAAACAATTAGAACAATTAGAATACAATTTTGGTAAATATTTTACTAATGAAGTGATTGATAATTTTTTAAAACATGAAGATAGATTAGCTTTAAAACTAAATGGTAAAGTTAAGGATATACACAAGAAGAAATTTAATCATCTGGTTGAATTACAGAAAAAAGAGTTAGGTATTAAATTTAACAAAAAGTGGTTTATAAACAAATCAGATATAGACATTCCAATAGATACACAATGGACTCTTTCATTAGGAAATAAACACGCATTACCCATCACAAAAAGACACTTTCCGCTTCTAAAGATGGTAGCAGATGGGAAAGATTTTGTTCAGACTATTAAGGGAAAAGAAGAACAGGAAATAGCAAGGACTAGACTAACTACCATAATTTATAACCATATGAATAAAATGAGATTATGTCATGGGGACAAGTTTATTCTTAACAATGTTAAGAGAACGGACAAATTTTTGAAACATAACCGGGACATTTTAATTCTAAATACAGATAAAGGTAATATTACAGTTGCGATGAATGGACATGACTATAGTTCAAGAATGAATGATATTCTTAATGATGACTCCACATATAAGATATTGACAAAAGACCCAACGATTAAACTACAACAGACAAATAATGATATAGTAGAAAACCTTTTCAAATTGGAAATAATACACATTTTCAAAGGAAAACGTTTAAAACAACAACTGCTACGGCACCCAAATTATATGGAGTTCCGAAAGTGCATAAGGAAACATTTCCATTAAGACCAATTTGTTCAAGCATCAATTCTCCATCTCATGAACTAAGCAGATATATAACAGGAATTCTTAGAAAGATAACAGAAAATTCAGTATATAATGTAAGGAACTCATTACAATTTAAGGATAAAATTAAGGGAATCACGATACAGAATGAGGAAAAGATAATTTCATTGGATGTAGTATCCTTATTCCCTAGTATACCTATAAATGTAGCCTTAAGTATTATAGAAGAAAAATGGAATATAATTAAAGAACATACGACTATTGAAAAGGAATTATTTTTAAGAATTCTCAAATTTTGCATAGATGATAGTAGATATTTTCAATATAATAAAAAAATATATTCTCAACAAAAAGGATTACCTATGGGTTCTCCAGCTTCTCCAGTTGTAGCAGATATAGTTATGGACGAACTACTTGATAAATGTATTAGAAGATTATCTATTAAACCAAAGATTATAACGAAATATGTAGATGATTTATTTTGTATTATTTCAGAATGTGAAATAGAAAATATTTTGAACATATTTAATTCATTTCACCAGGATATTAAATTTACAATTGAAAGGGAATGTGATCGTAAACTTCAATATTTAGACACATTAGTAATAAGAAAGGAGAATAACTTGTTAGTAGATTGGTACCAAAAACCAATTTCTTAGGGTAGAATTATTAATTATTATTCAAAACATCCGAGAAGAGTTATTATAAATACTGCCAAAAATCTTATAGATAAAGTTTTAAATATTAGTGATATAGTTTTTCATAGAAATAATAAAATAAGAATTAGAAATATTTTAGAGGATAATAATTTCCCAAGGGAATTGATTTATAAATTGATTGGTCAGTACAATGGACATAGGGAAGGCAGTGTGAATATAGTTACTGAACCTTAGATTTGCAAGTCTTTAGCTTATGTACCAATGATTTCTGAACGATTAGAAAATTCTAATATTTATGATATCAATAATTATAGGATGGCTCATAGAACATATAATACATTAGATAGATTATTTAGTAAAATGAAAGATAGGACAGAGAAATAAGATAAATCTAATATTATTTACAAGATACCTTGCAGGGGTAAAGATAATGAAATATGTAGTAAAGTATATATAGGTACCACAAAGAACAAATTAAAAACTAGATTAGCAGGACATAGATCTGATCAGAAATATAGGAATACAGCTTCTCAGAAAACTGCATTATCATCACATTGTGCCACTCTTAACCATACACCAGATTTTGAAAATACAACAGTTTTAAATACAGAAACAAACTACAAAAGACGCTTCATGATAGAAATGTTACAAATTATCAACACACCAATAGAACAAAGAATTAATTTTAAAACAGATACAGAAAATGTAGCTCAGAATTACAGACATTTAATTTATAAGAATAAGATAGGAAATTAAATAGGTTCATAAAAATGTAATAGAATAATTTTTGTTTCCTGTGTATAATTTTTAATATTTTTTTAAATTGACTATTTTGTTGTTTCATTAATTTTGATTTGTTAAAAAATTTGTTTAAAATTTAAAATCAAAAAATCCCTGAAGAAGCTATCCATTGAGATAGCGAAATATTGGATAACAAATAAATTATTTTGTATAAAATAGACCTTAAGCTTGAATACTTATTACCTGAAATTAAACTTCTAAAATTTAAACAAAATTGGAAAAAGACTCAAGTGTTTGTGTTTAGTTTTAATGAAGGAGTTTACACGATGTAATTAAAAAACAGAGTTGTTAAAATTTGTATTTCACTGTAATAACGATTTTCTCTTCGTTTTTGTTAGCACAGTTTAACATAGCACACTCAACATAGGTACAAATGTTAAGATACAACATTTGTACCTATTAGTGCATTTTTAAAAAATTAATTTTAAGACCTCTGTCTTTAATATATTGTTACGATTTTACCCTTTATAAAATCGTTGATTTATTTACCTTTTAAATAAATCGAGTTCTTTCTATATTGCAAATAAGAAACACTGTTTGAAATTACTTATAGCTCTATTTATTTACAACAGTCACTAAAAATTACAGAAAAACACTTTAATAGCACACTTTATTTACACGATGTAAATAGACTAAACAATAGCTACACTTTAGTTCTTCACACTCTGCGTTTTACTTATCAATTGAACTCCTTTGCCACCTTGCTGGCGTTTTTATATTAGCGGGTTAAAATACCTAGAATATGGCAGCACCGTCTGGAAGCTGTATACTGGCAAATTTTAGAATGTTCTTTTACAGTTTGACATAACACATTAGTTATGGTGAAGGGTTGCCATTTAATTGTTTTATTACATTAAATGTTTATTATCATTTTAAAGAACATTCTCTGGCATTTATTTTTGAAGATTATATCTATCAAATGTTTTCCGTTGCTACGTTGCAGATGGTCCATTCGTTGAGTCCAATTTTTGATGACTCGTTCGAGCATTTCGACTGGTAACTAGCGAATGACACGCGTAATGCTTTCCTACAAGGCCTGAACCGAAGCGGGTTTGTCCTCATAAACTTTAGACCTTACATATCCCCTCAGGAAAAACTCTGCCGGTGTGATATCACATGATCTTTGTGGCGAATCGACCGGCCCAAAACGTGAAATTATGTGCTCACCGAAGTGTTCTCTAAATAAATCCATTGATTGATGCGATGTGTGGGAAGTGGCGCCGTCTTGTTGAAACCAAATGTCGCCAAGATCACGAGCTTCAATTTGAGGCTGCAAATAGTCGGTTATCATGGCACGATACACCGAATAGACTATCCATGGTCTTCGTGTACACTCTCAGCTACGGCCGCCCTATTCTCTTCACAGCGTGCTGGATGTGGTCTATTCGGTCGAATATTATCCAAAAATGAATGCTGGGTCTCAAAATGGGTGGTAGTGTTGCGAATAGTACGCTCAGTAGGCCGATTATGTTGACCGTAAGTTGAGCGAAGTGCACGAAACACATTTCTCACATAACGTGAATTTTCGTAATAAAGTTGAACGATTTGTAAACGTTGTTCAGGCGTAAGTCTTTCTATTATGAAATGCCAAACAATACTAAACAAAAATAACATGACAGCATGACACGACTTACACGTGATCTGCCGAAATAGGCAATTGAAAAAAGTATCTCGAAATGGATCACCCTATATATATATATATATATATATATATATATATATATATATATATATATATATATTCATTTCGCATACTTTGAAGACATCTGTATATACAGCCAAAAAAGTCCCTATAATATGCGCCATATCTAGTAAAATGTCTTCAGTGTATATAGTGGATTAATGTAAAGTTTGAGGTCAGTCTCCAAAGAATCAAAATGTCTTCATAGTAACCTGTGAAACGAAAAACCGTCCCCGCAACATGCGCTGTACACACATATATATATATATATATATATATATATATATAGATATATATATTCATCGCGCATACTTTGAGGACATCTGTATATACAGCCCAAAAAGACCCCGTAATATGAGCTGTATCCAGTAAAATGTCTTCAGTGTTAACAGTAGAATAATGAAAAGTTGGTGGACAGTCCCCAAAATAACAAAATGTCTTCATAGTAGCTTGTGGAACGAAAACCCGTCCCCGCAACATGCGCCATGCACACATATATATATATATATATATGTGCACAGCACATGTTGCGGGGACGGTTTTTCGTTCCACAAGTTACTATGTCCCTATAATATGCGCTGTATCCAGTAAAATGTCTTCAGTGTATATAGTAGATTAATGTAAAGTTTAAGGTCAGTCTCCAAAGAATCAAAATGTCTTCATGGTAACCTGTGAAACGAAAAACCGTCCCCGCAACATGTGCTGTGCATATATATATATATATATATATATATATATATATATATATATATATATATATATGCATTTCACATACTTTGAAGACATCTGTATATACAGCCAAAAAAGTCCCTATAAAATGCGCTGTGTCCAGTAAAATGTCTTCAGAGTACACACTAGAATAATAAAAAGTTTAAGGACAGTCCCCAAAGTAACAAAATGTCTTCAT